>JAIUCT010000007.1:23090127-23108407 GCA_021307375.1 Tetraneura akinire | reverse complement strand
TACAATACAATACAATACAATACAATACAATACAATACAATACAATATAATATAATATAATATAATATACATATCTTTCTTGCAGCGTACGCTACCTCATCAACTATATATATAGTAGTAATGCAGTCTCGAATACTAACTAAGGCAAAGTAGAAGATGGTTAGTAACCATTCCATTGAGTCCTCAATCCAAATGACGGGGTTGAACTTGAGGTTGATGAAGTTGATGGATACGTACAATTGCATGGTAGATAAATTCAATTGCAAGACAGAAGTTTACAAGATCATGGGAAATCAGATGGAATCCATGATGGCTGATATTTCTGACAAGGTATTTTTATGTAATAATTTAGTACGTGATTCACTTCCTATACCTCTGGATAATCAAAGCATTTCTAAAGTCAAAAATTTATTAATTGCGATTCTGATGTTGATGGAAGACTACTTAAAGAAATTGAAAAATATTCAGATCAAATCAAGGGAGATCACTAAGGATATATCTTGTATTAAACTTTTGAATGACATGTTTTCTGAGATATTGGAGGAAAAGATAAAAAATATGAAAGGGATGGAAGTGAATAAAAGAAAGAGAGTGGAAGAAGGGAAGGAAGACAAGAAAGTGAAGAGAAAGAAGATAGAAAATTATTCAAATGAAGAGAATAATAGGAAGAATGACAAAGAAAAGAAGGAAGAAAGTGAGAATATTTGTGTTATATATTCCCAAATAAAAATGTCGAAAATTTTTTTATGTAATGTCGATAAGATCATGAAAATTGATTTCAAGAAGACTGTGCGTGCAAATGAGTACACGATTGCAGATTTTTTCTATAATGTAGAGGAGATAGTGAAAGATTTTCTTATTTATTAGAGTGTTGAGTTTCTGTATTTCAGTCTGAACGAAAAAAATTATGGTAAAACCATAATGGTATTCGTAGTTATTGTATTACTACTATTTGTATTACTAATATGACATGTAATATTTATTCATGCAACTTATATCTATAGGTTTTTTTTAAAAAAGAAATAATAATTAATCATTGCCAAACACATTTTTATTTTTCTAATTTACCTACTTATTTTTTTTCATTTCAAACACATAATGAAACTATTCTAAAAAGTTAATTTTTCATCGAGCATATAATATATATATATATATGCATATTTTTGTAAGGCAAAAATAATTAAGTTTTCAAATACCATATAGACAATTACAACCACTAAATATAATACATTTATTAAATAAAAAAACAAGGGATGGGAAAATTGAAGCATTAATTCCGGTAGTAAAAGTGTCGTCAGACATAAAAAAAAGTAAAAGTAAATTTATTATAAGAGAATTATGTAATTTTAATTAATATATGAATTTGAGATAAATAAAATTGTGTTGATCAAGGAATTACTTTATTATTATTATTTCATATTACAAAGATAGAAATGTTGTTGGTTCATAATATTGGTTGAGAAAGCTTAATCAATCACATTTTTCTGCACAATACATGTGAGGTCATAGGACTTCCTAAACTTTTATTGTATTATATTATATATTATGAAAAAAGTAACTATTCTTTTGCATTATGTGATTAAAATGGAAAAAATGTGTAGGCAAGTCAGAAAAATAAAAATGTATTTGCCAATGATTAATAATTATTATATTTTTTTGTTAAGAAAAGCAATAAACAACCATGGATATAAATTACATGAATAACAGGACTACATGTAGTAGTTGTCATTTCTACTATCATGTTACAATAAATTTCTTCAGAAATACACACATACAGGATTACAACACTCAAATAATAATAATAAAAAAACAGGATACATATTATTTGTTTCTATTTATTTCTTCATAGATAACATAGATACCATAGTTTCCTCTGCATTACCATTGCTTTAATATGAAGTTTTTCCTTCTCGTCCCTAATCTTAGTTACATTATCATTGAAAATATCTGCTATGTATTTCGCCTTGCAATATTTGTTGTAAGCCTGAACTAGTATTTCTGCTATCACAGGGTACTTCTCCCGAGTAATGTCCAAATTCTCGATATCCATAATTGAATAAATGCAATGAAGCTCTTTGATTTTTACAACAGCTTTCCTTAACTCTTTCTCGATCTTATTGAATAAATTCTGCAAGTGTTTTAGATTTTTCAGGATCTCCTGTAATAATACACTGCAATTCCATTCTATAAGTCGATACCCAGATAACTCTTCAGCTATAGATATACCTGTCTTCTCTTTGAATATTTCAATTAGATCGTCGAAGGACACACCATTATTGCTTGGGAAATCAGACGACAAGGCAAAACTATTCTCATTGATAATGAAATTCTTCTTGTTAAATATTTCACATACCTGGGGCCAACACTCATTTTCCTTGCTATTGATAACAAACAGCATTGACTTTATCTCTTTGGACTTCATCTCTATAACTTCTTGAATGCTAATGAACTCACTTATCATGACGTTGAAGTATATAATTTTCTGTTGGTAATCTACTGCCACTGCCTGAATAGCATCCAAATCCATTATAGTGTCAAACGGTTGTACCCACCTTCTATTCTTGCTTAGTTAGTACTCTAGACACTCTTACTACTATATTTATAGTGGATGAAATAGTGTACTCGACACAAAAGTGATATTAGATATATATGTTATATTATAACCAACATCATTGCTAGTAGTCCATATTTTTCCGAGATAATTTAATATTTATCCCACATGATGATAATTGTAAAATATATTAATATATATTAACTATACCTACCATTAAACCCATTATATATATATATATACCTTCTTCCAAAAGACGACGATAATTTCAGCTGTCCTGTTTTTGTCGGTCGCTGCGCATCACCCACCAACGAGCTGTAAAGTAAAGCCCATTACTCATTAGCAATTATTAAAGCAGCCGCAGACCTCCATGATTTTCGGTAGTCATAAATATTCGCCATCGTCTTTACGAAATGTCAGATAGCAAGTTGGAAGAAATTTGACCTAGGTACTGTCGCAGCCAATCTGCCGTATGTGCTAAAGTGACAGTTCTCTTTTGGAACAGAGTATAGTTTAAGAATATTTTTTCTGTCGATAACTTTAATACTTTATATAAAGTAAATAATTATAATTTTATTTACTTTTATATGAATATTATTTTTAAAACAACATAATACATAATGCCATATTGTGTTACATTGAAAAGTATTATTTATATCAATTAATTTTATACATTCTATAACATCGATTTCGTTACAATATTATATTGAAATAATGGATATAACGTATTTTTAAACGTTGGTGTACTTTACTTATCATTTTATTTAAAATTACAATGGTTTCTTATTTTTAAACTCCATCGTAACTCGCACTCAATTACAACATACTCTAATTATAAGATTGCATTGCCCCTTTTGTATTAGTGTATATGTAATCTACGCTAGGCGTATGTGATGTGTGTGGTAGTCGTCGTCGGTGAACACAATTGTAGATTGTGTTGAGCAAGCAACTAGCTTACTAGTCCATTGTCAGAAAAATATGAGTTAAGCTAAAATGGGACTCTAACTGTTGAATAAAAAAACCTGATTAATAAATGTGATTTGAACAAATTAAAGGATTATACATTTTTAAAATTAACCTATGAATTGTATATGACTATACCACAATATTACATTAAATTAGAATAAATATTAGAATTTAATAAATACAATTGAAAATGTTTATATGGACGTGTAAAAAAAAGTGAATTAAATGATAATTTTGTTTACGTATTATATCGATATTATTTCTAGAGCAACATGATGTTAACACAATATTTGTATTATATTGAAATCTAACTAAGGATTATAAAAATGAGATGAGTATAACATGAAATAAATAAAGAGCTGATATTAATGTGGATGGGATACAGATAAAAAAAGTATAGTCGTAGTATATTAATTGAAATTTGAGTTTGAAGATAATTCAATTTTAATCAATTTTTACTTTCAAACGGTCTCTAGATTCAATCAACATACCAATAAAACATCTAAATACTCAACTAAGGATACTTCGCTCAGAATCATTTTTCGAATATAATGATTTATCATTGTGTTCGAATTTAGATCTAAATTCAACACTATCCTTCTGACTCATGTATCACTTCCATAGTAGTATTACCTATTCTTTTAATTATTAAAGTAGCTACAGGCCTCCGTGATTTTCGGTAATTGTAAAAGATCGCTAACATCTTTACGAAACGTCGGCTAGCAAGGTGGGGGAAATTTAACGTCGGCACTGCCAATGCCGTTCTGCAGTATGAGCAAATGTGACCGTTCTATTTTGGAACAGAGTAATGTTTATGAAAATTTTTTGTATCGATAACTTTAATGTTTTATATAAAGTATTAAATAAATTATTATAATTTTATTTACGTTTTATATGAATATTATTTTTAGAAAAGCATAATACGAGTATATAGAACTAAATTACCCATGATATATAAAGGAAGTGATAATACGAACAAAGTAATTAAAGAAAAAATGATTGAAAATCAGCAAATACAAGAGTATTATTACAAATATTACAATATAAAAGGTGTTGCAAAAGAAATTGATTATGTGAATGTTGAGGAGGTGTGGTTACAAGATAAATTTAAAAAGACTTGGAGTGAAGCAACAATAGTAAAAAAACTTAATTTTCCAAGATGTTACTTAGTTAAAACTGATGACGGAAAAGTATTAAGAAAAAATATAATTTTTATAAGAAAAATAACATTAAGTTTAGAAATAGAGGATGATGAACATGGAATAAATGGTAATAGTGAAAAAAAAAGTGTTGAAGTTAAAAATAAACTAGAGCAGGTAGAGTAGGTAATAAAAAAACCAGACAGACTTGGATATGAAAATAAATAATTTTATTAATATTGTATGTCACTAGTAACTATATCATATATTATTTGATGAACATTCACATCATTCCAAGAACAATTTATCTTACCAGAGTAAGTGTACAGATATTACTACAATATGTGACTATATGTACTATGTATTTATTATAATATATATATATATATATATATATAATAAAGGTTATTAAACTAGATTTTACATAAATTAAAATTGTAAAAAAAAAAATTGAATTAGATTTAATCAATGTTATAAAAAGTATTGTTTTAAAAAAAAAGTATTATTATATTAACATTATTATTTTAAATTTATAAGAATATGATTTACATCTTGTAATCTTATTAATGTAAAAAGGGGGATGTTATGATATGATGTTATAATTTATAAACGATTAAGATGATAACGCTATTTGTCGCGCACTCTATGGCTCACACCACATAAGACGCAGTCATGAGTCGTTGTCGTGTGTTGTATTATAATGTTATATCGTGTAATTTGTAATCTGTTTTTTCTATAATTAAATAAGTTGTAATAAAGTGTATCTATTTGAAATATGTGTAATATTATTTGTAATATAATTATTAATATAATAATTATACAACTTATAACATAACTCGCACTCGATTACAACATACTATAATTATAAATTACATTGCCCCTTTTACACTAATGTATATGCAATCTACGCTATGCGTTTGTGATGTCTGTGGTAGTCGTCGTCGGCGAACACAATTGTAGATTGTGTTGAGCAAGCAACCAGCTAACTAGTCTACAACATGGTATCCGTCCAGACTTTCCGACCAAAACATTTAAAAATGTATTTAAAAACGAATTATTTAATATCAAAATATTTTAATACGTTATTGTAAGTAGGTATAGAAGTTATTTTCTGGATTCGCCTCACATGTAAATTTCCAAAAAGATGCCCGGGAGCCGGATGCCGCCGTAGCGGTGGTTTCAGATTACTGCTGTCACTGCATAAATACGTTTCCTCTCACCCGTTGCCGTAAGTTATCGATATCTGGATCCGCCACAATGTGAACTTTCGATAAGCTGACAGAATGGCGGTTCAAAACCGATCTGCCATACATATAAATAACCCATAAGCCACCGTACACTTATGATCCCCTATCTTTCTCACCATAAAATATGTCTGGATCCGCCACAAATGTTAATTACCCATAAGCTAAAATAATATTATCTTAAATTGTTTGTATTTAATGAAAAAAAAAAAAAAAAAAATTGTTATCCATTCATAGTGATATTTGCGAGATGATCGGTTGAAAAATTATGTAAAAATTGATAAAATAAAAAATAAAATACTTATTAAATTAATAATAAAATTTTAACAGTGCCTATAAATGTTATCCCATTTAATGTATTATTAATTATAGGTATTTCTTAATATTATTAAGAAATTATTATATTTTTTAGTTTCATTTAATTTATAAATTGTCTATCTAATATATAATATGTCTATCGGACATCGGCTTATCGCTTATTGATTATTCCTTTAATAAACATATTATATCATTTACTTTGGTGAATCGTTTCCACCTTACGTTCGCAAATGCAAAATAATATTTGTCTAATAATATATAGGAGCCGGACGATCCATGATGCGAATCGAGATTATAATACAGTGCCGTAGCTAGGCACTGGCAAGAGGGCTCTTGCCAGGGGCGCAACATTACCAAAGGCGCAAATTTTAGTTACATTTATAAATAAAAATTTAAGTTTTAAAGCTAAAAATTATAGTATTTTATTAATTAAGTTTTAGTAAGCTGAAAATTATAAATAATTATTTACGTTCAACAATAGGACAAAGTCGTCTAACTTATGTCTATATTATCAATCGAGAAAGATTTAGTTGATCAATTATCATTTGATGATGTCATAGATGATTTTGCAGCTATTAAGGCCAGAAAAATGCAATTTTAATATTATGTACATTTTTTAAATAATTAATTGGTTATAAAATTTATTTATTTATATTTAATAAATAAAAACTTTATATCTTATTGTTTCTATTTGTTTTTAATTGATTAACAAATAAGTTCAATGATTTTATTTTTATGATAATTATTATATAAGAAAAATAAGGTATATATTTTGGGGCGCAAATTTAAAGCTTTGACAGGGGCGCTATAACCCCTTGCTACGGCCCTGTTATAATATAATAATATATATAATTCACTTTCTTTTTATGCCAGGTATCTACGAAAACAATCAACATACTGTGATATCTATTATAAAGGGCGGTAGTAAATTCCGCCCAAAAAAGGTAAATTTGGTCCCTAAATATTTTCAGTCAAAAAATGGTACATGTAAATTCCGCCCGTAAAAATATCCAGGTCAAAAAAGGTACATGTAAATTCCGCCCCGGTTAAATAAATTTAATTGCGGTTGCGGTTGCGGTTGATACGCTGCGGTTTGTGAAAGGTAGGTACGATTTCCTCTTTGCGGCTTGCCGCTAGGATTAATCGCTGCGACAAGGTGGGTGTTGTTACGGTCGGCACGTTGCAGTCGGCACGTTGCGGTCGGCACGTTGCGGTTTCAAGTACATGTTCCTAGACGGGTAAGACGTACTCAAGACTCAACGGTTTCCATAATTATAATAATAATGTTTAATAACGACATAATTATAAATAAATAAACATATATATCAGTCATCAGTAATATTAATATAAAATTATTTAAAATATGAAAAAAACATAAACTCATCAGTCAATTAAAAAAAATATATATCTTATATACTTATCAATGATTTATATGAATACGAGTATACTACGCATGCAAGTTGGATTGCGGCAAAAACTGCACGTGTGCATCGGGCCTAATATAATATAACATTTACACGATGCACATTCGGATGCGGTAAAACCGCAGCGTTTTTAATCGGGCGGAATTTACATGTTTTTTATTTTACCTCTATATTTTTACGGGCGGAATTTACATGTACCTTTTTTGACCTGGATATTTTTCCGGGCGGAATTTACCATAAATATTTTTATTACCTGCTCGCTTCGGGCGGAATTTACAATCGGCCATTATAAATTATATTATATAAGGTTATATACATTCTTTTTTAATTTTTCAATTGTATTTTTTATATTCTAATATTTATTCTAATTTAACGTAATATTGTGTATTGTCACTTACAATTCATAGGTGAATTTTTCGCACCTAAATGTATAAACCTGTTATTTGTTCAAATGGCATTCATATTCAGGTTATATAATGATTTAACTTACACTTAGAGTCGTAGAGTAGGTGAATTTATATTGTTCTGACAATGAACTAGTTAACTTGTTGCTTGCTGAACACAATCTACAATTGTGATTACCGACGACGACTACCACAACATAACTCATTAAGCACACTTTAGATTGCGTATGCACTAATTCAAAAGGGGCAAAGTAAATTTATTATAAGAGAATGATAGAATTTTAATTATTATATGAATTATCGATAAACACTATCTACAATTGCGCTGATCAAGAAATTACGTTATAAGTATAACTACTATTTCATATTATATATAGAGATATTATTAATGTTTTTCCTTCATACAATTTGCGTTATGATTATATTTTTGCAGTGACTGAGATCTCAATGTTTACATTAGTTGAGAAAGCTCAATCAATCACTTTTTCTGCAAACTACATGTGAGTTCATAGGACTACCTAACATATTATTGTATTATATTATATACTATGAAAAGAGAAATTATTGGTGTGGTAGTGGGGAACATAACTGTACGGCGATAATATATTCCACTCGGGCAGCTTATAGGTAATTAACATGTGTGGCGGATCCAGACATATTTTATGGTGATGGAAGAAGGGATCATAATGGTCGGATACCATGATGTAGCTTGTAGACTAATAAGCTGGTTGCTTGCTCAACACAATCTACAATTGGGTTCACCGACGACGAATACGACTACCACAACATATCACATTACGCATAGCTTAGATTGTATATGCACCTGTTCAAAAGAGGCAAAATAAATTTATTTTAAGGGAACTATGTAATTTTAATTATTATAAAAGTTATCGATAAACACTATCTAAAATGTTGTTCTGATCAAGAAATTACGTTATTTATAATATTTCATATTATAAATAGAGTAATGTTGTTCCTTTATACAAATTGCGCATTGAATATATTTGTGCAGTGGCTGAGATATTTATTTATTTATTTATTCAGACGGCCGATGCCCATTAACAATAAACTAAAAAGATGGTCGTTAACATACGAAATTTAACTTAAATAGCTAGTGGTTTACATGCATTATAATTACATATTAATTATAAATTATTATTAATTAAAATTATTGACATTAATAACATCGATTAAATAAACTTATTTTAAATATATACAATACATCTAATCATAGATACTTACAAACTATTTTATTAAATTATTTAAATATACATTAAACTTATCAATTGTTGTATACGAAAATAAATAGACATGAAATATATTAACGAATTCCATAACTCTAATCATTTTCGAGCATAATTAGTAGACTGGAATGGTACATAAAAAGTATTCAGTTGTCTTGTAATACGATTAGGAACCAGAAAACTAGGACTACCTAACATATTATTGTATTATATTATATATTAAGAAAAAAAAATTAATGGTGTGTGGTAGTGGGGAACATAACTGTACGGCGATAATATATTCCACTCGGGCAGCTTATAGGTAATTAACATGTGTGGCGGATCCAGGCATTTTTTATGGTGATGGGGATCATAATGGTCGGATACCATGTTGACATGGAGACTAGTTAGCTGGTTGCTTGCTCAACACAATCTACAATTGTGTTCACCGACGGCGACTACCACAACATATCACATTACGTATAGCTTAGATTGTATATGCAATTCAAAAGGGGTAATGTAAATTTATTATTAGAGATAAACACTATCTACAATTGCGCTGATCAAGAAATTACGTTAAACTACTATTTCTTATTATTTGCAAGGTCATAGGAATACCTAACATATTATTGTATTCTATTATTTACCATAAAAAGAGTATTTCTTTCTATATATATCCTATGGTGGGGGTAGTGGGGAACATAACTGTACGGCATTGGTATATTCCACTCGTGCAGCTTATGGGTAATTGACATGTGTGGTGGATCGAGATATATTTTATGGTGAGGGGGAGAGAGGATCATAACTGTACGGTAGATTATGGGTAATTTATATGTGTAGCGGATAAGTTTTGAACCTCCATTCGGTCAGCTTATGGAATGTTTACATTGTGGCGGATACAGATATCGATACAATACGGCAAGTGGTGAGAGGGAACGTATTTATGCGTTGACGGTAGTAATCTGAAACCACCGATACGGAGGCATTCAGCACTTGGGCGTCTTTAGGGAAATTTACATGTATGGAAGATCCAGAAAATATATTTTATACTTACTTACAATAACGTAATAAAATACTTTAATAGTATTTAAATTGTTTTTAAATATATTTTTTGTATAGTATTATACAAGTATTTTAAATACAATTTAAATATATGTGTAGTTAAGTCTGGCCGGATACCATGATGTGGACTAGTTAGCTGGTTGCTTGCTAAACACAATCTACAATTGTGTTCACCGACGACGACTAGGTACTACAAGAAATCATATTACGCATAACTTAGATTGCATATGCACCAATTCAAAAGGGGTAAAGTAAATTGATTATTAGGGAATTATGTAATTTCAATTATTATATGAGTTAACGATAATCACAATCTACAATTGTGTTGATCAAGAAATTACTTTATAATTATTGTTTCATATTATATATAGAGAAATGATGTTCATTCAAACAAATTGCGTAATGATTATATTTTTACAGTGATAGAAATCTCAAAGTTTATATTAGCTGGGAAAGCTAAATCAATCACGTATTTTTGCACAATACATGAGGTATACGTGAGGTCATAGGACTCCTAACCTTTTATTGTATTATATTATTTACTTTGAAAAAAGTAACTATTCTCTTGCATTAGGTAACTGAAATAATAAAATATAAGTTGGTGAGAAAAATAATAATGTATTTTCAATGAATATATATTATATTTTTTGTAAATAAAACTAATAAACTACCATGGATATAAATTACATGAATAACAGTACTATACGTAGTAGTAAGACAATTACTATCAATACTATTGTGGTGTTATCATAATTTTATTCATGAAGACTCTTATACAGGATCATCTCATTCTATTAATAAATAAAAATAACTGGATAAATATTTGTTGCTATTTATTTCTGCATAGATAGTGCCTGCATCCTTCTCTTATTCACACTTACAGCTATATTGAACACTTGAATTATGATCTAGGCTATACAAACATTATACTCAGCCACATTTTATTTTTGTGCTGTTGCAGAGATCGCCAACGGGAAATTTCCCGA
Source organism: Tetraneura akinire (assembly GCA_021307375.1). NCBI lineage: Eukaryota > Metazoa > Arthropoda > Insecta > Hemiptera > Aphididae > Tetraneura > Tetraneura akinire. The sequence continues at coordinate 23,097,090 of JAIUCT010000007.1, read as the reverse complement.
TTTCTCGGAAATCATAATCCTTAAACTTCGACATACATGAAACATAATATAGAATAACTATAGGATATTCAATATATATATAAAACGACTAGCCATATTTATAGTCACATTACAAATGAAAAAGATATAAGTAAAAAAGAATAGCTAATACTACTGTGGAAGAGATATATGCGTCAGAAGGAAAGTGTTAAATTTCGATCTAAATTTAAGACAACAATAAATCATTACATTCGAAAAATGATCCCTAGCAAAATATGGCCTGAGTTGGGTAAATAGTTGTTGTATTGAAATGTTAATTGAATGAAGAAACCGTTTGAATATAAAAATTGCAATCATTACATGTAATATATTTTGAAATTAGCTCGAATCGATTAAAATTGAATTATCTTCAAACTGACCTTTCTATTAAAATACAACACTATAATTTATTCACCTGTATCCCTTTCACATTAATATCGGCTCTTTAATTATTTCAATTTATACTCATCTTATTCTTATAGTCCTTAGTTACATTTGAATATAATACAAATAATATGTTAATATCATGTTGCTTTAGAAATTATATCGATATAAAACGTAAACAAAATTAACATTTAATTCATTTTTTTACACGTTCTTATAAAAAATTTCAATTGTATTTATTATATTCTAATATTTATTATAATTTAACATAATATTGTGTATTTTAGCTAAATTCATAATTTTCTGACAATGGACTAGTTAGCTGGTTGCTTGCTCAACACAATCTATAATTGTGTTCACCGACAGCGACTACCACACACATTACATTCGCATAGCGTAAATTGCATATACACTAATAGAAAAGGGGCAAGGTAATTTTATTATTAGAAATTAATGTAATTTTAATTATTATAAAAGTTATCGATAAACACTTTCGAGTGCCAGTTACGACGGAGTTTAGAAATAAGAAACCATTGTAATTTTAGATAAATTATAAGTGAAAATACACCAACGTTAAGAAATATATTGTATCTGTGATCTAACATAATATTGTAATGAAATCGACGATATAAAATATATTAAATTAAATGATATAAATAAAACTTTTCAATGTAACACAATATGGTTTTATGTATTGTTTTAAAAATAATATTCATATTAAAGTAAACAAAATTATAATTATTTACTTTATATAATGTATTAAAGTTATCGACACAAAAAATATTCATAATCTATACTCTGTTCCAAAAGAGAACTATCACTTTAGCACATACGGCAGATTGGCTGCGACAGTACCTAGGTCAAATTTCCTCCAACTGCTCCAACTCAGCTGACATTTCGTAAAGATGTTGACGAATTTTTACGAATACCGAAAATCATGGAAGCCTGCGGCTGCTTTAATAATTACTTATTAGTATTGGGCTTTACTTTACAGGTCAATGGTGGGGGATGCGCAGCGATCGACAATAACCCGACAGCCGAAATGATCGTTCTTTTTTGCAACATAGTTTATGTATAATGAGTTCAATGATTGATAAAGTTAGTATATATTAATATATTTTACAATTATCATCAAGTGCAACATATTATCAACGTAAACGATAGACTTATAGCAATGATATTGGTTGGAATATAATATACATATCTTATTTCACTTTTAGGTCGAGTTCACTATCTCATCAACTATAAATATAGTAGTAGTGCAGTACTAGATTACTAACTTAGGCAGAGTAGAAGGTAGGTGCCAACCATTTGACACTTAAATGGATTCGGATACTATTGTGAAAATATTACAATTCATCGAGAAGGTAGATAAGGTGGTTTGCACTCAAGAGATTAGAACTACGAGGGTCATAGAGATGGAGAAAATGCTGAATGATACCAGAAGCCAGGAAATGGATTGCTGGAATATGATATGTGCAATATCTGAGAATAAGATGTCCATTATCAACAGAGGAAATCCTGAGAAGATGGCAACTGAGATAGCTAACTTGCAGTCTTTCCATAGCAAGGAATGCGTGCCCTTGGACAAGGTACGTAAAATATTCAACGAGAAGGTGGAGATAATTCAAGACTTATATAAGTATCTACCTTTAGAAGTGAAATACTATGGATTATTATATATGAGTCTGGTGAATCTAAACGGCTTGAAGAAGAAATTCGATGAGTACGAATCCGTGAGTAGGATATCTAATAACACCTTAAAAGACCTATTTCATATTTCTTCGACTTTGGATACAGTGGATTTGAATTCTTTAAGAATGTATTACCCATATTTATTATGTGGATTACAAAAGTCTAAAGGAGATTATGTTATAGTGAAGAAGGGAGAAAAAGTGATCGTTTCAGTTGTCAATAAGTTTACGGAGATGAAGCAAGAACTTCATAATTTGGCAAATCAAATTATGACAAAACTATGGCAACTATGAATAAATAAATAGAAACAAATATTTTTCCTGTTATTTTTATTATTATTGGAGTGTTGTGATCTTGTATGTGAGTCTTTATGCATAAAATTATGATAACACCACTATAGTGTTCATCGTAATTGTATAGATGTAAGATGTAAGATGTAGATGCTTCAATAGTTATCAAAATTTATAATAGTGGAGGAAGATTAATCATTCATTTTTTCTGCACTATACATGGGAGGTCTCAGGGATACCTAACATATTTGTGTATTTTATTATTAACTCAATGAAAAATTAAATATTTTCTTGCATTATGTGATTGAAATAAAAAAAATAAGAAGGTAAAAACAGAAATCAGTATTTTTTATAAAACAAACAATTACCAACTATGGACATAAATACATAAAAAAATATAATATGCTATAACAGTACTTCATATAGTAGTAATATAATTACTACGAGTGTCATTCTGATTTTACATAATATTTTTCATAAAGATTAACATACTCTAGCACTCCAATAAATAAAAAAAAAAAACAGGATACATCACGTAGACATTAAATAATTATTAAAAATTGTTGAATTTTCGATAAATTCCTGCACCTTGATCTTATTCCTAAGTACAGATTCATTGAACACTTCTTAAATGTTCTCTTTGGCTTCATATAGAAAATCCTTTAGTACTCAACTAGTAGTTGGGTATTAATACCATGATTCATAACTCTTTTTTATTCTCTTTCTTTCCCTTTCCTCCTTTTCTTCACTTTCTTCCTTTTCTTCCCTTTCTTCCTTATCTTACTTTTCTTCCATTTTTTCCCTTTCTTCACTTTCTTCACTTTCTTCCCTTTCTTTCCTTTCTTCACAATCAATAAATAGAGAATTTAGAAATTCCTTAATATTCATTGCCATGTCATGCACTTCCTGTATTCTGTTCATATTCATATCCACAGCATCAATGAACACATGTCCTAATATTTCTTCTATATAAAGATTTTTCTTCACCTTTTCTAAATATGCTGTCTCATGAATTGCCCACGGCTGTGCTATCGATATCTGAGAAATCATAATTATTGAACTACGATGATAACGTAGTATTTTTACAAACTCTTTTAACTTGATCTGTATGACACGTAATTTCTGGTCAAAGACGTTTATATTGTTCCAATTCTCTTCTAATAATCCATCGCATTCACAAACTTTGTTTCAGATAATCTCATCTAAATCGCCATGTAAGTTCTGAGGGATCATGTTAAATATTTGACGTACCAACGTCTATGCACTCAACTTCCTTGCTATTGATATCAGCCAGCATGGTTTTCATCTGATTTGCTATCATCACATAATCATCTCTAGTGCTAATGAACTCAAATAACTGGATATTGAACTTATGTATCTTCCTATAGATCCTGAATTCCGATATCAGGCTAGCGTACAAACCCATTTGAGTGTCAAATAGTTGTCACCCACCTTCTATTCTGCCTTAGTTAGTACTCGAGACTGCTATATATAGTGGATGAGATAGTGTATTCGACACTTTTGTTCTCTTAATATATGTTTCTTTTATTCTATCCAACTTTACTAATAGTGGCCTATCTTTTTTGTGTTAGGAATAAATTCCAATTGATAATAATTGTAAAATATATTAGTTATCCTAAATTAACCTACCACTTAATCCGTTATGTATAGTTTTACAAATATTTTTTGTAACGAAATATTGTGGTATATTGAAAATTTGTATTTATATCAAATTTTTTTTTAGATTCTATATCATTGAGTTCGATACAATATTATGTTTAGACGATAGATATAACGTTTTTCAATATTTAGTATTCTGTTACTAATTATTTTATCTCAAATTTCAATGGTTCCCTTATTTAATTCTCCATTGTGTCTCGCACTCAATTACAACATACTTTAATTATAAGATTGCATTGCCCATTTTGAATAAGTGTATATGCAATCTATGCTATGCGTATATGATTTGCGCGATAGTCGTCGTCGGTGAACACAATTGTAGATTGTGTTGAGCAAGCAACCAGCTAACTTTTCCACTTACACTCCAATATAACATAATTAAAATTATTAATAATAATGGACTTCTAACAATTGGATAAATGGTTATGTAATCTGGTTATAAAAATGTCATTTGAACAAAATAATTTAAGGTTTATAATTGTTTGCGCCTATTAAAATTATTTAATGAAAGCTAATCAGTGACGTTACTGCTCGGAACCGTTCGTTCCTATGATATTATTACCTATATACCTAATTATTATTTTCCCAATTATTGTTATTTATTTCTATAATTATTATCATTATAAATTTTAATTACGCATGTGTAAATTATATATTATTATAATAATGTATAATAAAATGGGAGATTTTATTTTATTTTGCGTGTTGTTCGCTCTCGTAGCCCGTATTGTGAGCGTCAATATGGCAGTACCTACGTAATTTAATATATTATATTTTACCTTTTTTGTTGTTGTTAGTTATATGAGTTACATGTGTTTTAAATTTTATTATTATATTATGTTTTGTTCTTTGTGTGAGTTAACTTGGATACAAGGTATTTATTGTTTATATTAAGAGTTATTGTTATTGTTTATTTATTTATATTTTTGTTATTTATTATTTATCAATGTAAAAATATTTAATATATAAAATTATTGTTAAAATATAAATAAGAGAAAAAATATATTATATTTTTGTTATTATTGTATATTTTTTGTTTATATATTTATGCTGAGAAAAAGGAGGATTATTATATTTTTAGTATTTATTACTCGTATTATTGTTGAGTTAAGTGAGTTTTTTATATATCATTTATTTATTAAATTATATTATTACATATTTATATATTTGTTACAAAAAACTTTTTATATTTATATTGTGAGTTATTATAAATAATAATATATTCGCAGGCCATTAATATTAGGCCAAATATTGTAAATTGTAATTCTTACTTTTCACTCATTAAATAATTTCCTTTTTCCGCTCTTTATTTCGATGTCGGGGTAAGTGACATATAGCTTGTGCTCCCCGCCCCCTCCAATAATATTAAGTACGAAAAATTAACCTATTTATTTTATGTGACAATACAGAATATTACGTGAAAAAATAATTTTATAAAATTATCAATTTTATTGATAAAAAAAAATAGGTACAATTGAAGAATTAAATCTAAACGTATATTACTTTATATAATATTATTTATAATATATGACAAATTGTTGATTGTTTTCGTAGATACCTGGTATAAAAATAAAAGTGAATTAGATGATAACTAGCTTCAAGTGGGATACAGGTGGGTGTAAAAGCTTTTCCGCTACCATATCTGATTAGTAGAATACTGTTCGGGGTGAAAAGTTTCTCCGTTTTATTATTCTAAGAATAAGTGAAAGTAGGTAAATTTTAGTTCTGATTAGGCACCATTAAATTTCAATAGTTAAACTATTTATTCATTCAATTTCACCTTCTTTCAATTTGTCAAGACCGTGAAGTTCTTTCTTGAATAAATATATTGAACAGTCAGTTATTATGAATTGGTGCATAATATGCTATTTAATGCGTAATGTGATATGATATGGTAGTCGTCGTCGTCGGTGAACACAATTGTAGATTGTGTTGTGCGCAACAGCTAACTAGTCCACTTGTCACAACAATATGAATTAACAATAGGTCACTAACTGTTGGGTAAATTATTATGTAACCTACTTATGAATGTTATTTGAACAAATTGAAGGTTTATAATTTTAAGTTCGAAAAATTAACCTATAAAATATTGTCATGATATATAATCTTTCAACGTTTTGTTAACCAATATTTAAATATGCTTTAAAAAATTTTTCGAAATTTCTATAGGAAAATAGATGAGTTCAATTGCCAGGTAGTTAAGTTCAATAGCACTAGAGATGATAAAGAGATGGTTGCAAATCAAATGAAGACCATGCGGGATAAGATCATTAGCAAGAGAGATGAGTTCATAGACCAGATACGTAAAATATTCAATACCATACCTCGGAACTTACAGGGGAAATTTAGATTAGATTACCTAAACCGAATAATGGGAGTACGATAGATTATTAAAAGAGAATTGGAACAATGTAAAAGTCTTCGTTGAGTAATTGCGTATCATACAGATCAAGTCAAAATATATTATAAACATATTACCTAAGCTACGTAGTTCAATGATTATGATTTATCAGAAATCGAAAAGAATTCAGTGGGCGATTAATGCGATAGCGCTTTAATTATATGAGACAGAGATGAATCTATGTATGGCTGAGGAAATGAGGGCATAGGACATGTGTTTAAGAAAGCAGTATGAAAGCAGTATATGTGAATAAGAGTATGATTAAAAAAATAAAAAAATAATAAAATAATAAAATAAAAAATAAATAAAAAATAATCAAAAAACTATTCATCACGGATTAATATAATCATAACGCTTTATGTATGTAGGAAAAACATTTCTCTATATATAACATGAAATAGTAGATATAAATAATTTCTTGCTTCACAAAATTGTAGATTATGTTTAACTTATATATAATTTATTTCTTATTTTAGATGTAGTCGGTAGTCCCAT
>JAIUCT010000007.1:23060454-23085127 GCA_021307375.1 Tetraneura akinire | reverse complement strand
ATTCATATAATAATTAAAATTACATCATTCTCTAAAATATATTAACTGTGCCCCTTTTAAATTGGTGTATATGCAATAGGTATGCATTATGTAATATAATATGTTATGGTAGTCGTCGTCGGTGAACACAATTGTAGATTGTGTTGAGCAAGCATTCAGCTAACTAGTCCACTCTCACAACAACATGAATTAAACCACAATGTGCCTCTAACTGTTGTGTAAAAGATTAAGTATTATACGTATGAATGTTATTTGAACAAATTACAGGTTTATAATTTTTGAGTGTAAATAATATAAATATTAACCTACCAGTTATTATCACTATATATATTATTTCAAATTTTTGTTAACCAATATGTAAGTATGCTTTAATAAAATTTTCGAAATTTCTATAGGGGAATAGATGAGTTCAATAGCCAGAACAGTTCTCTAACTTAGAAAATTTTTGACAATTTTATTGAAGCATGATACTGGTATATATATGTATATGTATATAAACGTATTTCGAAAATATTAGGATAATAACAAGAATGAATTTTTTTTTATGGATGTAGAAAGTTTAAATTTCAGTAAAATCGATATTTAATTTATTTATAATATGGATTCTTCTTATTATATTTCAATATTTTACAATAATGTTAATTAAAAGTAACAAAACATTTTTTTAACAATTCATTTTAAGACATTTTAACAGATCATTTTAATGAAGCTTAAATACATTTTACTTAACTCAGTTCCAATCAATTGTGAATTAATATATTTATGATTTTTTTTTTATAGCTGTTTAAAGTATAAAAAATGAGCTGATACTCCTGCCGCACAGGATACAGGTGTGCGAATCATAGCGTTTAATTTTAATTAGAATTTCAATGCAATGATAAACCATTGCATTTGAAAAAACGATTCTGAGCGAAGTTCAGTCAGATTATAATTTTCGTTTGAACTAAAAATATCAACTTAAAACAGCTATAAAAAAAAATTGAGAATAGGGATTTTTCTAATATTTTAGTATGATGTTAATTAATATGTATGTATACTTCAGTAACATTTTCAGACCTTAATAACAAAAATTGCTAATTTAATCAAACATTATATACGTAAAAACGAGAATTTTACGAAATATTCAATGTCCAATATTTTGTAGAAAAATTAACGTAACGGTTCCAAAATTTTATCACATATATATAATAGCTATATAAATACCCAAAAAAATTTTCAAGTCTCTATCTTAAAAATTGCCCGAGTTATCAAGAAATATAGAAATTGAATTCGTCAAAATTTCATTTTTCGTGAAAAATACCGTTTTTTCGTCATTTTTTCGAAGTTTTTTCTACCGCTTATAGTCAATTTTGAGAAATTCGAAAAATGACCTAAATAAAGTACCATCTACATCCACTTTCACATCTGAAACTCGCTATTCGTGAAAATCTAAGCATTATTTCGGGTAGTAAAAGTGTTTTCAGAATATTTATTTATACGTATGGATTCTAAGATTTTCGTTTTACTAAAAATATCAACCATGGATATGTTGTGGTAGTCGTCTTCGGTGAACACAATTTTAGATTGTGTTGAGCAAGCAACCAGCTAAATAGTCCGCTGTCATAACCATATGAAATAATCCATACTAGTTAGTTACTAGTTGCTTGCTCAACACAATTTATAATTGTGTTCACCGACGACGACTACCATAAACATATCATATTACATTGAAATTTTATTAACATTTGAATGGAATGATAAATCATTACATGATGATGTTCATCAGATAATATATGTACTGATTAAAATGTTTACATTCATACAATCTCTAAGTTCAACATAAATGCCCATAAAAAACCTAAATGAATCACTTAAATACTCAAATCTGAAAGTGCTTCACTCAGAATCGTTTTCGAATGTTATGATTTATCATGGCATTCTAAATAAAATTAAACACTATGACTTGCATACCTGTATCCTTGCGGCAGGAGAATCAGCTCTGCTTTTTTATTTATACTTTAAACAACTAAAAAAAAAAAAAAAAAAAAAAATAGTAAATGTTATAATTCACAATTAATTGGAACTGAGTTAAGTAAATTGTATTTAAGCTTCAATAAAATTTCAAAATTTTTTTGTCATTTTTGTTTTTTTTTTAGTATAGATATTTGTGTTTATAAATCGCATGCACTGCGAGCCGATAAATGTTTTGTTACAGTGAGTACTCGTATACGTCCAACGGATTATAAGATACAATATTTTCCATTATTGTAATGTTGCATGTGCTGTTAAAAACGGTCTCAAAGGAATAACGAATATATTAAAATACGCATAATATTATTATATCGCCGGCGAAGATTATATTATATTATGTGTGTACTATGTAAATACATTTATATGTATATATTATAATATATACCTGGTAGTTGGTACCTCCGCCGCCCATAATGTACATGGTAATATTACCAAGGTAATAATAAAACGAAACGTAATTTATTATTATTTTTTAGCGCAGACAGAGCCCATCAGACTTTCGGCGGAGTGCACGCCGAAAGGTCCCCAGGAGGAAATTTACTGAGGGCAGAGTAAATTATTATATTATATACGTTCCCAACGGTGTACTGATAAAAACGCGCATCGTTTTTAATCCGTATAACTGAGTTTTTTCTATCTTCACTCGGCGTCGGTAGGAAACGAGTTCCCGGGGAGCGTTTACTTTCTCGCATAAATATCTTTTCTCTTGAAAGTCGAATCCATTACAGAACGTTTTTAAATGTAACCGTTCGCGCAACAATCCACCTAGAAGCTCGTTGTCACGTTGTTTTCGAAATAACCATTATGATGCGTATTATTACTATTATATGGGAAATATGTATAGGCTACTGGATAAATAATAAGCTAGATAAGTCTACAGGTGCAGTAGTTGTTGCTATACGTTGTTGTGATAAGGTTAGGTTATTAGGAATACATTTAAGATACTCGTCAACACTTCAGAATGAGTGTTGTTCATTAACAAATAAACAAATTTGTGTTTATTATTTATAGTCTCTTATTAAAATATTTGGAAGTGAACACATTGAAACGCAATGAGGAATTTCGTAAAAGTCATAACTGAAAATGGTCAGAATTGGTTAGATCACGTCATATTCAAATTTTTATGGTTGAACTAATAAAAATAACGAACAGAAAATATTATGTTGACAAAGACAAATATAGGATATAGTAATCGAATTTATTAAACGCGTATGCTGAAGTAATGAAAAATAAATCTCACTAGATTAATAATATTATGTAGGTATAATGGAAATTACAGAGCAAAACGAAGCTTAATAATTATAAGTTTATAACTTTTGAGTTTTTCAATTATAATAATATGTTACATGTAAGGCATCTAATCATATTTTTCCAATTTCAAAATCATATGTCATTTGATCAAAGGTTGTCAACTTAGACATAGAATAATCCATACCTGTTTTACTATATAATATACCATATAATGTATATTTTGTACGTTGGATTATATTTATAAAAAATAACAGTTGATTAGACACACACGATTAATGGAATAAAATGAATTAACACAGAAAGTGGAACACTAAAGCAAAGTTTGTCTCACTGAAGAAAAATGGATAAGTAATAAGTATAGGTACTTGGTACTTGTCTAATTTTAAATATATATTTATATAATTATTATCATCGTGAAAACTTTAAAAATTTTATGCATTTTAATATTTTTAATTAATAATATCGAAGGCATTTTTTGACTAACAAAATAATGTTGCCCGCAATAATATATATACATAAATAACGTTATAATAATAATTATTTTTATCATCTTGATGTAATTTATTCAATGTTCACGATCTGGCAGACGTGTAACAATTTTGTGTGTTAACACTTTTAACCACGCGGCTAGGTAAAATACGTCGATATTACGTATAATACTATATTATATTATATTATATTATTTAAATATGATTTCGTGTTAGCGGCGTTTTCCGAAGACGAGTCTTCCTACGATTTGTATACACACAATGAATTTATTGCGGTAAGAATATCTGTATACACAAACAACGTGTTCTCCTACTCAGCGTCCGCGTGCCGTCCACGTGCGCTACTAAATATTATAGTCGGAATCCGCGACGTTCAGACGTCAATATTGTCGTACGATTGGAATGTAAACACCGAATAACAATGTGATGCTTATCGATTTATAACGCAAAACTTATTTGCACGGAGGATTGTCGTTTCAATCGGGCGAGTTTACGTTTTCGTATCTTATAATTAAACGAAATATGACTCTATATATTGGCCGACGTTCACGCAAAAATTCCATTGGAAAAATAATTATTTACCAATTTACCATCGATCGTAACTCGTAAGAATGATATGCGACGAGGTCGTATTATAATAATGTTATGTCCTGACCGAACCTAATATTGCGATCGCATTGTAAAGTATATTTTTTATTCATTTTAGCGACACGATCGACTACCGGACACAATAACGATTATTCGGAAAACATATTATAGATACCTACCTACTTTTATCCCCGACATTAAATTCAATGAAATTTCTGAATACCGTTTAATTATTGTTATAAACTACAAATTCGTTCGAAGTGTATTAGTATTCGATTTGAACACTGCGATTTGTATATTATGCAAATTATTATCGTCATTTTATTACGTAAACATAAAACATATGTGCGATGACGTATACGACGACGAAAACGTACCTATTTCATTATTTGAACGACCGCGATCAAAATGCAAATGAACAAAATATGAAAATTTATCAAATACAGTATACGAATTAGACGCGCATTGTATTATATTTTATTATAGACACACGTGTTTTTTTTCTTTTTTAGGATAACGCGAAACTATAATATTATAATATAATGCGATAATTGTCACAAACGAAAAGATAATTTTTTTTAATTATACGTAATATTATTATCTTTCCAAATGTTGGAATTATTAAAGTTTCGAGGTTTTAGAGTGATTTAATTCCGATTTGTATGTGTATATATACAAATTGGATATTCGATGTAATTAAAAAAGTTTTTGAATAATGCAAATTAATTATTATTATTATTTAAATGGCGAGTTGCGAGTGTTATTGTTTTTAATTTTGATGCGAACGGATAAACCGTTTCGCAAAATAAATGTTCTGTATACTCTTCGCAGATAATATAATAATATAATAATATTGAAAACTTATTTCGTATAGTGCAAATAATAATAATTATTACGAGTTTTCAATAAATCCTTCGATTAATCATATTAATATAGTTACACGAGGAAAAAGATTACACGTGTAGGGTACTGGTTTAATATTTTACTTAGTTACATTTAAATTTGTTTGAAAACATAAAATAATTTATATTTTAAAATTCCTCCTAACTTTATATTCTCGTATTACATCATTAGTATTCACAATAATAATAATATATAGTAGATAGGTATTATAGTAGGGCGTACCTAAGTACCTGTCTAGGTAATGGTTTACGTGCACGTGTTTCAAAATTAATGAAACTTTTAACATTATTTACATTTTAAAATTGAAGTTAGATACACTCAAATTAAATTATTAAATTTTTACATTTTAAAAAGCAAAAAAATACTTGTAGATATGTATTAAAAATTGTGTATACCTATTATATCAATATTGATAACTCGTCGGTTACAAATAAAAAAAAAAATTGTACAAAAATCGTATCTACCCGTAAAATGAAAACGTTCTATCAGCGTAAGAATTCATAAAAACAAATAATATTATTATCAATTTTTAATTTTTAGGATGCATCGTTAAACATAAATTAAAATTAAAATCGTTCCAAAAGGAGAATATGAAATGTCCGCGTCATCGTTAATATCGATTGTTATTATTATAACAAAAATCATAATATTATAAGAAGTATAACAATACGAGATTGATCATTACAATTTTATACACGAATGTTAACCAACTAAATTTTTAATTTTTAATTTTTTTTTCCAAAATAATCACAAATAAACTCTTATTTACATACCATACCTACTCCGCTACTCGTATTAAAACGTTTAATAATTGTGAAATTATTGAAATTATTAAAAAGGTTTATTAGACGATATCCATCGTTTCTTTTTTATAGTATAAATGTGTATACTGTATAATTATTATTATATTTTTTTAAAAATTCGCTGATATATATCATACAAACTATTTGTATAACAACGACGTAACAACGAATTATTATTTTATTAAACTTTTAGCGAACATTTGAGATTAAAATTATGTTTCCATGGTTGACGTTGTAAATGGATTCCATATAAAATACTGAAATTATTATACGGTGTCACGTTGAATTTCTGCTTTTTAGATAAACTATCATCACATACAATTCGCGATTTAAACCGGCGCGACTTCTAAACAAATCCGCGCTATTGATTCTACATTGATAAATTGAATTCGTGCTCAGAATATTTTGCTACACATATAAATAACATTAATTTATCGAAAATCGCGTCAAAACAATATGCATACGCCATTCGCGACCGTCGTCATAGACTCGTGATTAATTATTTATTATAATATAACATTAATTCATTTATTCGAATACATTACGATTATATTAAACATCAAATATATAATATTTTGTGCGGATATTTAGGATCTATCTTCGATGGTTGTGTAGATGAATTTTCTGTCGGACAATATTCAAGATTCCTGAAATATAATATAATATTACTATTGTTCTGGCCCAGGGGTATCGAAACCAAAAACCGAAAACTTCGCCCGAGAAAACTTTAAACTTAAACCTAAAATTAAGTACCGACTGCCGCAGCGCTAACAAGACTTTGTCTATTTGTATTAATAAAAGACGAGACGTCCCGACAGATATTACATCTCAAATTATTACAAATACGATATTTCAATTAATATTCGATAATTGTTTTTATTTTTTTATCGTAGACAATAATGCGAGACTTATTATTTATAGAGAGTATATTTGTATACATTAAAACATATTATTATAATAATATCATACTCTGCAAATTATTGTTATACATATAAACGTTTTGTAAAATATTATTTCATTGCACTAACGGTTCGAGTGTTTGAACGTATTATTATCAATTATTTCAATAACAATAATTGATGTATATTTTGTGAATAATATTATTATAAATATAATATAATATAAAATAATTTAATATTATTCCAATATTGCAAAGGAGATAATAATGATTGATACTGATGTTTGTGAAATTAATAATATTATACTTGAAACGATTGACTATTTATAGCGTGTTTCAAAAAGTGTACTTAACGGCTAGCATGAAATGCTCGCCTGCGACCTAACCTTTTATAATATTTTAACATTATTATTTCCTATGAACCGTTAACTATATATAACATAATATTATAAGTTCTAAGGAAACAATTCTAACGATCGTATTGTTATAAAGTGCTTTGTAGACACGCATCAGTTATTCATTATTAAACTTATCAAATACGCTTTTGTCACTATATATTATACGAATAATTGTATCGGTTCACATCAATTTTACCTACCTCTTTTCCCTATTATAATACCTCTTTTCAAAATTTTTCGGACCTGTATAATTCGACCATTTTTCGTATGAAGACCTAGAAAAGAAAAGTGGTATTATATACTTGTAGTTTTTCGCGACCCAAAGTTAGGTCAAGTTTTTTTTTTTATAAAATATTAATGTGTTGTCAACCTTAAATATAATAATAGGAAGGTACTATTTAGTGACCCGAAAAGAGGTATGATTAGGTATTAAGACACATTGTAATATTATAGTACTTAAAAATGACACACCAATTTATTTATTGTCTCTATCTATCAGACAAAGAATGAATAAGTTGAAATCGTTGCCATTCTTGAGGACTTGTGAGCGTTTTGTAAAATGTCGTCTGAAAATGAAGCGATAAATATTCGATAAAAATAAAACTATCTAAAAATTTTAAATGAATCGAAAATGTTTAAAATTATTTTTATTATTTTTTTATAACAAATATTATAACTGTACTTGAAATAAGTCACATGATTTATCTATACTTACACCCTGCGGGATGTTGTTAAGTCTAAAAAATACAGGTGGTACTTATAATATTATTATTATGATGAACTGTAATCGTTCCACTACAATAACCGGTTTATTATGGTGATTATATCATTATAAACTATCGATAATCAACATAAAAAATATGTTCCATATTAAAAATAACTGTTTTTTTTTTTTTTTTTTTTTTTTTTGCTGAAGTAAAACGTATTAACGTACAAATCTTCGTAAGTTTATATATGGGGAGCGATGGAGATTATCGTGGTACACTAACAACATCGAAAATAACGTTAAAAACTGTATTCCGTTCTCGGTTTCTATACACTCGAATTCGACATCGACATTGATAAGGCTCAAAAATGTATTTGTTCAACTCGTACTTTTTGTTTTATTTCCATCGCGTGTTTTCTAAGTACGAAAATTGTACATCCACAAGGCCTTCCTGTAATATTTAACGAGACGGGACTTCATTGAATCCATCGAAACATACGCTCGTTGTATTTTATGCGGAATCCAATTTCTGAAGTAGGTTATTATATACTCAGTAGTAACTCGATATCACTTTGCAATTTAATACTAACAAACTTGGCGCTGCCATCATGACCGTCGGTCAACTATACGACGAGTCGACGACGATCAAAGAACGTTCTTCTCGGATATTATACACTTGACTTTTGTCATAACAGTATATTATGATAGTGTACGTTATTTCACCAAGTATATTTTAATTAAATCCGTAGCGCACGTTATGCAAATTTCAAATTAAATAATTTTCCTTGTTTTTATTTCCAAATAGTTAGAAACGAAAACATTTCCGTCTAGGGATAGGCGAACGGGTGAGAGTAATATGAAGAAAAAAAAGTTTTCTTTTCTTAACGATCAATTTACGTACGATGTTTTTTAGTTTTTTTTTTTTTATATATTTATATATAAAACGGAGACCTACGATTTATCAAATAAAACGAACGACATAATATTTGTCATTGTTATTATTATTATTATTATTATTATTATTATTATTATTATTATTATTATTATTATTATTATTATTATTACGCACAGACTGAAGAGGTATATTATATTATAATATTCGTATAATGATCGAAATATAAAAGTTTTATGAAAGTTTTCGTGTCGATCGGGAGGAAAGACGACGATGGGAAAAGACATCGAGTTACCGTGGCGATCATTCTTAAGTATAATATTATATTCCGGTCCTCCAGTTTGGTACGACCTATATTATATTATATTTTCATACCTGCATACGGTTATAATGTAGCGATGATTATAAGGTATAATATTATGATATGTAATACGTCTTTTAAATTTTCCTTTAAATCGTTTTAATTTTTAATATTCTTTAACGAGATTCGAATTTGTATTATTTTATCCCTCCCGTTTCGTGTTGATTATTTATTTAATTTTTATCAAATAATAATTCGTACACGATTATATTCGTAAGCGTATAGAAATATATAATAATATGTAATAAATATTCACGTAATTTAACATTTTGAAATTTTCAACATTAAATATTGAGGTTTATCACATTTTTATATTGCTCGTTAAAAATATTAAATTGATAAAAGAAATCGAATAACTAATTAAAGAAAATTATTGTATTTTTTCTTTTTTTTATTATTATTTCAACACGCAATTTTTATAGTCGCAATTTCATTACTCGTGTCTGTTTTATAGAACTAGCGTAATTCGATTATTAATATAATATTTACATCGATTTGGGTTTAACACGCGAGAACACGAGTTATTACATCAGTTTAAATCGCTGAATATAATTTTGCTGCGGTGTACTATGGACATCTCACGTTATCAAAAACACAACCAAAATCCTATAAACGGCCATTGCGAAATATTATAATATATAGAAAATTAGAAATAATAACGGTTTAGTGCCGTTGACGTATATTAATATAAGAAAAAAGAAGTTATTTTATTATTAAAAAATAAATTAAATCGTTGACGTATTAATATAAAAGAAGTTATTTTATGTTTATTATTATTATTATTAAAATAAAAAAATAAATTAAGTTTCGAGTAACTAATACGTTATTCACCTCCATAGTAGGTATATTATTGTGTTTCGCCCGTTATACAAAATCTTAAGAATAATAATAATAATTATTATTACTATTAAATATTTTCTATACACTATACATTCTATAAGAAATATAATTTATAAATTTTAATTTTATTTAAAATGTTTAAAGGCATAATATAAATAATTATTTCGTTTAATCACGTTTTTGTTTAATTTTAATTAGAAAACTTGAATACTTATTTTTATTGAATTTATAAGCACATACAATTATTATTATTATTATTATTATTATTATTATTAGTAACTTTTCCACTATGCATTTATTTGTATTCCAAAAGTATTTTTAAATCACAAAAGACGTAAGAACTACACAAGTATGAAATGAGAAATTGAAAACATTACGATATGAACTAATAAATTTACTTAACCATAAGAGATACGTTTAAAAATATTATATATAAATATTTGTGTATATTTTTAAACTGTTATACGCGAATATAAAAATATTCACGTAATTTAACATTTCGAAATTTTCAACATTAAATATTGAAGTTTTTCACATTTTTATATTGCTCGATAAAAATATTAAATTGATAAAAGAAATTGAACGAATTAAAGAAAATTCTTGATAAACAATGCTCGTACTTTCAAACTGCAGCGCGTGTAGAAGAATAATAAACTACAGTAATTTAAAGTCTACTCGTATAATTTAGACCAACGAACATCAAAGTAAAAAGAACCCCGACGTTCGTAGAAGTTTCTCATCGTCGTCGAGAAAAAAAAACTTATAGATCATACTAATTATAATAATTCAATGATGTTCATTTGAATATCTTACAACAATTTTATTCGAATAAAACTTTATAGTATTAAACGTATATCGTTATAAAAGAAAGCGCGATGAAACGTAGCTTTGTCGTTTTCGTTCAATTTCTCTCGTGTTTCATAAGAAAACTACTGCGGGAGAATAAGAAAATGTAACATGATCATAAAAATCGTTTTTGTTTATCTCGAAATTCGCTCGAATTAAATTTACATTTTTAGACAATGTATACCTATTATATAGTTTTGTTAAAATATTAAAATAAACACAATTTTGTTTGTGTAAGTACCTACCTATAAGGTTTAACTAAATACTAAAATATCAAATTTTGAAGGAATTTAAATAATTGGTCGTTTAATTAAAATATTTCGACAATTTCAAAAGAATTGTTACGTAAACGTAAAAGTAACTTTCAAATAACGACTGAGTACTGTGAGCAGGTATGCGCGATGCAAAGTGTAAACCGAAATTTTACAAAGAAAAAAAATCCTGGCTGCCCGAAATCGACGCGAACTATTATTGGTTAAAAACAATTTACACGTTTCAGTAAAAACTAAAAACGTATACCTACCTAATATAATATTACGAAATAAGATGGAATATTATATTATAATTTATTATAAATTGTTAATTTTACATTTTGTTTCGATCGAAATACTTAGGTCGAAAATTATTCGAGTAATTGTCTTGTTGTTTACGTTATGCGCAGTGTTGTCGTCATCGGAATAAAATTATTTTTTTCATAGCTTAAAACTGCTTACTAAGTTTGTTTTGTCCGCGTACATAATAATTTATGAAAATAACATAATCGTAAAAAAAATTAACGCATTATTTTAAAACGATATTTTAGGTTAAACGTAGATACATTTTAATACAA
The DNA here is from genome assembly GCA_021307375.1 of Tetraneura akinire. NCBI lineage: Eukaryota > Metazoa > Arthropoda > Insecta > Hemiptera > Aphididae > Tetraneura > Tetraneura akinire. Next base: position 23,073,314 of record JAIUCT010000007.1, on the reverse strand, counting down.
TATTATAATGTGGTCATATAAACATATAAATTATTTATGGACCTCTTTTTATCTTTAGAATATTGGAATAATATAAGTATATATATTATATAGGCATTATAGGAAGAGAAAATGAAAAATATCGATGAAAGAAAATATTATAATTTTTTATATTCCATGAAATTTTAACTCGAGAATTTTTATAATATGTATAAAATAATTGTATTATTTTATATAAGGATACTCCGATACTCGTATAATAAAATGTTTCTTATCGTCACCTCTTATACATATTTTAATACAAAATAAATGTAAATATTCACTTCTTAAATAACAAAAACCGACCGTTTCGATGAAGTTTATATTATCCGTAAACCGTAAGTCAGTATAATCTTGTATTTTTTATATATCTGCGAATAAACACCATAATATTTATTTATCACGGAATCATATAAATTTGTATTTATTTAATTCACGATTGAGTCCACATTTTTACTCTAAATCATATCACCATGTATAGTATTTATAATTTACTCTCTTTATATGCCTAAAGATAATACTATATTGCAACGTCTTTGGTCGGCGACACATTTGGTAAGAGGTGATAATAAAAAAAAATCGAATAATATTATTTATAATAACGCGCATTTTAATCGACCGACCGACCGACCGACCAAAAGAATAATTATTATAGTATGATGTGCAATCGTGACGATCGGTCAGCGTTTTATGATGTCTTTCGGATAATCAAGCGGGGATAATAACTATGAAATTTTCTCTCAGGAAATTCGCTCGACGACGGATCACCGAATATAATATAATATTATTATAACAATAACGATCCGTAATCTGGACCGCAACGTGTATATATACGGTATTGTAATATTACATGCGGCGAGAAACGCAGAATCCGACGGGATGGTCGTCGTTGATTAATGGTTCGCCGCGACCCGTTTAACAATGTGGACTTCGTATAAAAACCGTTCTGTAACAGAATCGTGGTTCGGGACGTCGTAATCGTCTCTTGCGAATCGTCTTTTCACGGGATACTCCTGGAGCGCGAAGAGACTATTGTACGTACGACCGTAACCACGTTAATTTAAACTGAAATAAAAAAAGAAAAATAATAAATAAATAAATGAAGATCGCGGTTTGTTTCCAGATTATAGCAACTCAAAGTTCAACAAAATCGAATAAGATTTTTCATTAAGGAATGTCATCGTATCTCTTACTCTACCCGATAAATTATTAGTCATTGCCATTTGCGTCAAAAAATCGTAAACGCGTTATGTATCATTATAATAACATATTAACGTGTTATATGATCGTGATTCGTGGGTGAATTTGAAAAAAGAAAAAAAGAAAAAGAAACTTTAACTATAGAGGCTAGATTTACAAAGGATTTGAGAAACACTGACTAATAGAAATCTCCGGCATAGATTAGGAGAAAATTATAGACCAAAAACATCATCGTTAGAGGGAAATTTTTTTTATAAAATAATAACATTTAATATACGAGTAATATACGATTTAAGATTATTCTCAGATAAATCAGAAATAGTCGAATTATCAAGATATAATATTATATAACAATAACATAAAATATATAATATATTACAATATAATATAATTTAATATAATTTAATATAATTTAATATAATTTAATATAATTTAATATAATTTAATATAATATAATATAATATAATATAATATAATATAATATAATATAGGAAAAATGCATGATTCGAAAAATGATTCTGATTGAAGTACTGTCAAAGTTGAGTATTTAGAGGTTTTATCGTTCAATGGGTATTTTAATTGAATGTAGAGACCGTATAAATGTAAAAATTGTAATCAATATTCAATACATATATTATCTTAAGAATTTAGCTCATTATCGTTTTAATAAATGCAATGATTTATATTCGAATTAAATTAATCCTTTTTAAACCTGTATCCATTCCACAGCAATTCACGGTTATTCAAAATATTAAATAATTATTATGATATAATCAGATAATCAGATAATTAATTAATTAAATAATTCATATTTTTATTGTTTAGTATGTTTATTTGACATTTTGACATTTGTATATTAATTTTTATAATACTGTATATTACTAATTACTATTTTATAATTATAAAATATTATAATTTATAATATAAAGAATTTAATATTACATAGATTACTTATATTATGACTTAGAGCTAGTACTTATTAAATAGGTATTAATAATCATTAATAGTAATTTATTAATATTTGTTAAATAAACTAATAACAATTAGAAAATAATATAATAATTATAACTTATAACTTATAACCACGATTCATACAATAATTTTAATATTGTATTATCGTAAAAACCACAAGTCATACATGAGAAGCGCCCACTATCATTGACCGCTCATTTATACAGCTGTAGTATATGCAAAGCACGTCTATTAGTATAAGGTCTATGATTATCACATAAAATAAATAGGTTAATTTTTCGCACTTAATGTTATAAACCTGTAATTTGTTCAAATGAAATTCATAATCAGATTACATAATCATTTACCTAATATTTAGAGGCCCATTATGGGTTACTTCATATTATTGAAATGACAGCGGAATATTTAGCTGGTTGCTTGCTCAACACAATCTACAATTATTGTGTTTACCGACGACGACTATCACAACATATCACATACATATAGATTAGTTTGCATACAGACTAAATACAAAAGCGGCAATTTAATTTTATTATTAGAGTATGTTGTAATCGAGTGCGAATTACCATGGAGTTTTTTAAAACGAAACCATTGTAATTTTAGATAAAATTATTAGTACACCAACGTTTAAAAATACGTTATATCTATCGTCTAAACCAGTGGTTCTCAACGGGGGCGATATCGCCCCTCTTGAGGTGGTAAATGATTATTGAGGGGCGGTGAAATACTTTCGTGCGGTAAGGGGGCGGTGAACAAGTTTAGGGTGGTGAAAAATAAAATAATACATACTTTAAAATATAATACATTCATAATATAACAGCTATCAGTCACTAATAGGTAGTGTTTTTAAATTTATGATCTGTATTATTTTGGCGATTGTATGTGCACATTTATATATATTACCTATTATACTGTATTAACTTAAATTAAATTATTAACTTACCATTTTGTTCGCTGTATGATTCGAACTGAACATGTGTAGTATTCGTTTTCGTTATTACAATACTATTATTTATTGAATTCTCACATAGGGGGCGTTAAAAAATTAATTTTTCTCGTCTCATTGTAATTTGACGGCGAAAATTTTTCTGTAAATTTTGATTTAATGTGTCCGCGTTTAAAACCCAAATATATACTCGTTAAATCTTAAATATTCAACTTTATTACTATAGTCAATAACAATAAGGGGAAAAAACGCTCAGGAATGCTAAACTCATTATAAGATCGAGGTAAATATTGCGCGTTATATTTATACAAAATATACGAAAGCCGTACCACGGTATAGAAGATAACAAGTAGGGAAAGCTAGTCAAAATCTCTTTGTTCACAGAAAACGTACTAATTTATCCAATCATATTCTGCTGGCAGACCATTCTTATCACTACAAACACTATTATGAATTTATAACCTTTACTAGTGCACTATTACTATGCCATGCCAATAACAATAATGGTAAATAGCATGACAAAATTATCTTGGTGTGATGAATTATTAGTGTGAATGATACTTTCTTCTATTATTGATATGGAAATTGCATTTAGAGGATTAGGTTGTTTTAAATTACAAGGAACTGCATTTTTAATTAAATACCGTTTCCCTGACTTATTAGTTTTTACAGAATCATTTGTAAAATAAATACTACAATCACGATTATAAGACGAATACAAATTTCCTTTTACCTCAAATAATTTTTAAATTCTGAGCGAAGCGAAGAATGTATTGGTTTTACAATGATGTGTGATTTTTTTTTTTTTTTTTTTTATTCTGAATACATTTTTACTACCAGAAATAATGCTCCGATTATCACGAATTGGGTATGTTTCCGGTAGCAAAGTGGATCTAGTTGGTACTTTATTTAGGTCAATTTCTCAAAATTGACCCTAAGCGGTAGAAAAAACTTCGAAAAAATGACGAAAAAGCGGCATTTTTCACGAAAAATGAAATTATGACGAATTCGATTTCTATATTTCACGATTACTCAGGCAATTTTTAAGATAAAGACTTGAAATTTTTTTTGGTTGTTCACATAACTATTAGATATATGTGGCGAAATTTTAGAACCGTTACGTTCATTTTTCTTCAAAATATTGTACATTGAATATTTCGTAAAATTCTCGTTTTTACGTATATAATGTTTGATAAAATTGGCAATTTTTGGTATTAGGGTCTGAAAATTTTACTGAAGTATACTTACATATTACTTAACATCATACTAAAATATTATAAAAATCCCTAATCTCAATTTTTTTTTTATAGCTGTATTAATTTGATATTTTTAGTTCAAACGAAAATTATAATCTGACTGAACTTCGCTCAGAATCTTCGAATGCAAATAATGCAATGGTTTATCATTGCATTCAAATTCTAATTAAAATTAATTGCTATGATTCGCACACCTGTATCCTGTGCGGCAGGGGTATTAGCTCATCTTTTTTTATCATTGCAAAAGTCAATCCATAGTTTACATCGAAATAATAATAATTAATAATTATAAGTTTTGTATAAATGTTTATATGCTTATTTAATTTTTATTATAAATATTTTGTTTAACAACTTATTGTTTTGGATCTTTAGGTAATTAAAAAAAACTATATCCTAACAAGGTGATCGTTTCTTACACTTATACACCGCACATATATTGCCTTTATATGTGGGTGTATATTTTGTACCACTCATATTTAAAATAAATAAATTATAAACAATTATTACTAATAAATGTTTTTGTAATAGTAAATAAGTACGTCGTGCACATCAATAATTCCACTATTAATGAATATTGTTTATGTTTGATTATTATATGTCATAGATTAGACTATATTCTTTATTATATTATTAACTTATTTATTAGCTTTTCTATTTCAATTAATATTTATAATTACTTGTATTCTTAGCAAGAATTATAAATTAATTCATCATTTAATTTGTATGCGCCTACTATTTCCTTCTAAAGAAATAGGGAATAATTAGTTCTTATTATACTATTATTAGTAATCTACTTGATTTTGTGTAATAAATAATACCGATATTATATTTATATCTTACTATTAATAGATACATATTTTATTTTCCCACCAATTTATATATTTAAAATTATCTATAATACGGTCTGCCAGCAGAATATGCTGATAAAATTTTTGTACACAAAGATAACGCCAGCTTTCCCTACTTGTTATCTTTTATACCGTGGCCGTACAAAAAAGACCACATTGAAAAGACGAAGAAAATTGGTGTGACAAATGGAAAAATAAATATTACCTAGATAATTTACTATCAAATTATGTCAATCATAATATTCTGATTTTTTTATAATTTTATATTATTTATAATAATAAGGGGGTTTTTTTTTAATTATTTCAGTTTTGAACATTCAAAATATTTTTTTCCCTCGTATAAAATACATAATTAAACGTAAGTATAAATTTTTTTTCGAATCGATACGAATTTTATCTTCGCATTAAAAATCCATTTAACCAAAATTCGATTTATTCATTTTTTTTTAAACGCGTCACTTATATCGGTTTCCCTTCCGATTAGTTATTTATTATAACGATATTGTGTATAGTGTCATATTAATATGTTATATATTTTATCCGTTAAAAAATTGATTAATAACTCGATTCTGATTTTCTATGTACGAGCGTTTTCAATAAGCGTTATCTCACAGTTTCACAAAAACTATATTGCATTATATAGGTAGACGCATACTTTTTGAAACTTGCGATCTTGTTCAGCGTGAAAACTAAAAATAAAAATGTCTGTTAACCGCAAACTATATAATATATACTTAATGTTGTTTATGAAGTGCTTACGTGCGTCCTATACATACTTACATCACACAAGTTTTTTTTTAATTTTTTAAAATTATTTATTAAGATTTATAATTTTTTAAGTTTTCGAGTTTTATGCTTTTTTAAGTAGGTGTTTTATTATTTAAAAAGTGCTTAAAACGTTCGATACACGCTCCTTTTATAATAATTAATTATTAATCTGAGTCGTTACTTAAATAATTTATGTATTAAATAATTAAATCCAGACAACAGTTAGGAGATATTGTGGGCTTTAAAAAACATTATAATATTATAAATTAACAAAAATTATTATCATGTTAAATTATTACACTTTTGTAATTTATAACAATATGAACTTATATTATAATAATAAAGTGGTTTAATATATTATACCTACTAACGTATTTTTTTTTTTTTTTACAAAATATATATCACTATTACAATTTTTGATAAAATACACTTGATATTTTATTATTTTTATTGTTTTATATTTATATTAATTGTAATTATTATATTGTTTATGATTTTTGTACTTTTGTAGTGATATTAAAACAATAAAATTTTTTTTTTTAAATATCAAATTATTCCGGAAATGTAAACAAGCTACAATAAAATTTTAATACTGAACATTCGATTAATACGAAACTTTTTAACTTAAACGTATTTTATTTTTGAATTGTAGAAAGGGTGAAATAATCAATATTATCTGCGCCACCTCCAATATTGTTCACTTATTTTATGATATTGAATCAAAAAATATTATTACTGATTTTATGACGATTTATATTTATAAATAACGCGTTGCTCGAAGTACAGACGCTGACACTTTTATATTGCGAATTTTACATAACATTATTATTTAAACATAAGTACATTATTATCAAAGAGAAAAGATGAGTAATTTCTATTAAAGGTTAGGATAATATAATATAATATTTTACGTTCAATAATAACATTAATAAATTATTATTATTATTTCTTAGATACATTTTTTTTTTTTTATCGTGAAACATGTTTCTTAAGGATTATCTAAATTCTAAATACAAAATGTATAAAGATGTATTAAAATATATAATTGATATTAATGTAAACTCTAGTATTCTATAATATTATTAAAAACGCACGCGGCCGACGTAATAATATCGATTGTGAATTTTTGTTTAAAATCGAATGTGTAACTATTAAATTTGAAAAATATGCCAATGAAAATTTTGCGCATAATATTATCATATCAATACAAGTATATTATATATTATACTTTATACTTATAGGCGTATAAAATAGCTAGTTGCAATTTGGCCGGAAGTGAAAATATGAATATGTTACGGTGAAAGATGGATATTGGTGAATGTCGTCATTCTCCGGTGAATTTCTCCGGACGTCTTTAACCAAAATAATTCGATTATGTAGGTAAATGATGTAAAAAACCAGATTTTAAATTGAAATATATATCTTTAACCGGTCATTGATGTCATTTACCAAAACTGGTGGTAAATGATGATAAATTTCAAATAATACACTGATTTTTTTTTTTTTTTACTATAGGTACTAGCGATAATTATTATAATTTTGCGATTGCATGTCAATCAAATCATTTTGTGCCCTTGAATTAAATACAGAATATAGAATTGGTTTTGTCATAAGTTCTCTTTTTGGATTTAATTGTTTTACTTGATAATTAGTAATTACTGCTTAAACTTAAATATGCCATAACTGCCTCCGTTGTCACATTACAATATTTTGTTTTTAACACAGCCATCATCCTATTTCTACCACCATGCCCTACTGCCAAATGTGCGGTGTGAATTACTTCAAACAGCTCGTCTACTGTGGTCTGTGATGTAATATAAAACGTCAGATTCATTAATAACTATAGGTTTAATCAATTTTTCTTTTTCCCCAATTGACACAACATCATATTTACGTATAAGTCTATTATTCGTTATCATTTTTTTTAGTGTTCCAATTTTTAATTATTTTATTTTTTGAATCTTGTTGTATTCTTCAGAACTAAAATAAAATATATTGGCACCTCTCTTTTTAGTGTTGACAATTTTGTCAATTGCTGTTTTAAATTTATTCTTCATACTTTAATATTAAAATTAAATAAAACTATCACGTTATAATTTAATTTTACTTGTATTATATTTTCTAGAGCAACATGATATTAACACATTATTTGTATTATATTGAAATCAACCTTAGAATTGTAATAATAATATGAGTATAACTTGAAATAAATAAAGAGCTGATAATAATGTGGAATGGATACAGATGAAAGGTAATAGTGTAGAATTTTAATTACAATTTTAATTCGAAGATAAATTTATTTAGAATCGATTTTGTCACTTTCATCACTATCCTTTTGACCATGTATCTCTACCACAGTAGTATTAGCTATACTTTTTTACTTTAATCTTTTTCATTTGTAATGTGACTTTTGATCGAACTAGTCGTTTTATTTATATATCTAATGTTTAGACTATCGTACTTATCTTTACTTTGATAATATTCAACTGTCATTCTAATCTTTTAATCGATAAAACCATGATGTTCATCATCATATATACCCTTAAGGACCCATAAGCTTACTTCTACTATTATCAAAAGTGGTTGAATAAATCTTACTCGAAAGACTCTAAAGTCTTATCTGACTCACAATTTGGTTTTTGTAGCAGACATTATACAATTCACCAAATTCACCGTATAGTAGACAAAATATCATTTTCTCTAGAGGAAAAACAGTATTGTATCGGTACATATTTGGACGTTTCCCAGGCGTTTGATCGTGTCTGGCATGCATGTCTCCTGATTAAATTAAACATTATTTTTACCGCCTAGTTACTATATCATATTTAAATCCTATTGGGAAGACTGATTCTTCTGAGTACGTTACGGCTCATACCTTTATTCACCAAAACCAATTAACTCATGGGTTCCTCAACGTGCAGTTACTGCTCCTCTTTTTTACAATGTTTTTATTTCCGATTAACCCTCGTTGCAAATTAATCCTTTTGGTAATTTTGTCGACGATAAAGCTATAATAGCCAATAATTATGACCTATCTGTTACTTCTTCCTTCATTCTAGATCATTTTTTCCTTCTAAAAAAATGGTACAAGGAAAGGGGTGTAAAAATAAACGAAATCAAATCGATACACTGCTCGTTCACTTATAGGAAAGAAAAATGTACACCAATTATCCTTACTGAACAAACACTACACGTTCACTATAAACGCAATAAACTTTTATCCCTCAAAGTTCGATTTTGCCTTCTCCTCCTTCTCCTAACTTTGATTCATATTAAATTGCCAACAAAAATATTAATAAACAAATTATTCCTCAAAAGACATAAGGTATACAATATTATCGAGCTCTGCAAAAGTCTCGAATATAAACTGTATACAGCGTTTCTAATCCAAAATCCTCCGTATTATTATAAAAGCACCCTTTTATGTTTCTAAGCCGTCCTTACACAACGATCTTGCCATCTTGCCATCTCCTCTGTCCAAGATGTAGTAAAAACATTCTACAAACAATTTAATCTAAATCTACAAAACTACGCAAATCCCTTAATAATAAGTATTGCGTCAACAAGCATTCCTGGAAATCCTCAAAAAAGGCTTAAGACGTGTTGTTGTAAGGACCTACAATCCTAAAATTTTAATAATTGTAACTATAATTAATGTAATATTGTATAATTAAATATATAATTAACTATTGTAACTAACTCTCAATGTACCTTTACTGACACTGACAATTTATTGTATAAAATTTGTAAAATATAGTATTTAAAAATTTTATTTTAATTAATAAAAATACAAATTTGAATATTTAAAAACAAAATTTAATAAATAACTTTTCATAACATACAATCAATTTTTCAAATGGTAAACATTGCATGAAATGCAATAATCCATATAATCCACATTTTTCGACGAGGAATATTTCAAAACAGACAAATATAAGGCAAAAGTCAGTACAAAGAATAAAAAAAACAATAATTTCCATCCTTATAAATTACATTGCGTACAATGTTTACGGTTTTCTGATCTTGAGAAGTGACTAATTATATGGCAAAGATGATGTGCCATTATGATGAAAATGAAAATATTTACTCAAAAATTCTGTGGAGCGATAAAAGTTGCTTCAAACACCATGGATTTGTTAATCGTCACAATTCTCATTATTGAAATAGTAACAATCCATATTGGACTACTTTATAATAATTGAAAAACAAACACGACACCAAAAAGTACTACTATTTAATCAATTAACACATATCAGTTTAATTTTAATCTTTATCTTTATCCACTCATTAAATATGACTATCATACATGGGCGTCCTTTTAAGGGGGCAAGGGAGGGACAACTCCCCCCTGGCTTTTTTGTGTTTATGTATATATAACGGAAATTTATTATTATCCCATAGATATAGAAATCTATGGTTATTAAATATTTATTATCAAATAATTTGTCTTATCAAAATAAAATAATAAAGCCGAGAACCGGGTAGATAATAATATGGTGATAAGGATAACAATATTATTGCATGTAATATTATCCTATACTTAATAATACAAGGTGTAACAGGTCTATCTGACAATTGCAATAACTTTTTTTCTATTCATTTTTTTAACTTTTTTTTTTTTCAAATAAATACTGAGCCCTTGCGCTACAATACTGTCGATTTCAAATATTTTTTTGTACTTGGGAAACTTAAATTTGAAAATTTAAAATTTAATTTTACCATTTAAAAAAAAAATCAAAATAGCCATTTTGTAGACCGGATTTTTAGAAAAATTATGGTATTAAAATATCTTCTTAAAGTTTGGTCATTTATTTCTTATGATTTTTTAAACTTTTTGAAAATGTGAATTAAATTACTAAAATTATAGGTACAATTAATATTGTACGGATCTATCAAATAGTCGGTGATTTGATTAACTTTTCCATGAAAGCATAATAATAATAATATAACTGGGACTCATAATAATAAATATCAATTTAATGATGTAAGCGATAACAAAAATCTTGGAATAAAAATTAAATTTCGATCAGCCATTTAGTTAATAGTGTTATACAATAATATTTGTTATAATTTTATGTGGTATACAATAAAATTCTTAACTTTTTCACAAACTTTAAAAAATCGTAGAAAATAAATGGGTCAACCTTTATTAGAATTTTAAACACTAATATTTTTCTAAAAATCAGGTTTACGAAGTGTCTATTTTGAAATTTTTCTTAAACAATAAAATAAAATTTTAAATTTCCAAATTTGAGTTTCCCAAGTACAAAAAAGTATTTGAAATCGACAGTATTGTAGCGCATGGGCTCAGTATTTATTTGAAAAAAAAAAAGTTAAAAAAAATGAATAGAAAAAAAGTTATTGCAATTGTCAGATAGACCTGTTACACCCTGTATAATGTTTTGTTTATACTAGGTATAACTGAAATAAAAAATATCTATTATTGCTTAAATGTTAATTTTTATATACCTATATGTATCCAAAAAATGACATATCATGTCCCCCCCCTAAAGTTTTGAAGATGGACGCCCTTGCTATCATATATAAAATACAATATCATTTCATGGACAAAATAAACATTTATTTAATATTTCAAATAATGAAAAAATATTATATTTTTATTACCTTCGAAAAATCATTAATTATAAATGAAAAAACTTTAAGAAGAAATTTTAATGTCAAAATTTTTCTGAAATACCAAACTACAAAATGGCTATTTTGAATTAAAAAATTAAAAAATAAATAAAAATCGGAGTATAATAAAAATTTTAAAAAAAATATTGCCTAGAACCAGAGTTATTTCATTTGTCTAATCCTCAAGACTCACCCTGTATAATACAAAATATTAATTAACTAATAATAAATGACATGTAGATTGTTTTCGTAAATACCTGGTATAAAAAAAGTGAATTATATGATAATTTTGTTTACGTTTTATATCGATATTGTAACTTGAAATAAATAAAGAGCTAATATTACTGTGGAAAGGATACAGATGTAAAAAGTGTAGTATTGAATATTAATTAAAATTTGAATACTAAAATAAATCATTGGATTCGTAAGAACGGTTTTGAGATAAATTTATCAATTTATATATGTATTGATTACAATTTTTACATATTCTACATTCAAAAAAAATACTCATAAAACATCTAAATACCCAACTCTGACAGTACTTCGCTTAGAATCATTTTTCAAATGTAATAATTTAACATTGCATTCCAATTAAAATCGAAATTCAACACTATCCATTAGTCACCTGTATCACAATAGTAGATTAGATAGTCCTATGATCTCAAATATTTAGTGCAGTAAAAAGTGATTGATTTAGCTTTCTCGAATATTATAAACTTTGAGATTTCAGTCACTGCAAATATATTATAAACATAACGCAATTTTTATGAAGGATATGAAATATAAGAATATGAAATAGTAGTACCTAATAATGTAATTTTTTGATCAACACAATAATTGTAGAATTATCGATAATTCATATAATAATTAATATTACATCATTTTCTAAATAAATTTAATTTGCGCTTTTTAAGTTGGTGGATATGCAATGTAAGCTATGCGTAATGTGATATGTTGTGATAGTTGTCTTTGGGGAACACAATTGTAGATTGTGTTGAGCAAGCAACCAGCAAAGGCCTATTATGGGTTAAATTATATGGCTGTGACAGTGGAAAAGTTAGCTGGTTGCTTGCTCAACACAATTTACAATTGTGTTCACCGAAGACGACTACAACAATATTTCACATAAAGCATAGCTAATATTGCATATGCACCAATTTAAAAGGGGCAAAGTTAATATATTTTAGAGAATGATGTAATTTTAATTATTATATGAAT
>JAIUCT010000007.1:23038492-23050454 GCA_021307375.1 Tetraneura akinire | reverse complement strand
TTATTATTATTATTATTATTATTATTATTATTATTATTTTATATGTCGAACCATTGCGCTGACGGATTATAATATTTCGTATTATTATACGTCACAACAGGTGGGCGAGGTGGTATTTTGTATTTATTTATTCTATTATGTATATATTATATTAGTATGTTTAGGGCATTAGGGCTGTATATAAAAAACAAACCGACGGGTTAACGAACTATTATACATATACCGTCGCCGAAGGTAACCCGTGTATAAAAAAACAAAATCAAAATTCTAAATAGTTATAGGTATACAGGTACATAAATTTTTTTTTTTTTTTTTTTTTTTTTGGTTGTGTTCCTGATCTATTCATCGCCGATTCTTCTTTTTCATTAATCTCGTAAAAGAAAAATTGTTATTATTCTACTCGTAACAATAATAATAATAATAATAATAATAATAATAATAATAATAATAATTTTAATAATACTGTAATTATTAAATCTTCGTATATAAATGTGAGTCTCGCAGCAATGATTATTATAATATTATACTTAGAAATATTATTATAATTTGTTGTGATGTATACCACATCGCGTTATACTGTGTTTTGTTTGTCATATCACGTGAATTCGAACAGATATCCACGAAATTGATTTACCACATTATGTTTATAATATAACATTATAAATTATAATACATTATTAATAATATTGTTTTGACGAACCATCGAACAACGAAGAACAATGAATTTATGTTGTCATGATCGATGTAAATTATCACTCGAAATGCCAAAATTTATTATAATAGTATTATTACGGAAATTTTAGCACGAGCTAAAATCGAACAATATTACGATGACGACGGTTGTCAGTGTCGGAACTTGGAAATTGATACATTATATTATCTCTTTAAAAGAAAAAAAAATTATTAAGTATGTTTTTATGGATGCAGTTAGTTCAAAACGTGTTGGAATGAAATATTTACCGTCGAATATGTCAATATGACATATTATTATTGCAATATAATATACAGTATTAAATCGATTTTTAATAATTCCGCGACTGTCTGAAAGTTAATGAAAAAAAAAATCCCTTTAAAACGATTTATGTATTAATTTAATTGAAATAATAAATATTATAATACCCTTATTTAAACTTTTCGGAGAATAATCGTAATTAAAAATTATTATTCAATAATAATTTTTAATATTTTAATATTTATATTTATTGTTGTAAACCGCAGTATAAAACGGATATTGAATTAAAATTTGGTTACTCGGTTTGTCGTTTAAAGGTATAATAAAAGCAACTAAAGAATAACTTCAAAATTTGACATTCGCTCTAAATATTTATGTTGTTATAAATTTACGAAACGAAAATATTCTTCTTAAAATTATAGAACCTATATAGCATATTTTATTGGTTTTGTCAGTAAAAATCGTAAAATTATTCATATTATTTTATTCGGAACGTCTAAAAAGTAATAATTTTTTTCCGTCTGTCATAATTATTACGAGATATCGCGACTTATATTTATATTACCCGTAACCGTAACTAAGGTAATTGTCTAGACGAATATGTCTTATACGTTATAATGATCAGTATAAATTTGTTATTGTTTTTACTAATGGTCATTTAGAAATAATAATGTAAACCGTAATGACCTGTCTGGTTTTTGTTTTTTTTTTTTTTTTAGTTGTACATTGTATCTTTATTTTGATTACTGTAATTTAAAATATTTTATTTTTGTTCGTTTCTGTAAGAAGGTATAAAATTGTAAAAACGTATTTTTTTCAGAATTAACTATACCTACAGTAAATCAATAATCAGGAGACTTTTTTTTTTTTTTTTTGATAAATTAGTTGACTTTTTAAAATTATGTTTATACGATTATGCGTATTATAAATTATTATTATTATAACTTAAAACTATAATAAACTCGTTAAATTTGTTTTAGAAACGTAAGTATTACGTATATATCGTTTTTCTCCCTTCCATATAAATTATAAAATATTTATATGTTAAATGTAATATTTTTCAATTTAACGGTTTATTTACGTTTTTAGATTATGAATTGAAGATTGAATTCGAAACTTTACAAATGTAATATTGAAAGAAATATTTACAAATCTTAATGTTTTTCATCCATTTTGTTCGATGCTGAATTACGTAAATACTATTAACTAATTCGAGATATTTGGAATTGTATGACACGAATAGTTTTCTTTAAAGTGGAAAATCAGTCATTTTTTGAGTTCCATTGGCATGGGACTATATTATTATGTCATACGATCGGAATCATGCCGCGTTCAAATTCATTCGTAAAATATGAAATTGCGAAAAAATATGTTTTTACTCGACACCGCGGTTATGGTATTATATTATATACTGCGTATTTACCACTGTTATAATGGTGGATGCCGTTTTTGCCAGATCACTCAAAGTTATCCGAAACTCAATAGAAAATGACTGGACAAACGTGTGTGCGTACTACGTATGTAGGTAAACTGTACCTATACAGTTGTGGTTATCCGGTAATGCAGTTTTTCAATCATCGGAGTATCTACGATGAAATTAATTTAAATCCCAGTAATATTTCCTTATTGATCATTTTTAGTAAACTTATACTGAGAGTCTGAGATGTTTTTGCCACTTTTGTTCTTATTGCGTTTAGTAAATTATGTAATAATTTTCAGAAACGTACCTCATCATGAAAATTTACAATATTATAATAAACTTTGCAAACTCGTATGAAATAAAAGTTTACAATTTTCTTTATTTTGTTCGAGGAATTTATAAGCATATAATCAATTTTAAAGTTATACCGTTTCATTCTGTTAAATAAACCTACTCTAGTTTTAATATTATACTATGTACTTATGGCATCTTGTGCGATATTATTCATCGAATACAACAGCCGCTGTAGTTATTTTTTATGTTTATATATTATAAAATTTATATTAAATTTAATGATAATTATAATCTTAAATTCGTAATTTTAACAGATACGTGCTATTACTAATGTTTTTAATATTACGTTGTACTCATACTCGAGTAATAATTCAAAATTTATGAAAGAAGCGTTTTTCATTTAAATATTTATGTTAAATACGGTACGGTCACAAAAATAATTGATTCGACTTCACATTATTTTCTAATATTTTGCAAACAGTAAAAGTCGCTATTAAAAACGCCCAGCGGATATTGATATGTAATTTATTATAGGTATTATTATTATTATTATTATTATTAAACTCAAAAACAGTGTTATATATTATTATTACCTAATGATTATACTTGTGCTTATACAGCACACAGAAACAGTACGCTTAGCTTAAACTTAAAAACATATATCTACGAAGTAATATTTATTTATTTATTATGTTTTGTGGATATTATTTTGATTTGTCGTCGAATACTAAAGAATATATTGTATTGTTTTATGAAATTAATTTAATTGGACGTCCGTCGTATTATAATAAGATAGTGCGATACTGCGATGCTTAATGTTTTTTTAATCGACCGTGAATATGAAATAGTAAAAACAATCGAATCGCGCACGTCCGAACATATTATACGTATTCTATATTCTACGTATTTCTGTTGCATGAGTATAGAAATTATTTGACCAGACGTAAAACACGAAAACGCTCGCAAATGATGATTATATAGCCATCGTATACGTATAATTATCATAACTTTCGTACTCGTTCGTATTTGTTATAGGACAATTTACACGGAATGAAAATTTCAGGTGTCGTATCACGCAAGAATTCTCGCAATAACGTATTATAATAATAATTATTGTCGTCTATTATTTGAACGCGATAAAAAATATTTTAATACCTGACCGAATGATATTATACAATAATATAATATTAACCAACGTTGATATTTATATATTTTTTTACCATCCATCGGAATTTCTTATTTTATATAAACCTGTAATATCGCGTTTGTTTTTGTATTATTATTATTATTTTTTTTTTCAGAGAAATATTTACGAAATTACGAACGGATACGACGATATAACGTGGCCAAGCAGTAAACAACGTTTTTTCTGTGCACATAACAACAACAAAAACTCGACACGACAATGATAATAACGAATTGCGGTTAGGTTACGCGAAAAGGCCTTTAGAATAACGTTAAAATTCGTGAAAACATTATATACCTACTCTCGATAAAGTAGAGAAAAAAACAAATATGAAATTGATACTGACCTAATGCAGTTATGCTATTGAGATACGAAAAAGGACCGGTTACAAAAACAGAAGAAACACTATATAATATTATATACGTATTCGATGACCTAACCTACTCGTTTTACGTATAATATGTCGTAAAAAATAAGTATCGTGTTTATTAAAAAATGAAAAATTATAAGCGCAACGTGTGATAATGTAAAATTCTGATCGGTTGATCAGGATATTAATTTTTGTTACCGTTCGGTATTATAATATTATTTTTCCCAATATTATTCCTCGTTGGTCTGCGTCCTCTTTCAACTCTTTTTTTTTTTTATTACATTATAATTCTATATCTTTGTTGTCCTTACTTAGGGATATAATTCCTATGCAATCGTTTAAAATATGATCACATTTTACAAAACCATCATTCGAGGTTATTCGTTATTCTGAAATGGATGGACGATATTAAATTATTACACAACGCACGCAATGCTTATCCGTAAAAATTATGATAAATATAGCAACTTATACGGTTTTATGCCATGGAATGCGAGCAACAGTAAACACGGTATAATAAGCGTTTTATACCGCACCATTAAACCGGTTGATCGGACTCACGCTCGACCATAACGTATAAAATATGTTATATCGGTGATACGATTTTAGTGACTACGCACGATCGGTACAATAATCGCCAAACATATGAAATACGTACGAATGTAACGAAATTTTTTTATTAAAATTTATAAAATCATTTTATTATTATATCAGTTACGTGAGTGAAATATGTTTACGTTAACTTTTAAAATAAAATGAATTATTGTATCTATTGACCGTTACGTAATATGTATATACACGTGACAATTGAAAATAAATTTAAATAACATTTTTGTAGGTACTACCTACATTAGAATTTAATCGAAAAATAAAATTGCCATAAAATAAAGCATACTTTTTCAGAATCTTATCAATAATAATTAACGTGCATTATACATTTTATTTGTATTGACGTTATATTATGTAGTATAAATATCATCACTTGAATAAATCTTGGCACGTGAAGTTGGACGAAAAATGTAAGTAGGTATTATATTAGTTTTTTTCGGACGAAGTAAAAATTAGTATAAATTACAGGTATTATATACATGTTTGAATTGAAATAGTAGGTAATAAGTTACTATTTTTCATTAAGTGGTCTTAAAATATTTAATTATTGACCGATTTTCTAATATAATATTTTTTCTTTACAATAAATTTAGGAATTATTCGCGTATTACATTCAAAAAAATAATCACAAATTAATATTCCTTTGTTATAATAGTTATAAGTAATAAAATTCATTTTAAACGAACGCGATAACATTGTAAAAATATAACTTTTTCTTTTTAAATATACTTTATTAAAATAAATACGAAATTTTCTATAAATTTCAAAGGAACTTAATATATATTAATTATGATAAATTAATAAAATATTAATTAAAATAAAAGAATTATAATATTTATTATTTATTGTCTGTATATATTTTTTAATAAGTTTTTTCATGGTATTATATGAAATTTTATAAATTTGTGAAAGTAAATAAATTGAAAAATTATTGTGAAAATAATATTGTGATATTTGAAATAATTATGAACCTGTAATTTATTAAAATGACATTCATAATCAGGTCACATAATCATTTATCTAATAGTGAGAGGCCCATTATTGTTGGTTTATTTATATTGGAATGACAGTGGTATAGCTTATAGCTGGTTGCTTGCTCAACACAATCTACAATTGTGTTCACCGACGACCACTAGCACACACATCACATACGCATATTGTAGATTGCATATACATTAATACAAAAGGGGCAATGCAACTTCATTATTAGATTATGTTGTAATCAAGTACGAGTTACGATGGAGTTTTTAAAAAGGAAACCATTGTAATTTTTGATAAAATTATTTGATATAAATTATACTTTTCAATGTAACACAATATGGTATTATGTATTATGTTTTCTAAAAATAATATTTATATAGTACGTGAATAAAATTATAATTTTTTACTCTATATAAAGTATTAAAGTTATCGATACAAAAAAAAATCTTAAACAATACTCTGTTCAAAAAGAGAACGGTCACAATTGCGCATACGAGCGGTCATATTTGCGGCAGGCCGAAGCCAAATTTCAAACAACTTGCTAGCCGTCTTTTCGTATGCTTTAATATTTAGTAATTACTAATTAGTCACACATTAGTCATCACATACACATAGCGTAGATTGCATATACACTAATACAAAAGGGGAAATGTATCTTTATTATTAATGTTGTATTTATCATCTATATATAATATTGTAAAGAAATTGATGATATAGAATCTACAAAATTATTTGATATAAATACAACTTTTCAATATAACACAATATAGTGTTATGTATCATGTTCTTCTAAAAATAATATTCATATAAAACGTAAATAAAATTATAATTATTTAATTTATATAATGTATACTTAAACTATAAGTACTCCGTTTCAAAAGAACCTAACCTAACCTAACTTTTGCGCATACGACTGTTGACGAACATTCTCGATTACCGAAAATCATGAAGGCCTGCGGCTGCTTTAATAATTACTAATTAGTAGTGCGCTTTACTTTACTGGTCATTGTTGGAAGATTGTTGCGCAGTGACCGAACATAACCGGACAGCCGAAATCATCGTTCTCCTTTGAAATATAATAGATTATATTATAAACACATATGATAGACTACTAGCTATGATGTTGGTTAGAATAAAATACATATATCTAAAGAGAACAAAAGTGACGTGTACACTGTCTCGTCTACTATAAATATAGTAGTAATGCAGTATCGAGTTCGAAAGAGGTAAAGTAGAAGGTGGGTGACAACTATTTCAAAATGGAAGACACTCAAATGTGTTTCTTCTCTAGAGAAATAGAGGAAGTTGATTTCCATAGCGAATTAGATAAGATCAATATCCAGCTAGTTATGCTCAATCCCACTATTGATATTTTCGAGGTGATCAAAAATGAGATGGAGACCACGCTTACTGATGTCATTTGCAAGGAAGGTATGTGCATAGACCAGTTATGTGAAATATTTCAGATGTTTTCTCAGAACATCCAAGAAGAAGAAGAAGAAGAAGAAGAAGAAGAAGAAGAAAAAGAAAATTGCATCCAAGGAGAGTTATTTGATAATATCTTGCAAAAAAAGTGTATATGCAAAACATTATTAGATGAGATCCAAAAAAATCTAGAAGACTTCATGAAGAAATTGGATGACATAGACAAGGCAATAAATATTGTAGGAATGTATTTTATACTTCGTATTAGATTAACAATTATTTCTTTCAAGAAAGCGGTAAAATCGGAAATAATGAAGGAAAAGTTAAATATGGCGGATAAAATTCTTTGTATTGCTGAGATAAAAGTAAATGCGATCATACAATATGTATATTCGGAGAAGAGCAAGAAGGAGAAACTCTATGAAGTGCCAAGCAAAATAAGGGAAATTGTAAACTCTATATAATGCTGAATAGAATATGTATCCTGTAATACTTTTTTTAATTTCATTGATTGTAGTATGTAATTTCTCGTGCTTATATTTATTAATGAATAAAATATGTGTCCAGTTTTTTTTATGTGTATTGAACTATTGTGATTTTTGACCTAACCTAACACCAGAACAGTATTCGTAATAATTGTATTACTACTACGTGTAGGACTGTTATAACATGTAATATTTTTTCATGTTATTTATATCCGTGGTTGTTTGTGATGTTTTTAGAAAAAATACATTTTGTAGTGTACATGTCAAATTACATTTTTATTATTCTGAGTTTTATTACTTATTTTTTTCATTTCAATCACAAAATACAAGTAAATAGTTACTTTTTCATCGAGAATATAATATAATATATATATATTTTTATTTATATCGATACATAAAATATTCTAAAACAATACTCTATTCCCAAATGACTGTTTGGCTGCGGCAGTGTTGAGGCTGAAATTTCCTCACCTTGCTATCCGACGTTTCGCGAAGATGTTGACTATCTTTTACGATGACCGAAAATCACGGAGGCTTTTTGCTGCTTTTTTAACACTAATTAGTAATGCGCTGTATTTTAGTGGTCTTTTGTGGGAGATGCGCAGCGATCGACATAAACTGGACAGCCGAAATTATCGTTCTCCTTGGAACAAGATATATATATATATATATATATATATATATATATATATAACGAGTTCAGTAGTAGGTATAGTTAGTTTAATTAATATATTTTACAATTATCATCAAGTGGAATATATTATAAACATAAATGACTACTAGCTATAATGTTGGTAAGAATAAAATATAAATATCTAAGAAGACATTAAAGTCATTAAAGATGCTGGGCTGGGAACCTACAAAGAACTAAAGAGAATGGCCCTTTATAGGGAAGAGTGGAGAGAGTACGGAAGTGGAATGTTGTAAAATTTACTTTAGGTTTGAATACTAAAGAAGATCTTAAAAGAACAAACGTGTCGGTATACTTTCTCATCTACTATAAATATAGTAGTAGTGCATTATAATGTACTAACAATGCAGAGTAGAATTGGGTGACAATCATTCGACACTCAAATGAATTTGGAGCTTAGTAAGAAAGCAAATGAATTCTATTGGAAAATATATGAGTTCAATAGCCAGGTAGTTATGTTCAATAACACTTGTGCTATTAGAAAGAGGAAGGCAAATGAGATGGAGAACATGCTGGATGATATCAATGTCAAGAAAGTGAAGTGCATGGACCAGGTACATTTATTATTCTCTCAGAACTTAGAATTAGTGTTGGATGAGATTCGAAAAGAAGTATGTAAATGCAATCCATTATTGGAAGAGATCCTGGACAAGCTACTAGATATCATCGTGAAATTCCATAAGATGGAGACCGAGTCAAGAAGGATTCAAAACAACTTGCATGAGCTTCGTCGTTTAATAATTATCTTTTCTAAGAAATTTGAACATTTTCCGTTAGCGAACCCCGCAACAGCGCAAAAACTATATGAGGCTGAGAAAAATGTTTGTGAGGCCGAGAACATAGGAAATGTGTTCTATAAAGCTGTATGTGTGAATAAGAAGAAGATGTTGCCTCTTTGTTCTGAGGCAATTTCTATTTTGAAATATCTAACGATATTGTGGAACAGTGGAAAAAAATAGAAACAAATATTATGTATTCTGTAATTTTTTTTTTTTGGAATTGGAGTATTGGTATTGGATTTGGAGTATGTGATCTTGTATGTGTGTCTTTATGAATAAAATTATGGTTACACTACAATGGCATTCATAGTAATTGTATTACTACTACGTGTAGTAATGTTATTCATGTAATTTATATCCGTGGTTCCGTTTATTGCTATTTTTACAAAAAATAGAATAATTAATCATTGGCAAAGACATTTTTATTTTTCTGACTTAACTATTTATTTTTTTCATTTCAATCACATAATCCAAGAAAAAAGTTCCTTTTATAAAATATATAATATAATACAATAATTGGTTAGGTAGTCCTATTACCTCACAATATATATTGTGCAGAAAAAAGTGATTGATTTAACTATTAAAATAATTATTATTATTTATTATTATTAAATACATTGATTTAACTAATAATAAGTTTTGAAATCTCAGTCATTGCAAAAATATAATCATAACGCAATTTTTATGAAGGAACAACATTTCTTTATATATAATATGAAATAGTAT
Organism: Tetraneura akinire; assembly: GCA_021307375.1. Lineage (NCBI taxonomy): Eukaryota > Metazoa > Arthropoda > Insecta > Hemiptera > Aphididae > Tetraneura > Tetraneura akinire. The sequence continues at coordinate 23,040,536 of JAIUCT010000007.1, read as the reverse complement.
TAATAAAAAGTAATTTATTAATCAACAAAATTATTTTTCATCGTTAATTCATATAATAATTAATATTACATCATTCTCTAATAATAAATTTACTTTGCCCCTTTTGAATTGGTGAATATGCAATCTATGCAATGCCTAATGTGATATGTTGTGGTAGTCGTCGTCGGTGAACACAATTGTAGATTGTGTTGAGCAAGCAACCAGCTAACAAGTCCACTGTCACACTAATAAGAAGCAACCCATAATGGGCCTCTAATTATTGGGTAAATGATTATATAACCTGCTTATGAATGTAATTTGAACAAAGTACAAGGTTATAATATTAAGTGGTCTATAATTAAACTATGAATTATATAATATGAAAATTAACAATATTTCGTTAATTTAGAATAAATATTAGAACATAGAATGTTTTTAAGAACGTATACTTTATATTATAATATACGTAAGTAATTTATAAGAAATGACAATTTTTCAAACAAAACAAATTATTGTTTTCGTAGATACCTAGAATAAAAAAAAAAAAAAATGAATTATATGATAATATAATTATATGAATTCGGATATTAATATGTATAATAATCATTTCAATGTTACTGATAATATCATGTCTAATAAATCTAACTCTAAATTTTTAATATTAGGTGATTATAATCTCTCTAATATTCAATGGATTTCTGTAAATAATAGTATTATCCCTAATTTATCTAATGTAAATAATTTTAATTCGAATATTTTATCTAGTCTTTCATATATTAATTTAACACAGCATAATATAGTTTATAATCGCTCTGGTTCAATTCTCGATTTAATTTTTTCAGATATACATGTCATAATATAAGTGTGTCCTCTGTAATGTATTCCCTTGTACCATTAGATCGTATGTATCATCCGGCATTGTTAACTAAAATATCGGTCTCATTATTTCAACCTTTAAATTATGTAGAACAAATGTATGATTATATGCATTGTGATTATTATAATATTTGGTCAAATATTGCTTCAATAGACTGGAATGGTATATTCAAGAATTTAAATGTCAATGATGCACTCAATATTTTTTATGATAATATTTTTAGAATTATAGATTCATCATGTAGTGTAAAATATTTATACACACCTAAGCAGTATTGTACATAAATACAATCCGTCTATCCGTTCCTTTGCTGCACTTATTCAATTTATCTCTTTCATCTGGTGTCTTTCCGGATAAATGGAAAATTAATTATATATCACCAATATTTAAAGGTGGTGACAATACTCAAATAATTAATTATCGTCCAATTTCAATAGTCTCAATAATTCCAAAATTATTCGAAAGCATTATTTCAAAAAAACTTAATCCATTATTTAAAAACATAATTATTGATGAGCAACATGGTTTCATGGCCGGAAGATCTACTACTACTAATCGTTTATGTTTCCAACGTTATGTATTAGATGCATTTAAGGCAGGTCACCAAGTGGATGTTATTTATACCGACTTTTCGAAAGCTTTTGACAAAATTGACCACAATATGCTCTCTACCAAATTATACAACCTAGGCATTCGCAGTCTTTTTCATTCGTGGTTAGTTTCTTTTTTAACTGGTAGGAAACAATATGTTAAAATTAAAAACTTTTGCTCAAGTCAGTATAATGTGAGTTCTGGTGTTCCTCAAGGGTCTCATATTGCACCATTATTATTTAATTTATTCATTAACGATCTTAAGTTTGATAATTTGCGTATGTTACTCTTTGCGGATGACCTAAAAATATTTCGTATTATAAAGTCCTCAAATGATACAGAGTTACTACAAACTGATATAAACGTCGTCTACGACTAGTGTAACCAACACAGTTTATTTTTAAATATTTCTAAGTGTAAAGTATTAACCTTCTCAAGAAGTCGGATACCAAATCTATATACCTATTGTTTAAATGCTTCAGAGCTCAACCGTGTCTATAAGAATAATGACCTAGGTATATTATTTGATGCATGCCTATCATTTAATGAGCATTATTTAAATATTCAAAGCAAAGCTTCTTTTATGCTAGGTTTTAT
>JAIUCT010000007.1:22995516-23037138 GCA_021307375.1 Tetraneura akinire | reverse complement strand
TATAATATAATATAATATAATATAATATAATATAATATAATATAATACAATATAATACAATACAATACAATATAATACAATATAATATACATATCTTTCTTGGAGCGTACGCTACCTCATCAACTATATATATAGTAGTAATGCAGTCTCGAATACTAACTAAGGCAAAGTAGAAGATGGTTGATAACCTTTCCATTGAGTACTCTATCCAAATGACGGGGTTTAGCTTGAGGTTGAGAGAGTTGATAGATGCATACAATTGCATAGTAGATAAATTCAATTGCAAGACAGAAGATTACAAGATCATGGGAAATCAGATGGAATCCATGATGGATGATATTTCTGACAAGGTATTTTTATGTAATAATTTAGTACGTGATTCACTTCCTATACCTCTGGATAATCAAAGCATTTCTAAGGTCAACAATTTATTAATTGCGATTCTGGTGTTGATGGAAGACTACAGAGAGAAATTGAAAAAAATTAAGATCAAATCATTGGAGATCACTAAGGTTATACTTCATACTAAAACTTTGAATGACATGTTTTCTAATATATTGGAGGAAGAGATAAAAAATATGAAAGGGATGGAAGTGAATAAAAGAAAGAGAGTGGAAGAAAATAAAGTGAAGAGAAGGAAGATAGAAGATTATTCAAATGAAGAGAATAATATGAAGAATGACAAAGAAAAGAAGGAAGAAAGTGAGAATATTTGTGATATATATTCCCAAATAAAAATGTCGAAAATTTTTTTAATTAATGTCGAAAAGATCATGAAAATTGATTTCAAGGAGACTGTATGTGCAAATGAGTACAAGATTGCAGATTTTTACAATGATGTAGAGGAGATAGTGAAATATTTTCTTACTTAATAGGGTGTTGAGTATCTGTATTTCAGTCTTAATGAAAAAAATTATGGTAAAACCATAATGGTATTCGTGGTTATTGTATTACTACTATTTGTATTACTAATATAACATGTAATATTTATTCATGCAACTTATATGTATAGTTTTTTTTAAAAAAACAAAATAATAATTAATCATTGCCAAACACATTTTTATTTTTCTACTTTACCTAATTATTTTTTTTCATTTCAATCACATAATGAAACTATGCTCATAGTTAATTTTTCATCGAGAATGTAATATATATATGCATATTTTTGTAAGGAAAAATTAATTAAGTTTTCAAATACAATATAGACAATTACAACCACTAAATAATTTACATTTATTAAATAAAAAAAACAGGTGATGGGAAAATCGAAGCATTATTTCGGGTAGTAGAAGTATCTTCAGACATAAAAAAAAATTAAACACATCATTGTAAAATCAATACATTCTACGCACCGCTCAGAATCTAAAAAATAAAAATAATTATTATGCTAAGAATAGTTGATAGTGGGTAACTATTAGTTCTGAATAGGCACCATCAAATTTCAATAGCTAGTCTATTAAACCATTCAATAGCACCTTCTTATAATTTGTGAATATCGTGAAGATCATTATTGAAGGTATAGATTGGATAGTCAGTAATTCTGTATTTCATTGTTTGATTCGAATATCCACACTCAAATCGAGCATTCTGAGCCAGATTCCATTTCGATATGGGGTACCTTTATCTTACTTAACCACACTTAAAGCGATTAAGGTTACTCCTTTCTCCCTTGTCAAATGGAAACACGGTAATTTCTGTTCTGGCAGTGATACTAGCTCATAATAAAAAGATTTACTTGTAGTTGATGCATACTTCCGGTGATCCACTATACCACAACTGCGATCATTCATAATCTTTTAACTAGGACTATGTGATTTTATTCTCATACTTGGTAAATTCATGATATTCTCATAAATTGGCTGACACGAGGACTTAGGGTATATAATATAATAAACTAATATGTTAGGTACCTCAAATTATTTTGCAGAATAAAGTGATTGATTTAGCATTCTCAAATAATATAGAACTTTGAGACCTCAGCCATTTCAAAAATATAATCACAACGTAATTTTTTGAAAGAACAACATTTCTCTATGTATAATTTGAAACTATTGTATTGTGTTCAACAAAATTGTAGATTATGTTTATCGATAACACGTTTCATACATAATTCTCTAAGAATAAATTTTTTAACCCATTTTAAATTAGTTCATATGCAATTTATGTACCTGTGTGATGTGTGTGGTAGACGTCGTCGGTGAACACAAGTGTAGATTGTGTTGAGCAAGCAACCAGCTAACTAGTCCACTGGCATACCAATATGAATTATCCCACAATGGCCTTTAACAGTTGGATAAATGAAAATGTAACCTGATTATTAATGTCATTTGAACAAATTACAATTATATAATTTTAAGTGCGAAATATTAACCTATGAAGTATTGTTACAATATATAAAGTACGTAGGTATATACAATATATTTCAACGTTTTATTAACCAAAATGTAAATATGCTTTAATAAAATTGTATATATGATTGATATGATATTAGATGATTGAAAATCAGATGGAGAGCAATAGAGCATGCTAGATAATATCATTAACAAGGAAGTTGAGTGCATGCAGAAGGTACGTAAAATATTTAAGATGATACATCAGAACTCCATCGTAACTCGCACTCGATTACAACATACCCTATTAATAAAGTTACTTTGCTCCTTTTTATTAGCGTACATGCAATATACGCTATGCGTACCTGTGGGATGTGTGAGGTAGACGTCGTCGGTGAACACAATTGTAGATTGTGTTGAGCAAGCAACCAGCTAACTATAGCAATATGAATTAACCCATAATGGGCCTCTTACTGTTACTAATTTATAAATTTAAGTGCGAAGATTTATTTATTAATTATTGTAACAATATTTATACTTTAAATCTATGAAAACCAAATGCAAGTATAGCTCAATAAAATGTTCAAAATTAGATAAAATTTTTTTTTTTTTTTTTATTAATTATTATTTTAAAAATATTCAAAATGTAATCAATATTCACCAGTATCATATTTACACCTGTATCTCATCCCTTTCTTTTTATATTTATTAGTTTCTACGTACAATACTCCATATTTATATGCCATAAAACCTACAAATTAGTTATATAAATACTCTAATCTGACAGTACTATTCCCAGAATGATTTTTCGAATGTAATGATTTGTCATTGGATTCAAATTACAGTCAAAATTTAACACTACCATTTTTATATCTGTATACTCCAATAAACTTTAAAATTTATAAAAATTTGTTTTCAAATTTTTATAATAATATAATAATATTGAAAAATATTTAAAAATAATAAAATAATCTATATAAATACTTCAAATATCGATTTTAATATATTTTTAACTCATATTAACAAGAAATTATACTAACACGTTAAGTATGCGTCAATAAAAATTTCAGAATTTTTTAAAGGTTTTTGTTTTAATTTTTTTATCATTATTGCAAAAGAATTGAGAAATAATAAAAAGGATACCTGTATAGATTCTAAGATTTTCGATTGAACAAATATATTATCAATTTTAACCAGCTATAAAAAAAATTGAGATTTGGGATATTACATATATTTTAATATCATGTTATGTAAAATATACTTCAGTACACCCAAAAATGCCAATTTTATCATACATTAACTATTTCTAACAGGTACATAAAAACTAGAATTTTACGAAAGATTCAATGTCTTAAATTTGTAGAAAAATTAACGTAACGGATTCTATAGTATTTTTTATATCAAAATAATCGATAATTTTATAAAATTCTCGTCTAACGTAATATTGTCTATTGTGTATTGCCATCTTATATAATTCAGAGGTTAATTATTCGCACTTAATTTTATAATACTGTATAATTATCAAATTACATTCATACTTGTATGCAGGTTATATAATAATTTACCCAACAGTTAAAGGCCCATTTTCGGTTAATTCATATTGATGTGAACGTGAACTAGTTGCCTGGTTGCTTGCTCAACACAATATACAATTGTGTTCACCGACGGCGACTACCACAAAACATGACATATGCATATCTTAGATTGCATATGCGATTGCACCAGTGCAAAAGGGCAAAGTAAATTTATATTTATAGAATGATTTAATGGAGTGCAATGAAATAGTTTTGAAAAAATAAACCATTGTAATATTAAATAAAATTGTAAGTAAGAGCACGCCAACGTTTGAAGATACGTTATACCTAATCATACGATTGTAATTATATTCATGATATAGAAAGTAAAATAGTATTGATATAAATAACAATTTTCAATATAACACAATATTTTTTTATATATCGTATTGTTTTAAAAATATTATTCATATAAATCAAAAATAAAATTTTAGTTATTAAAAAAATTTATGTAAAGAACTAAAAGTTCACTTTACAAAAATATTTTTTTATAAAACTTTATTAATAGGATTTTTAATAGGAAAAGTTGTAGGATAAGTAAGGGCAATGGGCATATATTTTTATCAAAAAGATAGAATATTATTAGTGATGGTAGGTTAGAATAAAAAATCATATCATATTTGATCCATACGATATCTGACCAACTATAAATAATATTTAATTAGGACAGTTGGCATATATTCTCAACACAATAGGTAAGGTAGAATATTAGTAGTGATATTGGATAGAATAAATTCTCATATCCTAGTAGTGATGTTGGTTAGACTAAATGATACATATCTAAGGAGAATAAAAGTATCGAGTACCCATTCTCATCGACTATATATGTAGTAATATTTCAGCCTCGAATACTAACAAACTTAGACAAAGTAGAAGATGCATGACAACCATTCGAGTGAGTGCTCTAGCCAAATGATAGAAGTTGAGTTCTATAGGAAAATAGCTGAGTACAATGGGAAGATATATGTGTTCAATCACAATACAGAAGATTACAGGATCAAGGTAAATCAGATGGAAACCATGCTGGCTAATATCTATATCAAGGAGTGTCAATGCTACAAATTGTTAGAATCGGTACGTAAAATACCTTTGAACAACTTTGAAATTGTTCAATTCAATAAGTTATTAGAAGAGAATCTGGCTGAGATGAACAACTACGAAGATAAATTTAAAGAAATTCAGATCATGTCAAAAAATATTCTAAAGGAATTAAGTGAGATTTTTTGCTTTAATTATAATTTTTCTAAGAAATTAAGAGAAGGTAAGAAAGAGAAGAGCGGGAAGGCAGAGGATGAAGAGATAGAAGAAGGTTTGATGAATGTTATATTATTCCAACTAGAAGCGTCGATGATGGATCTAGAAAATAACAAGATGATCATGTTATTTGAGTTCCCGAAATATGTACGTATGAATGTGATCATGATACAGGAATTCTACAATAATATAGAGAAGATTGATAGTATTGATACAGATTCAAGGCTATAAGCAGGAAGCCTAGTCCTTCATAAGGTTATGAATATGAAGAAATTTCTACTGCTTCTATGTAATAATAAATAAATATTATTTTATTTTGTAATTGTATTTTTTTTTATTTGTTGGAAAGTCGTGTTCCTATATTTTAGTATTTAAGAAGGTGAAACCAAAATGATATTCTTAGTAATTATATTACTATAATAACAAGTAATATTTGTTCATGTTATTAATATCTGTGGTTATTGATTGTTTTTTTTTTTTTTTTTTTTAAATTGTCATTAATCATTGTCAAATCTATTTTTATTTTTCTGACTATACCTACTTATTTTTTTCATTTAAATTTCATAATTCAAGAGAATAGTTACTTTTACATCCAGTATATATACATGTATTTGTAGGACAAGAATAATAGAGTTTTCAAACACATTATAGATATTGACAATAACTCAATAAAATATACTATAATTACATAATGACTAAAACAATATATTACTATAAGAATAAATCAAAAACAGAAGAAAATAATTATTATTCTAAGATAGGTGAAATTGGATAAGTTTTAGTTCTGATTAGGCACCACCAAATTTTATAAGATAGAATATTTAAATATTTAATAGCGCCTTCTTCAAATTTGTGAAGACCAAGAAGGTCTTTATTGAATGAAAAGATTTAGAATTCACACGCACATTGAGGATTCTAAGCCAGTTTCCATTTTGTCATTAGTTCACTACATCTTCCTTTACCACACCTAAAGCGATTTAGGGTACTCCATTCTTTTCTAGGCAAATGAAAACCCAGTAATTTCTATTCTGGCTGAGATACGAAATCATAATTTAAACTTCCAGTAATCCACTATACAACAACCAGGGTCATTCATAATCTTCTAACTAGGATGTGATTTCAGTCTCATACTTTCTAAATTCATGATATCCTCATACATTTGCTGACACGGAGACTTTAAGTATATATTATAATGCACTTATAGGTTAGGTTGATCAATGACCTCACATTATAGTGAAGAAAAAAGTGATGGATTTAGCTTTCTCAACTAATATAAACCTTTAAAACTTCAGCAACTTTCTAAATATAATCACAACTCAATATTATGAATTAAGAACATTTTTCTATATATAATTTGAAACAATAGTAATAAAGTAATGCTCTGTTGTAGATTATTTTTAATCATGACTCATGTATTTATTAAAATTACACCATTCTGTAAGAATAAATTTATTTTGCCCCTTTTCGATTGGTTTATATGCAATATAAGTTTTGCATTACGTGAAACGTGATATGATGTTGTAGATGTCGTCGGTGAACACAATTGTAGATTGTGTTGAGCAAGCAACCAGCTAACTATTTCACTGTTATACCAATTTAAATTAACCTATAAAAAGCCTCTAGCTGTTACTGATTTATGATTTCAAGTGCGATAATTTAACTTATGAAATATAGTCACAATATATAATATATAAAAAGTGCTGATACTCCTGCCGCATGGGATACAGGTGTGCAATCATAGTGTTTAATTTTAATTAGAATTTGAATGCAATGATAAACTATTGGATTCGAAAAACGATTCTGTGCGTAGTTCAATCACATAATGAAGGATTGATAAAAATTTTAACATTTTTTTATGAAATATTTAAAATGCAAAAGTTTATCACACATATAGTACAAAAATAAACACCCTATAAAATTTATAAAATATAAATAATATTAAGTTAGGACAGTTGGCATATATTCTCAACACAATAGGTAAGGTAGAATATTAGTAGTGATATTGGATAGAATAAATTCTCATATCCTAGTAGTGATGTTGGTTAGAATAAATGAAACATATCTAAGGAGAATAAAAGTATCGAGCACCCATTCTCATCGACTATATATGTAGTAATATTTCATCCTCGAATACTAACAAACTAAGACAAAGTAGAAGATGCATGACAACCATTCGAGTGATTGCTCTTGCCAGAATGCAGAAGTTGAGATCTATAGAAAAATAGCTGAGTACAATCAGAAGATAAATGTATTCAATTGCAATAGAAAAGATTACAAGATCAAGGTAAATCAGATGGAAACTATGCTGACTAATATCCATATCAAGGAGTCTCAATGCTACAAATTGTTAGAGTCGGTACGTAAAATATCTATATTATTGAACAACTTTGAAATTGTTCAAGTCAATAAATTATTAGAAGAGAATCTGGCGGAAATGAAAAACTACAAAAATAGATTGAAAGAAATTCAGATCATTTCAAGAAATATTATAAAGGAAATAGGAGAGATTCATAATTTAAATAATAATTTTTCAAATTATTGGGAGGTAAGGATGAGAATAAAAAAAAGAATGAAAAATGGAAGAGAAGGAAGAAAAGAAAGAGAAGAAAAGGAGGAGAGAGGAAGAAGAGATAGAAAAAGGTTTGATGATTGATATATTTTTACAACTGGAAATGTCTAAGGAGGTTCATATGAGGTCATATGAGTTCAAAATATCTGTATGTGCAAATGAGATCAGGATACAGGAATTCTACAATAATGTAAAGAAGATAAATACAGATTTAACGTTTATAGAGCAGGATGCCTACTGTATTAGAAGGCAATGAATATGAAGGAATTTCTACTGCTTCTATTTAATAATAAATAAAATATAATGTATTATATTTATTTTTATTTATTGAAGTGTCGTGTTCCTGTATTTTTGTATTTAAGAAACAATTATGGTAAAATCAAAATGGTATTCGTAGTAATTGTATTGCTGTTATAAGTTATAACATGTACTATTTTTTTATGTAATTAATATCTGTGGTTATTGATTGTTTTTTTTTTTAACAAATAAAATAATTAATTAATATCAAATACATTTTTATTTTTCTGACTATACCTACTAATTTGTTTCATTTTAATAACAAAATGCAAGAGAATAGTTACTTTTTCCTCGATTATATAATATAAAATATATATATTTATATATTTGTGAGGCAAAAATAATCAAGTCCTTAAATACATTATATATTATAAACACTTACAACAATTAAATAAAACATAATATAATTACATATTGACCAAAACAATAAATAAATATTAAAAGAAATAAAAAAAAATAATAATAATAATTATTATTCTAAGAGTAAGTGATAGTCGGTAATGTTTAGTTTTGATTAGGCACCATAATATTCAGTTACTAGTCTATTTAACGATTCAATAGCACCTTCTTCCAGTGTTGTTAAAAATCTTTTCAAATGTATTCAGAATATATTGTAGAATACTTGTGTAAAATGTATTTGAAATACGTATTCTAATACATTATTATAAAAGTATTTGAATATAAATACAAATACTTTTAAAAAGTATTCAAAATACTTAACAAATACTATTCTTTTTATTTTAATAAATTTTATATAGAAATTTAATCTTTTATATATAAATATATATATGCTTAATGCTTAAATAATATAACTATACTAAGATTGACTATTTATAAATCCAAAATAAAAACCAAAGGTGTCCGCGTCACGTGTGTCACAGCATGCGGGTGCGACAGAAATTGTCAATATAGTCATTCTGTTTAATTGACTTTGACACTTACTATCTAAATAGTTGGAAACCTATTTAAAATTTTAATTATAAATAAATTGATTATTGGAATAATATAGAAAAGTACAAAATTCGAACGAGAGAATTATAAAAGTATTTAGTATTCTAAAATAAAAATACCAAAAAAATATATTTTTTAAGTATTTAAAATACATACATCGAAAAGTATTTTAAAAGTATTTGAAATACGGAAAAAGTATTTAAATACAAGTATTCGAATACTTAACAAGACTGCCTTCTTCTAATTTTTGGAGACAGTGAAGCCCTTTATTGAATGAATAGATTGGACAGTCAGTATTATGTAATTCGTTGTTTGGTTCGAAAATCAACAATTTCATTGAGCATTCTAGGCCAAATCCATTTTGACATCAGGTCATCACATCTTTCTTAACCACACCTAAAGCAATATAGGGTACTCTATTCTTTTCATGGCAAATGAAAACCTGGTATTTTTTCTTCTGGCTTACGAAGTCATAATTTACAGATTTATTAGTAGTCCAAAATGTAAATATGCTTTAATAAAATTGTATATATGATTGATATGATATTAGATGATTGAAAATCAGATGGAGAGCAATAGAGCATGCTAGATAATATCATTAACAAGGAAGTTGAGTGCATGAAGAAGGTACGTAAAATATTTAAGATGATACATCAGAACTCCATCGTAACTCGCACTCGATTACAACATACCCTATTAATAAAGTTACTTTGCTCCTTTTTATTAACGTACATGCAATATACGCTATGCGTACCTGTGGGATGTGTGAGGTAGACGTCGTCGGTGAACACAATTGTAGATTGTGTTGAGCAAGCAACCAGCTAACTATAGCAATATGAATTAACCCATAATGGGCCTCTTACTGTTACTAATTTATAAATTTAAGTGCGAAGATAATTAAAAATACATAATTCTCTAATAATAAATTTACTTTGCCCCTTTTAAATTGGTCCATATACAATATAAGTTTTACGTGACGTGATATGTTATAGTAGTCGTTGTCGGTGAACACAATTGTAGATTGTGTAAAATAAGCAACCAGCTAACTAGAAATAATAAGAATAATATTCGTATGGATTCTAAAATTTTCGTTTAAACTAAAAAAAATCAAATTTAAACAGCTTTTGAAACAATTTAGGCTTTGGATTATTTTAGTATTTTGATATGATGTTAAGTAATATAAGTAATATGTAAGTGTACGTTAGTATAATTTTCAGATTTTAAAACCTAAAATTGCTAATTTTATCAAACATTATATACATGAAAACGAGAATTTTACGAAATATTCAACGTCCTATATTTTGTAAAAAAATTAAATTAACTGTTCCATGCATAACAAACTTTAAATTAGACTCATAATACCTAAATTATTATAACTATAAGTATAAAATAATATATAATATTATAATATAAATTTAAAATAAATTATATACCTATGTGTATATCAGAATGGTATTAAATTTAAACGGCGAAAATATTATCCGTAATTATTCTATTTTTATAATAATTAATTTATGAACCTTGTTTCAGTAGTTTGTTAAGATTTCATTCATGTATAATCTAATAGTCTATTATTATATTATTTGGTGTTCATTATACTGGTAATCAAATATAAAAACAGTGTAGTTTTCGATATTTTTATCGTGTTTATGTTTCAAAATAATAAATATGAGCTATTACTGCTGTGGAATGAATACATGTCTTAAGAGGATACCTAGTGTTGAATTCTAATTAAAATTTTAACGTAATGATAAATAATTACATTTGAAAATACATTTTGAGGGAAGTTCGTCAGATAATATATGTCTTGATTAAAATATTTACATTCATACAGTCTCTAGTTCTCTACGTTCAATATAAATATCCATTTATATTTATATAATATATAAAATTAATATTAATTTGGGACTGAGTTAAGCAATATGTGGTATTTGAACTTCAATAAAATTGTCAAATTTTTTCAATATTTTCTGTTAATTTTAATTAACATTATTGTAAAACATTGACAAAGAATGAGTTAAATCCATATTAATATCAATTACATTAAAATTTCAAATTAAACATCTAAAAAATAAAAATAAAAATTAAGACCTGAGATTTCGGTAATATTTTGGAAATACGTTAACAAATATGTGAGTATATGTCCATATTGAAATTAATTTCGTGTAAAATTTCGTATTGTCATTTTTTGGTAGTATTTTATAATTATAACGAATAGTGCCAAATTTGAGAAATTAAATTAATGACTTGAATAAAGTACTAACTAGATATTATTATTTTTATTATTTGCCGTAATCATATACTATTTATGAAAATGGAGCATTATTTCGGGTCTAAAAACTGTCTACATACATACTAAAAAAAAAAAGGACACACACTTTTCTAAAACCAATACATTTTTCTGTTCGCTCAAAATCTAAAAATTGATTAATACATGTTATGTAAAACAATAATATTATAGGAATTATATTTTATAGAGAGAAAATGTAGAAAATTGAGCAATCATTTAACCTTATGACCCACTGTCATTTCTAAACTCTTTAGTTTTAAACTTATATTTCTGATGATCAATTCCCTCTGTACTCGAATTATTCGTTTAAAATTAACATTAATTCGCCTTCACAGCACACCGTGATACGTGAAATGTGAATATCACGGATTCACGGCTCTAGTAGGATGGAGTTCAACTTTGCGGTGTAAGCAGTATATAAGTAAAGTAAATTGCGGTTAGGTTAGGTACCTAATCTAACCAGTCGTAAATTAAAGCTAATTATAATTTTCTACCAATAACAGCCTCACAGGCCTAGAATGTTTTTCCTGAAACGGTAAGTTGTGATGGCTTCTTTATATATATAAAAAAAATAGGAAACATGTTAAATCATTAAATATTTTTACATTAAATGAACTATTTTAAATACATGTAATATAATTTAATATGAATGTATAAATGTATAAATTCAATAATTGAAATTATCCATGAATTAAGATAATAATTCTACAATATACATAATATAATAATAATTTAATATTTGCATACCTATCACATAATTATTATATTAAATTTTAAAATCTTTTGATTTCCTAAAATGTTCAGTAAACTAAAGTAAAAATATTTATTTTTATTTCCGATTTAATAATGAATACTCCATATGGATGAATTTTGCTATTTTGATGTGACCCATTGGAAACAAACTATTTTAATCAAACTATTTGCGCGCCTATATTTATACTAAATTTCTGCGAACGTGAAATTACTTAAAAATTGAATAAATTTATCGATCTATTCAAAGTGTAGTATTTTGACGTACACCATTATCACGGTGAAATGTATTTTATTTTAAATTAAAAATTAATTGAAATACGCGTCTGTAAAACCATTTCGATAATAGAATACTGATTAGAAAATAATATTAGAACGGTTTTTGATAACTACAGTCGTTCTCTGGATAATATAATGTTTTTGAAGTATTTCCTATTTTGTTCTATTTTGAACTGTTACATATACAAATTCCTATTGATGTACAGAGCGATCGTAAACCTAAGCAATAGAAATAACTTTTCAATTATTACGAATATCGAATATTTTGTTAACAAATGATTTACATAATATATAAATATAATAAATTTATAATGTTACCAATAACATTACTCGTATAGTATTATTATATTATTATTATATGAAGAGATTATTTTCACACAGCAATCATTTTATATGAATAGTGAATACTAAATCTTCGTTACTAAAAAATATGTATGGTGTATCACCCATCAATGAAGTTATTAAATTCATGACTTATCGAAGTGAAATGCATCATAAACAATAATTAAATTCGTCTTAGAAAGTGTGAACATTTGATTTATTATTTTGATATTTGGTTCGAAACAAAGTACAAATAGCACATTAAAAAATAATTACAAACAATTACAATCATTATATAATTATTTACCTAAACAATATCGAACATAAAAAATTATTATATTTATATTTCAATACGAATTCATAGTGCTTATTATGATAATTCCTTTAGTAATTACAAATCTGGTCATAAAAATAATATTATTTTCGTATACGTAATTATATTATCAGAAGATAATCCACGTAAAAAAAATTGGAAGCGTATGCCTGTAAAATTGAAAAATACATTTTCTAAAAATATAATTAAAGAAATCTAACAATTATTGTGCAAAATAATTACAAAATTAAACATTACACTTATATAATTATACTCAACTCGCTCATTACATTAATTATAACAACTTATTTTCCCTCGTATAACTTTTAACTTGATGATTATTAATTGAATACTAAAATTCGGATGCCATACGATTGAGCACGGTACGTTTTTTTACCTGCTTTTTGACACAACGATTGAGCACGTTCAATATTTAAAAATATTTTTAAAATATTGAAAACGTTGCCAAACTTCTTTCGTTTCGAAAAGATATACTCGTATAGTACAATTTTTATCTAGATATTTTAACACTATATGTTATGTTATATACATATTATAAACAATATATTAACAAGTTAATATTAATTCCCGATAAATCGTTCATTCAAATGGAAGGGACGCTCGCTACGCCTACCGGCTTCGCTCACTTCCTCAAGCGCCGCTTTGCGGCACTTTTCGTGGGGATGGGGCTACACCCCAAGGGACTAAAGCATACCTACCTAATACCTACCCATTGAACGGATACTGGTGCGGATAGGCAGTGATTTCATGTGACCTAAAACCTCGCTTCGCGAGACCTTTGTATTTTTGAACTAACCAATGAAAATTTTAATAATTAATTTTTAATTTTATTTAATTTTATTATATTTAATTTTTTTTTCTTACATAAACTACGACTTTATTTTTTTTTTATTTATATAATATTATTACGTGCAAAATAAATATGGCAACGCCGCACAAGAAATAGTGCTCAATCGTGTTGTTTTTCGGGTGCAGGTAGCTAGTCATTGTTAAAAATAGTGCGTGCTCAATCGTACACAAAAAAAGGTCCAATCGTGCTCAATCGTATTCTGACCTAAAATTCACGGTTATTTTTAATTTAATCGTTATTTTTTTTTTAATTTTCGCGGTTATGTTAAATACTATTCGGATGAAATCTAAACAATTCAGTTAAGTTAACAAAAATAAAAAATAACAATAATAATAAAAATAAACTTTACATTTAAAATCAATTTTTTATACCTTTGATATTAGTTAAGTAACAGAAAAGCGTGCGATGAGAATACCAATATTAATTATCGTATAATAGTGTTTTAATTATTTATAAATGTATTATTTTTTAAGTGTTTTATTTTTCATTTGAGTTTGAGCCGTCGTGAAAAGTATGCACAATAATAAACTATAAATAAGTACCAGTTTTTTGTAAAATCTAAAAACGTATCAAATATTGTATAGTAACGGTTAAATTAATATTTTCATACTAAAACATAAAACGATCATTATTAAAATTATTATAAAAAAAAAAAAAAGATGAGCTGATACTTCTGCCGCACAGGATACAGGTGTGCGAATCATAGCGTTTAATTTTAATTATAATTTGAATGCAATGATAAACCATTGCATTCGTAAAAACGATTCTGAGCGAAGTTCAGTCAAATTATAATTTTCGTTTGAACTAAAAATATCAACTTAAAACAGCTATAAAAAAAAAATTGAGATTAAAGATTTTTCCAATATTTTAGTATGATGTTAAGTAATATATAAGTATACTTCAGTAAAACTTTCAGACCCTAATACCAAAAATTGCGAATTTTATCAAACATTATATACGTAAAAACAAGAATTTTACGAAATATTCAATGTCCAATATTCTGTAGAAAAATGAACGTAACAGTTCCAAAATTTTACCACATATATATAATAGCTATGTGAATACCCAAAAAAATTTTCAAGTCTCTATCTTAAAAATTGCTCGAGTTATCGTGAAATATAGAAATTGAATTCGTCAAAATTTCAATTTTCGTGAAAAATGCCGTTTTTTCGTCATTTTTTCGAAGTTTTTTCTACCGCTTATAGTCAATTTTGAGAAATTCGAAAAATGACCTAAATAAAGTACCATCTACATCCACTTTTACATCTGAAACTCGCAATTCGTGAAAATCGAAGCATTATTTCGGGTAGTAAAAGTGTTTTCAGAATATTTATTTATATGTATGGATTCTAAAATTTTCGTTTTACTAAAAATATCAACTTAAAACAGCTATAAAAAAAAATTGTGACTTGGGATTTTTATAATATTTTAGTATGATATTAAGTAATATGTACGTATACTTGAGTAAAATTTTCAGACCAAAATACCCAAAATTGACAATTTTATCAAA
The DNA here is from genome assembly GCA_021307375.1 of Tetraneura akinire. NCBI lineage: Eukaryota > Metazoa > Arthropoda > Insecta > Hemiptera > Aphididae > Tetraneura > Tetraneura akinire. The sequence continues at coordinate 23,021,829 of JAIUCT010000007.1, read as the reverse complement.
CATTATATACGTAAAAACGTGAATTTTACGAAATATTCAAAGTCCTATATTTTGGAGAAAAATTAACATAAAGGTTCCAAATTTTTACCACATATATATAATAGCTATGTGAACACCCAAAAAAATTTTCAGGTCGCTATCTTAAAAATTGCCTGAGTTATCGTGAAATATAGAAATTGAATTTGTCAAAATTGCATTTTTCGTGAAAAATTTTTCGCTTTTTCGTCATTTTTTCGAAGTTTTTTCTACCGCTTAGGGTCAATTTTGAGAAATTCAAAAAATGACCTAAATAAAGTACCAACTAGATCCACTTTGCTACCGGAAACATACCCTATTCGTGATAATCGGAGCATTATTTCGGGTAGTAAAAATGTTTACAGAATAAAAAAAAAAAAAAAAAAAAAAATCACACATCATTGTAAAACCAATACTTTCTTCGCTTCGCTCAGAATCTAAAATAATAATAATAAAATTAAAACATAATTTTACACATTTTAACGTAGTTTTATTATTTCTCGAATAAATCAACTAATATTTCTATAATTTTATATCTCGTATTATATTAAGTTCAACGAGTATCGCGATAATTATTGCTAAACGAGAACAAACGAACAAACAAAACATTATTTGAAATTGTATAATGTTGTATTACTTCTCGCGTATATAATATAATATTATATGTATTCGTTTATTGTAAAATCGGTAAAATATAAATTTCTAGGCTTTGCTTGTAAAATATTCGGTACAATCGGTTTTCGCGGTTATAAATACAAAAAAAAATTATTACCACAAAATTACTCGATAAATTATTCGATACCTACCTACGTGTAATTTTATAATGCGTCATATTAAAATTATTGAACGTTTGTAGAGACACGCGTGTTCGTACGGAAGTTGTTTATTCAGATTTGAATGTTTATTCACTATATACCGCGTCATCGTATTAATTCCGTTCATCGAATCGAATAGATTTACGTGTACTTACTTCGAACATGATATTATTGACGATAGTATAATCGAGTTTACGCGTTTTATACACAAACGGAGAAAACTGAAATCGCGAGAGAATACCATAATAATATTTTCACAATGCGTACGTAAAACGTACGAAATTCGACGCGCCGCGTTCAGCTCGTGCGAACCGATACCGCACTCGTGCGATATTACGTTCAGCGCGATTGCCCGACACGAGATAACCAAAATATTAACGTAATATTTAAATATAAATATAAATAATAAAAATTCTATATGTGTTTAAAAAAATAACCAACTACGAGAAATGATTTGAAATCTAAAACTAAAAGATAATACTATCAAATTCGGTTTATATTTCGTTGGACATTTATAAAATTTACAATCGCACGGCAATATACGTAGACGAATACGTATAATAAATTTATCACGATACGCCTAAATAACGATTAATCAATGATATTATGAAATATAATATTATGACGTTTTGTTCGACGAAATCGACTCGATATAATAATATGTTCACACGTTTATTATGTTTCAATTCCGCTTTATTTAAAAATTATTTAAGACATATTTCGTTTAATAATATAATAGTATAATTTAATCTATTAGGTACTGATATTAATTTTGATTAGGTGATTAGGTTAATTTTACAGACTGTGGAGCTGTATTATACATGATTACTATTAAAATATTATTATTATACTTCTTGGTACAAAATATATTATATTGTTCAGTTATTGTTATTGTTATTGTTATTACGAGAAAAACGAAAGAATAAATGAAATTTTAAATGAAAATAAAGGTTGTCGTTATTTTATTTAAAAAAAATATATAGGTACATAAAAAATATAATTTAATCTAAAGAAATTTAAAACATTTTCTTCACGAAATAATCTCAATAAGCGAATAGAATAAAATGAAATTATAATGATTATAAATAATATTCGTCCAAGAGTAAAATAAATTGGTTACGTGTCTGGTAAAGTGGTAACCCGTCTATATATCGGAAGATATAACACAATGTACTACACAACATTATTTATAAAAATAATAATAATAACATTAGGTTATGTCATAAAAATGATCATATCGATTTCTGTACCCGTTGCAATTGAATTTATATTCTCTTACACCGCGGCTTGTACGTGCGATTCGAGATGGATATAATATTATAATATATTAATATTACATACATTTATTAACGGCGAGGAGCGAAATAAAAACAAATATTAAAACGAATTTATTGCTTGTCGCAAATTTTATTTATTTTTCTTAACCACGTTCGTAATCGGATATAACGGGAAACACAAACATTGCGTATACGATACTTTTTGGTTATAAGTACGCGATAAATATTCGATGATATACGCGACGGCGCGAAGGTTGTAAAACTTTAAATTTCCACTCGACTCGTGTTTCGTCCTTTGGATTTCAAAATATCATATTATAATTATCCTACTAGAAAAAAAAATTGGTATAAAAACTATTGAAATGCATCCCTACAAAGAGCAGACATGAATTATACGAATCGTTTGCCGATCGCAACGCGTATATCGATATCGAACCCGGATATTGAGACCATCATATTATTATTTTTATTGTATTATAGCAATGGACGGATACCGTTTCGACTCCGGTTTGAAATCGATTAATTTAAACGCTGAAAAAAGGTCCTTTTAGAACTATTAACCGGTGCCAAACGAGTGTGAAAAATTGCCCAGCGCATCAAAATAAACGCGTATAATATATCTCCACGAATGACACATTACACCTATTACCTACTTACATTACGGTTCGGGCAACGATGTTCTCGATTCCCATTGTTAATCGTTTAAACGTCATATCACTTTTTTATTTCGTTACTATAATGTGTTTTATGTCAAAAATATTACTATATTAAATTAATATCGCGTGTTATCAGTAGGTACGCATAATATTTTGAACTCTATATAACGAAAACACTAAATTAACCGTTTTTGCATCGAACCACAGATACGAAATTTAAATAAATAAAAAATATTCCACGCCATGGTATGTGTGATGTGTCAAAATTTAATTAGAAGTTTACGATTATTATTTAGTAAAATTATAGTTATCAATTATAACACAAGTTATGAAGAATGAAGACAGTAAAACGTTCTTAATAATTCGTAATATGGACGGAATCAATCCGACGGCAAAAACACGACCAAATTGAAAATTAATAATATTCATATTAATATTTCAGAAACATAAGTAGGTACGTATTATAATATACCAAAAACGAATCAACTAATTTTATACCTACACAAAAAAATGAGTACCTATACTCTGAATAACTGAACTCTAGATTGATAAAACTTGACAGAATAACACTTTTCATTTTATCTACCTATATAAAGAAAATTTAAATTTTTAACATTTATTATAACACTGTATCAAAATAACATAATTGAAAAAATATAATACTATAGTATTATTATAATAATACTATCGAAAACTGTAACTGCGTCGATAATAAAATATTCAATTTTGATTGAAATTAATACCTATTATATATGTCTCCAGTGTATACATTTTGGTTATAATTTTAAAAAATAAGTATATCATTATACGTATATTATAACTACTATGACATATTACCTATACTATATTTAAAAACGTTAGCGAACTTTGAGATACGAGTGGTTTTGATCTGAGACCATAATATTATGTATCTATAAAAAAAAGTAAAAATATGGTTTTTATCTATTCTCCCGTACCCGTCATGATCAATTTTTTTTATCAATTTTTGTTTTTTTACATTTTATATAGAAAAAAAAATGCTAAAAAACTAAAATATAACGTCTTATAGGTAGAAAATGGCAGTGGATCACCGAGGATAAGTTATTCGCGCGTAAACAGTAAGTTTTATTCAGTCAACAGTAACCGTGTAAATGGTTACTTAATAATATACCTATATATAATAATATTATATTGTAATATACTAACCTAACCTGCAGCAGACGGTGTGGGTTACCGTTTCAACGATGGAAATTTATGATCTATTTACAATATATTAAGTACGATATAGGTACGTGCTGTGTTATATTATGTTTTATGTGTATAAAAATTACAGGATAAATACGAAATGCGCACACGGAGGATGACGTTTATAATGTTCAAATAAATGTATTTTCGAAAACGTCGACCGTTGACCGACTGACTCGTAAATATATCGTTTGAAATATTCGCCTTTGACGAAAAAAAAAAAAAAAAAACTAGCGGATGTCGACTGGTTAAATGGTCTATATTCGTAACTATTATTGGTTTATTTATGGTACCTATATATTACATGTAATTTTAAACGTAAATCGAAAACGAAAATTATTACTAGAAGAAAAAAGTATTTTAAATTATTAGGTACATTTTGATGTATATTTAACACATACCTATCATAATAATTTCGATATAATCGAAAAATTTGCAATTTTTTTTTTTATATCTAATAAATAAAATATTAATAATCGTTAATGAAATTATAATGTAACGATTTCCTTTTGAACAATTTCAAACGAAAAGCAATAATATGATGATTTGTAGTAATTCATTTGTTAGACTGGCAAAAATTAACGAACTCGAATCGATTTGTTTTGCAGACTTTTTACATTTTTTTTTTCTTCCGCATTATTACTTTTCAATGACAATTTATTATTTAATAATTATTCTGAAGCAATTCACTTAAAAAAATTTTCCTACGGTACTACCATCATCGGCATCATCATATTATTATGTCACGTAGGTAGATAAATTTCGTACAAATCTAAAATTAATAATGTTAGAGGGATTGAACTTTAGTTTTAAAAATAAAAAATAATCACGTTATGTATTATATTTTACTAATATTTTTGTTAATTTAACTGCGTGAACTGATCTTGCATTATAAAAACTAAAACCAAATGATCTTTCAATAAGAGAGTTTTTTGAGTAATTTCTTCCTTCGTCGTACTTAAAAAATGCAAATTTTGTAATAATCGAAATATTAAACCATAATACTATGAATTACGGATTAATTAACGTTTAACCGAAGTCGTCGTGCGTAAAATGTTAATAACATTGTTACAATTTAATATTTAAATAAAATAACATAATGTTATCGGACTTTCTCCGACAGCATGAAAGTTGGCGTGTGGTGCTGATTTGGACTTTGAACTCTGTAGTCGTGTACTCGACCGTTAAAATTATATCGGTAAGGTTAGGTTAGGTTAGAATTATTTCGATAAAACGTGTGGTCGCAGAGAGATTCACGATTTGGACAAAATATAATATATTATAATTTTTTTTTTTTATAGAAAATTATTATCAAGATGCGGTTGTCTTTGGATTAGTCCTAGACGAATTGGACACGTTTGTTTTTCACTAACTAGTTAATATTTTTTTTTTGTAAAAATACAATAACCGTATTATAAATATATTCAAATTTCAAATTAATAATTTTAAAACGTTATAAAACGTGTGCAAAATAAAATTGTTAATAGGTACCCTATGCATTTATAAAAAATTTTAATTTGTATTATTATTATGCACACTTTCTGATTTTACTTCGCTTTTCCACGATTTATAATAGTATTCCTATCATCGTAATATGAGAAAACGATTGAAAATTTCAAAATAATACCCCATTTTGGGAAATCAAACTACCATTATTTGCACGCCAAAATAAAGATTTAATATATAAACTATAAAGAACAAAAATCATTCTAAAATCAATATTATTTAATCTAAAAAAATTTAATTTTATATAATATTATATTATATTGTATCTATCTATTTTTGTAATCAATAATATATAATTATAAAATATTTAGTTTTTTCATTATAATATAACTTTTATTATTATTATGTTATTATTAATAAATTATATTATTATATTATAATATAGTACTCGTATGATAAATAAAATGGAAAGAAAAAATAATTTAAATTACCTTAACGATAATTTTCAATAATTCGCATGGGATAAAATAAAAATGTATAATATTATTTCCAAGTAGGTACCTATATAGTGTGGATTTTTTTATTTTGTTTCGTCGTCAGAGACATACAATATATTATTATAATTATATATTATTGTCAATAAAAGGAAAGTTTTGGAGAAATATCACAATAATAAATCACAAACTGAGTGCGTTCTTCTAAATTTATGTAACCTAGGTCATATATGATATACATTTATGAACAGATGTTTTTTATAACCACGCGTTATATGTGCTTAAACGATATCGATGAAAAATGTTAAAAATATAAGATATTATATATATAATCATTATAACTATAAACATTATGTTATTGGAGTAATATATATATATATATTAGAATGTAAGTGTATCGCGAAAACTTTTACAATAATTCGTTTTATATATTTTATAATATTATGATATATACGATATACCTATATACAGTGCCTGGATAAAATATATTAAGCGAAATTGCCTTAGTTTCACTTATGCGAACGGATTAAAGGTATTCAATATTTACTAATTATTTCAAACGCAAATATAGATAATAACAGGTAGAGGTTCAATCAGAACTATATTTTGTGCAACTCTAACGATATCATTAGAAATGTAACATTAGTATAATATAAAGTCTGTGTTACCGAATTAAATCACAATAGCGTATTAGAATGTAGAATTTCTAGGATTTAATTTCTGTTAGATTTTGAACGAAGCGAGAAACAACGTAATTTTTTAGGAAAACTAAAATTTCGACGAATTCGATTTTAATATTTTACGATATCTCATGCAATTTTAAAGTTAAAAACTTGAAAATTTTATTAGGTGTTCACATATTATGTACTATTTTTTTGTATTAAAATTTTGGAACAGTTACGTTAATTTTGCTATAAAATATAGGACTTTGAATATTTAGTAAAATTTTAGTCTAATTTTATGTACCTATATGATGATTAATAAAATTTGTAATTTTTGGCATTAAGGTCTGAAAATTTTACTGAATTATGTCTACATATTACAAAACATCATATACAAATAGTAGAAAATCCATAGTCCCAATTTTCCTTTATAGCTGTTTAAAATTAATATTTTTAGTTTAAACGTAAATCTTAGAATCCATACGAATATTCTTCTTATTATTTCTCAATACTATTACAATAAAAATTAATAGAGAAGGCAAAACTCAAAAACTCAATTTTTTTTTATAGGTGTTTAAAGTTGAAATTTCATTAAAATCAATACTTAAAGTATTTGTATGAGTTCTTCTCGTTATATTACAATATTTTACAATAATGTTCAATAAAATTGACAAAAATTCTATTCCAGCTTAAATATATTTTACTTAACTCAATTCCAATTAATTGTGAATTATTACAATTGAGATTTTTTTTTATTGCTGTTGATTTATATAAAAAAAAAGGAAGGGATACTGATGTGAAAGGGATAGAGGTGTGAAGAGCATAGTGTTGAATTTTGATTACAATTTGAATGTAATGATAAATCATTACATTCGAAAAACGATCCTGAGTGAAATACTGTGAGATTTGTGTATTTAGGTGACTCATTTAGGGGTTTTATAATAAATTATATATATTGAAAGTAGAGATTGATAAATGTAAGAATTTTAATCGGTACATATATTACCTATATCTAATGAACTTCTCTCAAAGTCCTTTTCACGAATGTAATGACCTATCATTACATTCAAATTGTAATCAATATTCAACAGTATCATATTTACACCTATTACTTATCCCTTTCTTTTTATATTTATTAGTTTCTACGTACAATACTACATATTTATATGTCCATAAAACCTACAAATTAGTTATATAAATACTCTAATCTGACAGTACTCCTCCCAGAATGATTTTTCGAATGTAATGATTTGTCATTGGATTCAAATTATAATCAAAATTTAACACTACCATTTTTATATCTGTATACTCCAATAAACTTTTAAATTTATAAAAATTCGTTTTCAAATTTTTATAATAATATTGAAAAATAATTAAATATAATAAAAAAATCTATATAAATACTTCAAATATCGATTTTAATATATTTTAAACTTATATTAACAAGAAATTATACTAACACGTTAAGTATGCGTCAATAAAAATTTCAGAATTTTTTAAAGGTTTTTGTTTTTATATTTTTTATTATTATTGCAAAAGAATTAAGAAATAATAAAAATAATACTTGTATAGATTCTAAGATTTTCGATTGAACAAATATATTATCAATTTTAACCAGCTTTAAAAAAAATTGAGATTTGGGATATTACTTATATTTTAATACCATGTTATGTGAAATGTGATTATACTTCAGTAAACACAAAACTGTCAATTTTATCATACATAATTATATACATGTACATAAAAACGAGAATTTTAAGAAAGATTCAATGTCTTAAATTTGTAGAAAAAATAATGTAACGGATTCTATATAATTTTTTATATCAAAATAATCGATAATTTTATAAAATTCTCGTCTAACGTAATATTGTATATTGTGTATCTTATATAATTCAGAGGTTAATTATTCGCACTTAATTTTATAACACTGTATATTGATCAAATTACATTCATACTTCTATGCAGGTTACATAATAATTAATAATTTACCCAACAGTTAAAGGCCCATTTTGGTTTAATTCATATTGATGTGAACGTAAACTAGTTGCCTGGTTGCTTGCTCAACACAATATACAATTGTGTTCACCGACGACGACTACCACAACACATGACATATGCATATCGTAGATTGGATATGCCATATGCACCAGTGCAAAAGGGTAAAGTAAATTTATATTTATACTCGTAGTATGATTTAATTGAGTGCGATGAAATAGTTTTGAAGAAATAAACGATTGTAAATTTAAATAAAATTGTAAGTAAGAGCACACCAACGTTTGAAGATACGTTATAACTAAAGATACAATTGTAATGAAATTCATGAAATAGAAAGTAAAATAGTATTGATATAAATAACAATTTTCAATATAAAAAAATATTTTATTATGTATCATGTTGTTTTAAAAATATTATTCATATAAATCGTAAATAAAATTATAATTATTAAAAAAATTTATGTAAAGAACTAAAAGTTCATTTTACAAAAAATATTTTTTATAATACTTTATTTATAGGATTTTTATTAGGAAAAGTGGTAGGATAAGTAAGGGCGATTGGCAAATATTTTTATTAAAAAGATAGAATTTTATTAGTGATTGTAGATTAGAATAAAAAATCATATCATATTTGATATATACGATATCTCACCAACTATAAATAATTTAAGTTAGGACAGTTGGCATATATTCTCAGCACAATAGGTAAGGTAGAATATTAGTAAATGAACTAAAAGTTCACTTTACAAAAAATATTTTTTTATAGAACTTTATTTATAGGATTAAGTGGTAGGATAAGTAAGGGCAATTGGCATATATTTTTATCAAAAATATAGAATTTTACTAGTGATGGTAGGTTAGAATAAAAAATCATATCATAATTGATCCATACGATATCTCACCAACTATAAATACAGTAGTACGACACTCTTGAGTAATAACTAAGGCAAAGTAGAAGATGGATAACAACCATTCAAATGAGTGCTCTAACCAGATGACAGAAGTTGAGGTCTATAGCAAAATAGCTGAGTACAATTTGAAGATAAATGTGTTGAATTGCAACACAGAAAACTACAAGATCATGGTTAATCAGATGGAAACCATGCTGGCTAATATCGATATCAAGGAGTCTCAATGCTACAAATTGTTAGAATCGGTACGTAAAATATCTATATTATTGAACAACTTTGAAATTGTTCAAGTCAATCAATTATTAAATGAGAATCTGGTGGAGATGAAAAACTACGAAGATAAATTGAAAGAAATTAAGCTTATGGCAAGAAAGATTAGAGAGGATGTAAGAGAGATTCAACATTTAAATAATAATTTGTCTAACAAATTATTGGGAGGTAAGGATGAGAATAATAGGATGAAAGAAAAGGAGGAGAAGGAAGAAAAGAAAGAGAAGAAAAGAAGGAGAGAGGAAGAAGAGATAGAAAAAGGTTTGATGATTGATATATTTGTACAACTGCAAATGTCGATGGAGGTTTTACAAAATATTTTTATGATCATGTTACATGAGTTCAAAATATCTGTACGTGCAAATGAGATCAGGATAGAGGAATTCTACAATAATGTAAAGAAGATAAATACAGATTTAAAGTTTATAGAGCAGGATACCTATTGTATTAGATGGCAATGAATATAAAGGAATTTTTACTGCTTTTATTTAATAATGTATTTTATTTTTTTTTTATTTATTGAAGTGTCGTGTTACTGTATTTTAGTATTTAAGAAACAATTATGGTAAAACCAAAACGGTATTCGTAGTAATTGTATTACTGTTATAACATGTACTATTTTTTCATTAATTAGTATCTGTGGTTATTGATTGTTTTTCTTTTTAACAAATAAAATAATTAATCAGTATCAAATACATTTTTATTTTTCTGACTATACCTACTAATTTCTTTCATTTTAATAACAAAATGCAAGAGAATAGTTGCTTTTTCCTTGATTATATAATATATATATATATATATATATTTGTGAAGCAAAAATAATCAAGTCATTATATACAATATATATTATAAACACTTACAACAATTAAATAAAACGTAATATAATTACATATGTATTGACCATAACAATAAATAAATATTAAAAGAAATAAAAAAAAAAATAATAATAATAATTATTATTCTAAAAATAAGTGAATGTGGGTAACGTTTAGTTCTGATTAGGCACCATATTATTCAGTTACTAGTCTATTTAACGATTCAATAGCACCTTCTTCCAATTTTTGAAGATTGTGAAGCCCTTTATTGAATGAATATATTGGACAGTCAGTATTATGTAATTCTTTGTTTGGTTCGAAAATCAACAATTGCATCGAGCATTCTAAGCCAGATTCCATTTTGACATCAGGTCATCACATCTTTCTTAACCACACCTAAAGCAATTTAGGGTACTCTATTCTTTCCATGGCAAATGAAAACCAAGTATTTTTTGTTCTGGCTTACAAAGTCATAATTTAAAGATTTATTAGTAGTCCATGCATAATTCCAGTGTTCCACTATACCACTACTGAGATCATTTATAATCTTCCAACTAGGATTATGTGATCTTAGTCTCATACTTGATAAATTCATGATATCTTCATCAATTGGCCGACACGAAGACTTTAAGTATATATTTTAATGCACTAATATGTGAAGTAAATCAATAGAACCTCATATTATAGTGTAGAAAAAATTATTTGACTTAGATCTCTCATCTAATATAAACCTTTGAGACCTCAGTCACTACAATAATATTATCACAACGCAATATTATGAAGGAAGAACTTTTCTCAAAAAATAATTTGAAACAATAGTAATAAATTCATATCTTGCTCCACACAATTATAGATTATATTTATTCATGACTCATATAATTATTAAAATTTCACCATTCTGTAATAATAAATTTATTTTGCCTCTTTTGGATTGGTACATAAATATATATAAGATATGCAATATAAGTTTTGCGTCACGTGATATGTTGTAGTTAACGTCGTCGGTGAACACAATTGTAGATTGTGTTGAGCAAGCAACCAGCTAACTAGTCCACTGTTATATCAATATTAATTAACTTATAATGGGTCACTTACTATTACTAATATTTAATTTTAATTGTGAAAATTTTTCGTATGTATTATTGTAATAATATCTAATACTTTAAGGCTATGAAAACCAAATGTTATTATGCTTCAATAAAATGTTCATAAATTTTTTTTTTTTGTTAATGAATCATTATTTTAATAGTATTGTGAAAGAATAAGAAGTATAATATGCATTCTTATATGTTTGATAACACTAAAAATTCTTACTTTAAACAGCTATAAAAAAAAATTGAGAATTGAAATTTTTCTAATATTTTAGTATTATGTTATGTAATACGTTAATACGTGAGTCTACTTCAGAAAAATGTTTAGCCCTTAAAACCCAAAACTAATAATTTTTATCAAACATTATATACTCGTACATAAGAACGAGAATTTTACGAAATATTCAAGGTCTTATATTTTATAGAAAAAATTACGTAACAGTTCCAAAATTCTATATATAAAGTAGCAAGGCGAATACCCAATAAAATTTTCAAGTCTCAAACTTCAAAATCGGCCGAGTTATCGTAAAATATTGATATCATATTCGACAAAATTTCAGTTTTTTTGAAAAATTCCTTTTTTCATCGTTTTTTGTATGGCTATGGTCAATATATCACAATATAGTATTATGTATCATGTTCTTTTAAAAATTATATTTATATTGATCGTAAACAAAATTACAATTATTTAAATAATTTATAAAAGGAATAAAAATTATTTTTACAGAAAGTATTTGTAAAACTATATATAACGGATTCAGTGATAGGATAAGTTAGGGTAATTATATTTTATAATATTATTATTATCAATTGGCATATATTTTCAACACAAAATGGAAACTACTGATGTTGGTTAGAATTATAAATACAAATAATATATTTAAATATAATGTAATATTATATATTATAATATAATATAATATAATATAATATAATATAATATACATATCTATTTTTTGTGGCGTAAGCTATCTCATCAACTATATATATATAGTAGTAATACAGTCTCGAGTACCTATTAACTCAGTCAAAGTAGAAGATGGATGATAATCATTGAAGTGGTTGCTTTATCCAAATGACGGAACTTGATTTATTTACCAAAATAGCTGAGTACAATTGCAAGATATATGTGTTGAATAAAAATAGAGAATAGGGATACTGGTGTGGAAGGGGTACTATTATAAAGTGGGTTGTGTTGAATTTTGATTACAATTTAAATGCAATGATAAATCATTACATTCGATTAACAATTCTGTGAGAAGTACTGTCAGATTTATGTATATAGGTGACACATTTAGGGGTTTTATGATAAATTATTTATATTTAACGTAGAGACAGATAAATATAAAAATTCTAATCGGTACATACATTGTAATCTGATGAACTTCGCTCAAATTGTAATCAAAATTCAATACTTATATATATACATATTTTGTATCACTTCTACACCCGTAGTATCCCTTCCCTTACATTTTGTATAAAATTTGTATGCATTATTAAGTGATGTTTAGTCAAATATGGGTTTTTTAATGTATAATTTAGGGTCTTCATGGGCATATAATATATATATATTTATATATACCTAATAGTTCTTTATTATTATTTAAATGTAATAATGAAGTTTGTATATATATATATATATACAAAATGTGTTGTTCTGAAAACAGATAAACGACAATTAAAGTACATTTATTCCTTAATTTTATTAATTATTATATTAATTTTAATTTATACAAATTTAAATATAAATATTAATATGTATTACACAAAGTATTAATAATATGATACATAATACTCAATGTTGATGCTATCAACCTGCCATAATCAACTATATACGTAAGCATAAGAGCGATAACATCACCATTTATTTATTATAATATATTATATATATATATATCATATATGTTACCGGCAATATAGATAATTCAGGTAGTTTGCTAAATGCCTAGGCATTATGCATAAAACCTACATATTTTATACATATTTATTAAACCTATATTTTAGACAATGTAAATAAAACATATGAATTTCAATAATATTTTACATAAACCCTAGGAATTTTATAAAATACCTAGACTTTATGTAAAATGCCAATTTTTTTTCGGCAAAGTAAAAACAATTTATCATAATATGTAAAAATATTATATTAATTTTGATCTATTATTATATTTTTATCCAAAGATATCACTATATTATTGATAATATTATCATATTAACTAATGTATTATTATTTATACATTTTATGTAAGCTAATTGCTACTTATTACAACATGTTGTAGGAAAATGGCATTTTGAAGTGCACAAAACATAATTTTTAAGGAATATGAACTAGTATTATTAGCCAAATTTTTACTATTTGCATGTAGATAATTATTTAAACTTAGCTTCATATTAATCGTATCGATAGTGTTTCGGTGTTACGGACTGTAGTGTTTTACTTTTAGAAAATACTTATTAATTATTTTAAATATATTACAAGAGCTTTTATTAAATATTAGTTATAAAATAATTTATATTCACAAATTATATTTTATAATGCAGAGCGAGTGTCTGTGCGCGTGAGCATTTAGAATCGGACTAATTGTTACTTATTGCATTTTAATTTACGCCGTTTTGCGTAACTTTAGATAAGATATTTTTCAAATATTATAGATTATTTACAGATCGTTTAACATTTAATATAATAATCTAAAATTCCCAACACATAGTAATAAGCGACACCGCGACGAGAAACGAAAATGACGAAAATGTAATAAAATTATACGTACGTTCAATATATACGTAGTTCTTCAGAATAATTATTATTATTGGTTTAATCTTATCTCAATCTGTATTGCGTCAAATCGTGAACACACGGCACGCGCATTTATGATAAATTCTAAGTAAAGTCATTGGTAATAGGTCATACCCAATTTTGTTTATTTTTATCATATTTTCTACTTCACGCCTGACATTATGCATAGTACCTAGGCAAAGCTCGTGTTAAGTATATTGTCGAGTGGTTTTTGACATATACAATTCCTTTACATATATACTTTACATATTATAATAAATTTAAAGACTGTTAAATTTAACAAATTTAATCAATATATAAACATAAACATATAAACATCGCTCATAATCGTTTTTTTGAATGTAATGATTTATGTTATTCCTAATTATCATATTATATCAGGAATACGTTCTAATTTAATATTTCTATAGTATTTTTTATATACTATAAAAATATATATAGTATATTTTATAAAATTCTCGTTTAACGTAATATTGTGTATTGTCATAATTTATTATTCATAGGTTAATTTTCCCCAATTAATATTATAATCTTGTACTATGTCCAAATAACATTAATAATATAATATAAATTAAATATAAATAATTAATAAATAATAATATAAATTCATTTACCCAACAGTGAGAGGACCATTTTGTAATAATTCAGAATGGTGTGACAGTGGACTAGTTAGCTGGTTGCTTGTTCAAAACAATCTACAATTATGTTCACCGACGACGACGACGACGACGACGACGACTACCACTGCAGTTATAATATAAGATATAACGTAATATAATACAATATATATATATATATATATATTTTAATATTTTTTAAAGTAAATCTGAGGGCAGATTTTCAATGACGAGTGGGGTAGTTGTAACAGTTGCATATATACCCGAGTCGTCATTTTATGTCGCCTCAGCATTATTTACGTGTTAGGCCAGACACCGGTGAGCTGAGTGCGATATATAAATATAATTAACCAGTCGAGTTTCAATAGCCGAACCGAACAAGTCGAGTTTCAATAAACATACCGTCTTCATTATTTATTTATTTATGTACCTATTAATTTGTTCATCTCAACTATAGAAGCTCGCACTCCGCTACACCTGTGATCTACAATAAACTACCCTCCAAGATCAGGGTTACTCAGGTGATAGTATATTTGTATTTATTATATTTGTTTTCGTTATAGTAATATATTAAGTTTATGTTCGTTGCTAAATTACGTGTTAGATATTAAACACAGGTCTTAAGTTTCTAGGACCTGTATAATATAAAAATAAGAAACCTTTGTTTTATATAGGTCTAACGACCCGGTTCAGAAGGCCGGTTAGTGTAGTAGGAAATAGCCAGCCGACTGCTCCTTAACTGGATAGGATTTGATAGGAAACACTGAACGACACCTGTACTGTGAGGTACGTGGCGTGTAACGTTACAATATATATATATAATATAATATAATATAATATAATATAATATAATATTTTTTTTTTTTTTTGCATCGTACGTTATTTCATCAACTATATATACAGTAGTAATGTAGTCCCGACTCCTGAGTACTAACTAAGGCAGAGTAGAAGACGAATGATAATCATTGGACTGGGTGCTTCAACCAGATAACGGAAGGCGAGTTCTTTAGCAAGATAGCTGAGTACAATTGCTTGATATACATGTTGAATAGCGATAGAAAAGTTGGCAAGTATCAGAGTATTCTGATGTATAATTGAGGGACTTTATGGTTATATATATATTGAATATAGGAACTGAAAATATAAAATTTTTAATGAATACAAATATTGTCTGATGAACTTCGCTCATAATCGCTTTCATGAATGTAATAATTAATGACATTTCTTATAAATTATATTTTATCATGTTGACATTCCAATTATCTCTATCTATAGTAATTTTATATCAAAATAATTGATAATTATATAAAGTTCTCGTTTTACGTAATATTGTGTATTTTCATATTATATTATTCATATTATGTTAATTTTTCGTATTTAATATTATAATCCTGTACTTTGTTCAAATTGCATTTAAAAGCAGGTTATGTATTTATTTACCCAACTGTTAGAGGCCTATTTTTGAGTTAATACAGATTGGTGTGACAGTGCCAATGGATTAGTAGGCTGGTTGCTTGCTCAACACAATATACAATTGTGTTTACCGACGACGACTACCACGGCAGTGATATTAGTTCATAGCTTAAATTGTATATTTACTAATGCCAAAGGTTAGGTTAGGTTATAATATAATATAATATAATATAATAGAAAAAACATATATTTTTGTTGCGTAAGCTATCTCATAAACTTTATAATATATTGTAGTAATATAGTTTCGAATACTAACTCATTCAAAGTAGAAGATGGATAATAATCATTGGAGTGGGTGCTTTAACCAGATGAAGGAACTTGAATTTTTTACCAAAATAGCTGAGTAAAATTGCAAGATATAATATTGAAGAACGATAGAGATGTTAGCAAATCAAATATGGATATTCATGATGTAAAATTTAGGGAATATATGGGTATATATATATATATATATTAAATGTAGGGACTAATAAATATACAAATTTTAATCAATACAAATATTATCTGCTGAACTTCGATCAAAATCGTTCTCATGAATGTAATGATATATGTCATTACGATTATCAATTATATTATATCAAATACTCGTATACGTTCAAATTTACTATTTATATAGTATTTTTATATCAATATAATTGATAATTTTATGAAATTCTAATGTAACGTTAAATTCTGTATGGCCATATTGTATTACTCATAGGTTAATTTTTTATACTTAATATTTTTATTAAGTTAATCAGTTATTTAAATATTCAAATGATATTCATTCGAAGGTTATATATTATTATTAATCATTTACCAACAGTTAGAGGACCATTTTGGGTTAATTCATATTGTTGTGACAGTGGACTAGATAGCTGGTTGCTTGCTCAACACAATCTACAATTGTGTTCACCAACGACGACTCCATATTCACATATCGTATGTCAATACGCATAGCTTAAATTACATATTTACTAATGCAAAAGAGGCAAAATAAATAATTTTTTATAGTATGATGTAATGGAGTGCGAGTAACGTTGGTGTTTTAAAAAAGGAAACTATTGTAATTTTAGATAAAATTATTATTTTAAGCAAGTTTGAAAATTCGTTATACCTATCTATCATCTAAACAAACGATTGTAATAAAATCAATTATATAATTTAAATAAATAATTAAAAGTTATCATTACAAAAAACATTTGTAAAACTATATATAATGGATTAAATGGTAGGTGAAGTTAGGATAATTATATTTTACATTTATTATTAATTGGCATATATAATCAACACAATAGATAAGATATACTCGATTCAGAATAAGAGCGGTAGTCGGCGGCGACGAGTTTTCGTCCGTTTCGGTCAGACGTTTCCAATTCCTAATCGCCCACCAATTTGCATTCGATACTTACAGCGCTGCGTTACAATCGTGGCGAGTAGGTGTATTATTATATTATACGATTTGTTCATTCCTCCGTGTGCGCTCGTTTTTACCTGTTCTCGCATAGTGCATTTATACGTTTCTTAAGGATTTTCGAAGCGGTTTTTAGTGTTTTTTTTATAATAATATCATTTATACGAGTATATTAACAATGGCTGATGCTTTTATTGAAATGGACGACGTTCATTTGTATGAAATAATTTTTAACTGTGTAGTATAATAAAAAGAATGTTTGTAATATATTTAAAAATGGTTAAAATTATAAAAAAAGGTTTTTATTTAATTATTATATTTAATAAATTTATAATCCTTTTGATTGATTCCTTTTCATGCCCATGCGCAGAAGTCGGCCGCCGACTACAGCACTGATTCTGAATCAAGTATAATCTTTTAGTAGTGATGTTGGATAAAATAAATTATCATATCCTAGTAGTGATGTTGGTTGGAATAAATAATACTTATCTAAGGAGAATAAAAGTATCGAGTACGCTATCTCATCGACTATATATTTAGTAATATTGCAGCCTCTAACACTAACTAAGGCAAAGTAGAAGATGGATGGAAACCATTCAAGTAAGAGCTCTAGCCAGATGACAGAAGTTGAGTCCTTTAGCAAAATAGATGAGGGCAATTTGATGATATACAAGCATATGTTCAATTGCAATAGAGAAGTTTCCATTATCATGGCAAATCAGATGGAAATCTTGCTGTCTGGTATCAAAAGAATAGAATCTCAATGGAACAATTTGGTAAGTGAATCTGTAAACATCTCTGAATTGCCTTATCTCATTAAATTATTTGAAGACAGGTTGGAGATTTTGTTAGACTACAAAAAAATTCAGGTCAAGTCAAAAGAGATTCAAAAGTTATTCTCTCAGTCATATGATTTTAATATGAAGTTTTCTAAGCAATTGAGGAAAAAGGAGAAAAAGTGGGTTGTGAAGAAGAAGATGGAAAAGAGGAGAGTGAAGGAAAAAGATTATGAAGGTATATATTTTCAATTAAAAAAGTCGAAGAGGGATCTACGTTAAGTCAAAAAGATCATGTCAATTGTATTCAAGGAATCTGTACTTATAAATAAGATCACGATGAAGAAATTCTACAATAAGGTAGAGAAGATAAATAAAGTTTAAAATCCTACATGATGTATACTGTTATTTATTTTGATTTGTGGAATGTCATGTTCTTGTATTTTAGTAGATATTTATGAAAAAAAATTATGATAAAACAAAAATGGTATTCGTCGTAATTCTATTACTATTACTTGTGTAACTGTTAAATCATGTAATATTTATTCGTGTAATTAATATCTGTTATTATTGATTGTTTCTATTTGAAAAAAAAAAATAAAATAAAATGGTTAATCAATGGAATTACATTTTTATTTTTCTGACTTTACATACATATTTATTTCATTTTAATCACATAATGCAAAAGAATAGTTACTTTTTCATGGAGTATATAATATATATATATATGTGAGGCAAATATAATCAAGTTTTAAATATAATATAGACACTTAAAAAACTTATTAAAATATAATATAATTACATAATGACTACAACCATAAATAAACATTAAAATAAATCAAAAACAAAACAAAATAATTATTGTTCTAAGAATAAGTAACTGAAAAAAGCACCTTCTTTTAATTTGTGAAGCTCTTTATTGAATAAATTGATTAGACAATTATTAATGATTATTAATGATGTAATTCATTGTTTGGTTCGGAAACTTCCTGTGATCCACTATACCACTACTGGGATCATTCACAATTTTTCAACTAGAATTATATATTCCCAGTCTCATACTTAGTAAATTCATGATATTCTCATAAATTGGCCAACCAGGAGACGTTAAGTATATAATATAATACGCTTATAGGTTAGGTAAATCTATAACCTTACAATATAGTGCAGAAAAAGTATTTGATTTAGCTATCTCAACTGATATAACCTTTGAGACCTCAGTCATTTAAAAATATCTTTATAACACAATATTATTAAGGAAAAACATTTCTTTGTATATAAGTTGAAACAATAGTAATAAAGTAATTTCTTCCTCAAATCAATTGTAGATTAAAATGTTTATTCATGTCTCATATAAATATTTCATTTCCACCAAATTTCTATTAATGAATTTATATTTCCCCTTTTGGATTGGTGCATATGCAACATAAGTTTTGCGTTACGAGATATGTTATAGTAGACGTCGTAGTTGAACACAATTGCAGATTGTATTGAACAAGCAATCAGCTAACTAGTCCACCATTACACCAATATGAATTAACCCGTATTGGGCCTCAAACTGTTACTGATTTATAATTATAAGTGCGAAAATTTAACCTATGAAATATAGTCACAATATAATATATTTTATATTATATTATAATATTTCAAAGTTTTATTAACTAATATGTAAATAAAATTTTCGATATTTCTATAGGGAAATAGGCGAGTTCAATAGCCAGGTAGTTAAATTTAATAACACTTAAGATGATTATGAGATAATAGCAATTCAGATGGAGAGCATGCTAGATAATATCATTAGCAAAGAAGTTAAGGGCAAAGAGCATGTACTTGAAATATTTAAGATGTACCACAGAACTCCATCGTAACTCACACTCGATCACATATAAACTTACATTGCTCCTTTTTATTAGTGCATATGCAATCTACACTATGGTTATGTGAAGTGTGTGGTAGACGTCGTCGGTGAACACAATTGTAGATTGTGTTGAGCAAGCAACCAGCTATCTAGTCCCCTGTTATATCAATATGAATTTACCCATAATTGGCCTCTGTTAATAATTTATGTGAAGTGCGTGGTAGACGTCGTCGGTGAACACATTTTTAGATTGTGTTGAGCAAGCAATCAGCTAACTAGTCCACTGTCATATCAATATGAATTAACCCATAATTGGCCTCTGTTAATAATTTATAATTTTAAGTATTTATTTTATGAATTATTCTAACAATATCTATTATAAACTCTTGATATTTTCCTAATATTTTAGATGTTCGATAACATATTTTTCAATGTGCTTCAAAAACATTTTCAAAAATTTTCCAATTTTACTAGCTTTCTATTAAGTTTTATTGTAAAATTATTGAGAAATAATAAGAAGAATAAAAGAATTAAAAAAAAGCAAGGGAAGGGGTACAGGTGCGTAATCATAGTGTTTAATTGTAATTAGAATTTGTATGTAATGATAAATTATATCATTCGAAAAAATGATTCTGAGCGAAGTTCAATCAGATAATGTAGGTATTGATTAATATTTTGACATTATTTTATTAAATATTTAAAATGCAAACAATAATAAAGTAATTAAATTTATATTATTTTATTGATGTCTAATTTAGGGACTTAATATATTGAATTTAGGGACTGAAAAGTATAAAAACTTTAATCAATATACCTATATATTGTGTGATGTACTTTGCTTATAATCGTTTTCATGAATGTAATGAATGCAATTTCTTATAAATTATATTATATCAGGTATACATTCCAATTTACTATATCTATAACATTCTTTATATCAAAAAAATTGATAATTATATAAAATTCTTGTTTAACGTAATATTGTGTATTGTTATTTTATATTATTTATTTTATTTTTTATTTTTCGCACCTTATATTATAAATAAATATTACAACCCTGTAGGTACTTTGATCAAATTACATTTATAATCAGGTTATATATTCATTTACATAACAGTTGGATTCCCATTTTGGGTTAATTCAGATTGGTGTGACAGTAAACTAGTTAGCTGGTTGCTTGCTCAACACAATCTACAATTGTGTTCAACGACGACGACTACCACTACATATCACATGTGCATAGCCTGAATTGCATATGCACCAAGGCCAAAGGGGCGAAGTAAATAATTTTTTATAGTATGATGTAATGTAGTGCAAATAACGATGGAGTCTTGAAAAGAAAACCATTGTAATTTTACATAAACTTATAAGTAAAAGCACACCAACGTTTGAAAAACGTTATGTCTATCATTTAAACATACGATTGTAAATTATTATTCAGTGATATAGAATGTAAAAAATTATTTGATATAAATAGAAATTTTCAATATAACATAATATAATATTATGTATAAAAAAATTTAAATTATTATAATTTCATTAAAAATATTAAATTAAAAAAATAAAAATCATATAAATCGTAAATAAAATTATAATCATTTAAATAATTAATATTGAATTAGTAGTTATCTTTGTAAAAAAAAAATTTGTAAAACTATATATTATAACGAATTAAGTGGCAGTTTAAGCTAGCTAAATTATATTTCACAATTATTATCAATTGGCATATATTCTCATCACAAAATATAGACTTCTAGTTATGATAAACATCATATAATATCATATAATATAATATAATACACATAACTTTTTTTTTGGAGTACGCTTTCTCAGCAACTATATATATATATAGTAGTAATGCATTTTTTGTACTAACTAAGACACAGTAGAAGATGAATGATAACCATTGAAGTGGGTGCTAAAACCAGATGACGGAAGGCAAGTGCAATAACAAATTAGCTGAGTACAATTACTTTATATATAATTTCTAACCATGTGATCCAGTTATTACAAAAGTGTTGAGACTTTTGTAATATAATATACATATATATCTTGCAGCGTAAGCTACCTCATCAACTATATATAGTGGTAATGCAGTCTCGAATACTAACTAAGGCAAAATAGATGATGGATGATAATCACTCGATTAAGTGCTCTTTCCAGATGACGGGGTTGAGGTTAAAGAGGTTGATGGATGAGTACAATTGCATAGTAGATAAGTTCAATCGCAAGACAAAATTTTACAAGTTCATGGGAAATCAGATGGAAAACATGATGGCTGATATCTATGACAAGGTATTCCTATGCAATAATTTGGTACGTTATTCACTTTATATACCTCTGGATAATCAAAGCATTTCTCAAGTCAAAAATTTATTAAAAGAGATTATGGTGTTGAAAAATGATTACGAAGATAAATTGAAGGATATTAGGTTCAAATCAAGAGAGATAACTAAGGATATACCTAGTATTAAATTTTTAAGTGAAAGATTTCTGAGATATTGGAGGAAGAGATAATAAATATGAAAAGGATGGAAGTGAATAAAATAAAGAAAGAGGAAGAAAGGAAGGACGAGAAGGAAGAGAATGATAGGAAGAAAGAGAAGGAAAATATGGAAAATATGGAAGTAAGTGAGAATATTTGTGATCTATATTACCAAATAAAAATTTGGATGATTCATCTATGTGAAGTCGAAAGGATCATGAATATTGATTTCAAGGAAACTGTACGTGAAAATAAGTTAAAGATTCAGGAGTTCAATCATATTGTAACGGAGATAAGAAAGATTATTCTTATTTATTGAAACGTTGTGTTCCTGTATTTCAGACTTTATGAAAAAAATTATGGTAAAACCATAATGGTATTCGTAATTATTGTACAACTTCTATTTGTATTACTTATATAAAATGTAAAATTTATTCATGTAATTAATATCTGATGTTTTTTTTTCAAAAAAAATTTAATAATTTATCATTGCCAAACACATTATTATTATTTTACTTTACCTACTTAATTTTTTCATTTCAATCACAAAATGGAAGAGAATAGTTAATTTTTCATCGAGTATATAATATATATAATATTTATTATTTATATAATATATATAATATATATATATATTAATATTTGTAAGTCAAAAATAATCAAGTTCTCAAATATTATATAGACTCATTTAACCACTAAATAAATTATATTATAATAAATAAAAATAAAAATAAAAATATAAATAAAAATAATTATTATTCTAAGAATAGTTGAAAGTGGGTAACTATTAGTTATGCTTAGGCACCATCAAATTTCAAAAGCTAGTCTATTTAACTATTCAATAACACCTACTTCCAATTTGTGAATATTTATTCACTTTATTCCCTTTATTGAAGGAATAATTTGGATAGTCAGTAATTTGGTGATTCATTGTTTGCTTCGAAATTCAACATTCAAATCGATCATTCTAAACCAGATTCCATTTCGACACGAGGTACCTTTATCTTCCTTGACCACACTTAAAGCGATTAAGGTTACTCCTTTCTTCCTTGGCAAATGAAATCACGGTAATTTCTGTTCTGGCAGTGATACTAGCTTATAATAAAAAGATTTACTCTTAGAATAAGGATACTCAATTTTTGCCTTGGCAAATGGAAACACGGTAATTTTGGTTCTGGCTGAAATACTAAATTATAATAAAAAAAATTTACTAATAGTCGATGCATACTTCTTGTTATCCACTATACCAAAACTGCGATCATTCATTTTCATAATCTTTAAACTAGTATTATAATTATTTCAGTCTCATACCTGGTAAATTCATGATGTTCTCATAAATTGGCATAAACAGAGACTTTAAGTATATAATATAATAAAATAATAGGTTAGGTAGATCAATGACTTCAAATTATTTTGCAGAAAAAAGTGATAGCTTTAGCTTTTTCAACTAATATAATACATTGAGACCTCTGCCATTTAAAAAATATAATCACAACCCAATTTTAAGAAAAAACAACATTTCTCTAAATATAATTTAGAACGATTATATTTTGTGCTCAACACAATTGTAGATTATGTTTATCGATAATTTGTATAATAATTAAAAATACATTATTCTCTAAAAATAAATTTACTTTGCCCTTTTCAAAAGGTGCATATGCAATATAAGTTTTGTGTGACGTGATATCACAATGGTGACGTAGTCATCGTCGGTGAACACAATTGTAGATTGTGTTGAGCAAGCAACCAGCTATCTAGTCCCCTGTTATACCAATATGAATTTACCCATAATGAGCCTCTATCTGTTACTGATTTATAATTTTAAGTGCGCAAATTTAACCTATGAAATATTGTCACAATTACCTGTATAATACTACAAAGCTATTTGAATCAATTTGTATGTATGCTACAAATAAATGTTAAAAATCCTATATACGATAGTATATATTAAAATTGACCCTATGCGATAGAAAAAATGACGAAAAAACCACATTTTTTACGATAACTGAAATTTCGACGAGTTCGATTTGAATATTTGACGATAACCGGGTAATTTTGAAGTTACAGAATTAAAAAAAAAATTCGGGTTTCATATAAATTCTATATAATGTGTACCTATAAGTTCCATATATGTGTGATTAAATTTTGCGTTTTAAATATTTAATAAATAATATCAAAATTTTAATAAATACCTAGTGTATCTGACTGAACTTCGAGCAGAATAGTTTTTTCGAATGCGATGTTTTATCATTGCATTCAAATTCAAACTAAACAGTATGATTTCCATATCTGTATCCCATGCGACAGAAATATCATCTCTTCATTTTTTTTAAATTAATCATTAGTTTAAATATATTGAGAAATAAATACAAGAATACTAAGAAGTATATTTAATTGCACTTTAAATTTCAACTTTAAACGACTATAAAAGAAAATTGAAAATTTTTCTAATATTTTATTATTACCTATGTAAAGTAATACGTAAACTAATGAGTCTACTTTAACATTTACAACATTAAAATTAAGTCTTAAAATTTTACTGAATTATGTCTACATATTACTTAACATCATATCCTAATATTAGAAAAATCTCTAGTCTCGATTTTTCTTGTAGCTGTTTAAAGTTGATAATTTTAGTTGAAACGAAAATTTTAGATTCCATACGAATATTCTTCTTATTATTTCTCAATACTTTTACAATAGAAATTAATAGAAAAGCCAAAACTCAAAAACTCAATTTTTATTTTATAGGTGTTAGAGTTGAAATTTCACTTCAATCAATATTTAAAGTATTTATATGAATTCTTCTTATTATATTAGTATATTTTACTTAACTCAATTCCAATCAATTTAGAATTATTACTGTTGGGGAATTTTCAATCGGGAATGATTTGTAATATCGTATCGAAATTTATTGTGTAGTAGTTAGTCCGATTCGGAATGCTATCGCGCGCGGACACGGACGTGCTCTATATAATTATTATAACCTGTAAAATGTGATTATTTCATTAGAAAGATTAAATATAAAACTTTTATATATTTAAAATACATGTGTTCTATAATAAAAAGAAACAAAAAATACAGTCCATTATACACAAACAATTACAATTGTGATTTTTTTTTCTTATAGCTATTTAGAGTATAAAAATGAAAGGCTGATGTATTTAAGAATTTTACTTAACTCAGTTCCTATTAATTGTGAATTATTACATTTACGATTTTTTTTTATTGCTGTTGAAGAAAAATT
>JAIUCT010000007.1:22954339-22965943 GCA_021307375.1 Tetraneura akinire | reverse complement strand
TTATTATTATTATTATTATTATTATTATTATTATTATTATTATTATTTTATAGTTTTGGCATGCCATTTTTACTGCTTGATGTTCGTAAGAGGACGCAAACTATCCGACAAGAACATGACGATAAATTTAATAACCATTATAAATAAATCCTCACTGTACTTTGTGATAATATTGTAATGTTAAATTATGATTTTGGACAGGTTTTTGAAACGATTCGAATATGGTATTTACATATTAATACTTAGTAATCACTATAATAATAATATTATTATGCCGTCGACAAAATGCGTAATACTCCAACATAATTATTATATTGAACGTGTTACGATGTGATAAATGAACGGGTAAATATAAATAATTTATAATTAACGAAAATTCGAAAAAATTATATTTTAAAGCATCCCTAAGCGAAATATTTCGAAATCCGTTTATAGTATAAAATTATAATATTATTATATTTTTTATCTCTACAATGTCGTGTTATAGAAAACTGCAAAAACTCTGAGTGAATTATGTCACTCGTAAAATAATTAAGATTCTCAACTATTGATTGTTGTTTGGAAAGAAATCGAAAGACTATATAATCTATAATTTGTCTATAATATTATAGACTATACATAATATCATATTAGATTACATAATATTATACGGAATATAATCGAGATCTTATAATATATTTGAGGTAGATACTTACTCGGGTTACGGAAAGAGCGGTGGATACCAGGATAAAAATAAAAAATAAAAACGTTAATTTCATATTTTATCTTATAAACGAAAAAAATGCTTAATTTTTATGAATACATAATTTATTGTAGCTTCGTAGATGACTATTTTTCGATATATTTTTCATATTATCATTTCCTGAAATTGCAGTCCCCTGTTGCCATTTTATCCGATACTACAGGACATTATTATAACGTCAGAATAATATTCAAATTACTCAAGCCATTATTGTCATATATAATATCATATAATTTAATAGCAAATTATATCAATAAAAAGTAGAATTGAAGAAAACATTAACTGGTGAAATAACTATATAATATTAAAAATAAATACCTACCGATTATAATACGATATGTTATATACGTAATTCCATAATAATAATAATAATAATAATAATAATAATAATTATTATTATTATTTTTATTTTTTTTTTTTTTTATATAAAATCAACGACCAAAATCAAAAATCAACAAAATATTTTGTTCGAAACAAATATGTGGTATCGGTATGTTTAATATTGTTATAATATTGCGTCACAGTATTGGAATTAAATATGATTGTATACAACGTATTATTGTAAACAAATATTTATATAAATATTTTTTTTTAAACAAAAATAAACTTTGTAATGTTAGTTTTATATTTATTATTATTGTATTGTAATCACTTTAGTATAATAGTGTTTATTATTTTTCTACGACTATTATACATTTATACTGTTCTAACAATACGAATAATAATATTATATTATTTATTCGTTAGTCGTTTATTGTAATAGTACGAAAACGGTTAAATTGAAATTTAAACTTAAATATTATAAAAAAATATAAATTTTATGAAATTTTTATATTATTTGTAATAAACGTATAGTGACTGAAAAAACACAGAAAACTGCCAAATTCACAGACATATTATTGTATTAAAAATATAAAAATACAAACTATGAAAAGTTATAACTTATAACTTATAGAAGTCATTCGTGATGTTCTTATCAAATGTTAAAAATAATAAAACGGTCTTGGAATATAATAATAATATAATATTATAACGAAGGAAAATTATTCATTAAAACGATTTAAATTTCGACGAAAAAATACTATAATAGTAAAATAGGCATACACAATGTTATTATAATTTGTAACGTATGCGTATGAAAAATAAATTTAAAAATAGATCTTTTATTTTTGTTAATATTTTAAAACATTGTTATATTTTTTCCACCCGATAAACAATATTACTATAATAATTATGTTCGACATTGAAAAATATCACATGGAAAAATGTGTAATTATATATCTACTCGTACTATTTCCCTATGAGAACGAATGCTGCGGTTAGGTATATAATGGTGTACATGCATAAAAAATAACGTGACATTCTGTAAGTTCTTTCACAAAGTATACCAAGGTATCATAATAATATATATTCTCGGGAGTGTAGGTACAACAAAACAAAGAGATTCCAAAAATTACGGAGTGGAATTCATCTAAAACACATAAAAAAAAAAACCGCTTTGGTGATACCCGTAGTGAAAACATTATATAGAAGTTTTAAAGTGTTTGGTCTAATGACCGCAAAATAGCTATGGGAGACTCGTAAAATGCGAGACCGAACATAACAAGTATTAATGTACCTAAATAGCCTATAATATATGTATATAATAATCGAATTTGGCTAGTTTAAAACACGACATTTCGTATCTTTAGCATACATAAAAAGCTAAACAATGTCGCTTTTGGTTCGTTAAAATTTTTAAGAAATCGGTAAAAAAGTTTTAAATTGTCCTCTATCTTTATCTGCGTTTAAAGTTTGTGACGTGAATTCCATAAGATTTCCAAAATATATAACCCATTACGGAAAACATTATTAAAGTGTAATTTCGTTTTTGTATATTATTTATCGTACCATTATTTCCATCGTCTCAAGAACGTTAGAGTAATTTCACAATAAAGATAATAATAATAAAAACGAAATGAAATAAAATAAAATAAAATAAAAAGATTAGATATAGTATTATAACAAAAATCGAAATAATTTACTCAAAATAATTGTTAAATATTATTATAACCCATATTGTACACAATGGCCAATGGGTCAATGGACAATGATAATAATATTATAATTGAAAAAATTATAATAATTATTTTTAAACTGACATCAGATTTTAAGTTATAAATTTGACATAAATATTAAAAGACTTAAAATTATTAAAATTAATATATATCATTATTATACTCACGTTACACACTAATTCAGTAGGTAACGAAGGTAAACACAATAAATGCGTGTACACATTTTATAATTTAAACTAATTTATTTTATATTATATATCGTAAAAATAATGTTTTTTATATTATTATATTTACTGAATGAAATTATATATATTTTCTTATTAATATAAACGTATTATTTTGAAATAATATAATATTAAATTTACATTTTTAATTTTTCTGAAATATAACTTTTCGAATACCTACACGTGTATCTATACGAATATTTGATATATCTTACGATATATACTAGATGTTATTGTTATATAGAAAAGGAATATAAATATATAATAATAATTAATAGAACGAAATATTACACTCGCGCGATAAAAAATATGTAGGTATAATTTGTTTTTTTTTAGATTTCATAATTATAATATCTGAGACGAAAAAAAAAGTTTAAATATTTAATAACTTAATATTGTTATAATATCTTATGTTATTTAAAATGATAATTTATAATAATAAATTGCATTTTTTATTAATGAAAAACAATAACACGTTAAAATCTGATTTTCGCAACTTATTTATGTTTAGGTATGCAAGTCACATTTTCATTATTATTATTGTAATATATATATATATATATTTTTTGACTACTTAAAACCAAAATAAAAAAAAAATAAAATCTTTGTATGGTTAGGTGTTAGGTATGTTATTGTAATTTTTCAAATTAATTTAAATTTTTACATAGCCAATTTTTAGTCTTGATTTTTATTAAATTTATAATAATGAACAATTGTGTGCCTATTATGTACATACATAAATAAATTGCAAAAATCAGATTTTAAAGATATTTAATAGAATAATAGATCAAAAGTTAATTGGGCTGGACGAACCTGGTGAGACACTCTGTATATATTATCAATAATATGCGTATAGTTTGTTGTTTTACACTATTACTTTTCTCATGTAATATTAACAATTACACGTGTAGTGTTTAGCATGTAACGGGAAACGTACATAATGACTAGTCATCCTAATATGCTTGGTCGGGATATGAAACCAAAAATAAGGTAAATTCGTAATATTTCGTACATTTTGGTCAGGTGCGATTTGGGTACGGAACATAATATTTATGAGAACGTATAGTATCGTAAAATTCTAACCTAAAACTGTAATTATTTAGACTTCATTACAGCATAAAATATTTAATTATGTACCTCTACTAATTACTGATAAACGAGTAAATCATAATATTATTATTATGTAATATAACGCTATATTAGGTAATTTTAAAGGATATTATTGCTTTATTTTTTTATTTTTAACGTATAAATTTCATTAAAAATTTATCATTTTACGTTCGGTCGGGTGGACTGAAGATTATTTATCGTTTGATAAACTCGTACCCCTATTACACAATAATAATATATTTTCGATTATTGGATATATTATACCTACTACAAAAACGGTTTTAAATTTTTCTAAGAAAAATAACGTGAAATACTTTATCCGTTTCGGCTTATCATAAACGAAACATACACTCAAAATCTA
The DNA here is from genome assembly GCA_021307375.1 of Tetraneura akinire. NCBI lineage: Eukaryota > Metazoa > Arthropoda > Insecta > Hemiptera > Aphididae > Tetraneura > Tetraneura akinire. The sequence continues at coordinate 22,961,449 of JAIUCT010000007.1, read as the reverse complement.
TAAATTCGATTTTCCACGGAACCGATCATCGAATGATTTTATGAACGTATATAGGAATAATATTTATTATGCCCGACGCGAATGTAATTTCCATCGATTGACGTGAAAAAAAAAACATAAATAATAGTACGTAAACGTACATAATTCAATCGATTTTAATCGATTCTTCTTCGATAAAAAAAAAAAAAAAAAAAAAAAAAAAAAAACCGTCCGCGTACCGACTTTTTCCAGGAAAAAACCGGGGGGGGGGGTACCTTTAAATGTACCTATACGGAATTTGTTTGATATTTTATTATAATCTTAGAGCGAAAATTTATACGAATAAAAGTACGATAATATGACGCTTACACCCCTACGCGAAATATAATAAATAACGAGTGAATAAATAAAACGTCGAGACCGTTCGGGTTACGTTTGAATTTTAACGAACCCGTGGACCGCGAGGGTGCGGCCGAATGTTGTTTTACGGCGGACGCGTATAGGCACGAACACGAGGAGCGCGTCCCCGAAGAGTCTACTCCAGCGACCGCGGGGTTGCAAACGTAATGCAATAATAAAGTCTCGGGGCCAAAACAAACACGACGACCGAATTAATATGTACTCGTATGTTTCAATCTGAAGAGCGTACCTATTATAATAATATTTTATACGTGTTTGTATAAAATAATTCGCAATATTATTTGGCGTTATATATAGGTACGAATACGAATAGCGAAATATTAAAACAATAATATACGATATTATGCAAAATATAAATAATAATATGTAAAATAATTCTTCAAAAGAAAATAAAAAAACAAATGAAAAAATTTTTGCGTAGGTACAATTTAATATTTATACAGTTATTTATAATCACGGCGTTTCTAAAAAAATAAAAATAAATGCGTACTTTTACTAACTTGTATAATTTTTTACGTTGTATTTTTTTACATTTTGTACATTACATACGCTGCCATATACCAAAGTGTTATTTACCAGTTACCAGTGACCCAGTATTACCACTGCAAAGTTAGTATGCAGTGTTGTATAAAGATAAATATGAATTTATCTAGATAAAGATAAAAGATATAAGGCAATAAAATTATCTAGATTAAGATAAAAGATAAATAAAAATGTAATTATCTAGATAAAGATTAATAATAAATTAAAATTTATCTAGATAAAAAAATAGATAAATTTTTATATTATTATAAAATGTCATAAAATTACTATTATATCAGTAATGATAATCATCATTAGGATTAAAAAAAAATACTTTGAAATTTATGATGAAACTTCACCTTTACATGGAACTAATTGAATTAAATTGAAATAAAAAATTTAACTGAGTAACTTGAATTTTTGTAGGTATTTATATTTAATTTATTTTATCTAGATAAATTTATCTAGATGACTTACATATTTATCTAAGATAATGACTCAGATAAGTCATTTTGAATTCATCTGTGTAAGATAAAAGATAAAAAAATAATTATCTAGATAATTTATCTAGATAAATCTATCTAGATAATATACAACACTGTTAGTATGTCAATACGATAATTAATATATTATTATATCCAAGAATAATATACGTATGAGACTATATTTATTACTATTAAAATTTCTCGGACCGTCCAAAAATTGTATTTGTTGCTGCATCAAGTGATCATAATATGGTTATCGAAACTTTTCGCATAATTATTACTGTCAGAACTGCTCGAAAAATAAAATAAAGGCTTAGGTTTATATTATTTTTGTCGACACATATTTTATTATATACAATGAGTTTTATTTCCAAAGGAATGTTCCCGAACGAACATAAAAAAAAAAAATAATAACTAAAAATTGATGATAATATTGCGAAATATTCGCTATTTCGTTACGAGGTTTTGGCGGGGAATTAAACAAATTGTGAGTATTGTTGGGATTTTCGAATGACGGAAGTTTTCCGTAGCTCGATTTACTAACATTGTTCAATTATTATATTGTTACATTAAAAATTAAAAAGCACTCCAATTTTGGTGTTTTATTATTCGATTATTAAAATATAACAATAACGCGAAAAATATTTTTTTTTTTTTATTTTTAATTAGGAATTATACAATCTATAAAAAGAATACGTAAGTATTTACAATAAGCACAAATGATGACATAGAGAAAAAATATTTTAATATTGAGACAGCAGGCTTGAAAGAAGAAACCAACCAGTGTTATTGGTAGAAGCAGAAGTTAGTCAATCAACAGGTCGCGACACCACGATCGTTTTAAGCGCCTTCTGGGGTCCCCAGGTATGGTGATGTTCGATAGCTCTGTGATTAGAGGATTCCGATGATTGTGATGGGTATAAGATAAAGATTAAATGAAAATACTATGAATTACTATTTACACTATTTTGCACTATGAGACACACTTCACGTACTGACAGCTACATCGACGACTACTAGTCTTACGGCGTTGTATAGGGCCGCTATATAATTATTATGATTTCGGAAGATTCTCGAAACTCCTATACGTTTCGTCATATCGAATATTATCGAACAATCGTACACGCGTGTATTTTGTATTGCCCGTCATCGTTGATATTTTGTAACCACTACACAATAATAATAATATTATAGTCGTTGACACAAAAAACACGGTTGTTTTTCTTTTCATTATTATTTAACCATCAAAAATATAAATATAAAAATATACCCGAATGCGAGTATGCCGCGACCGGAATAATTACTACGGTATAGAATAGTGTTATCAAAAATAAAATTTAATAATTCTAGTCGATATTATAATAAAATTGTAAAATAATGACGTTGGTTATTTTAATATATGTGTTTATATAGAATAATAAAAGACGCGAGAGTTCTTCATTTCATACCAATATATTCGTATGTTATGTGTTATAGACTTTTAAGTTTATAACTAAGTTTTGACAAGAGGTCGTAAGAAGTCGTACGTGTATGTGCATGCTCAACAACATGAATAGTGAATACTAAATGGAAATACTATAATATACTCGTAATTTCACACAAACCAATGAACACAATCTCGTGTCATCTTATATAGGTATTAAGGCGTATATCGAGAAAAAACTAAAAGAAATATCGTAAATTTTAATTTTTAATTGAAGTAAAGTTATTAGTTTTACTGCGTGTTTTCTTTTTTTTATTCAAAATATTATATAAGTACATTAATAACGATATGAAAATTTGATATGATCGCGCGCCACAAGCGATTTTTATGATTTTTTATTTACCGTACGGTGATAATAATTTTTATTATCTATATTTTTCAATTACACCGAATACAATTCGATTTGTTTTTCGTATAAAATAAATTATATTAGTCTGCTCTATATTTTACAGCTTACACCGCTCACGGGTATACGGAATGAAATTATAAAAATACTCGAATTAATAATAATATAAAAACGAAGGGGGTAAAAAACGTCTATTTCAGCCGTTGGCATATTTCACATAATGCACGAAAATGATATAGTGCATACTATTTTGACGTAAAAAAAAAAAAAAAAAAAAAAAAAAAAAAAAAAAAAAATCGACCGATTACAATTAAAACAATAATATTATTATAATATACCTAATAAAATACGTCGTTTGTCAGATTCACGTGCGCGTTTGATATGTCGAACCAGAACTCGAATAACTATATAATATTATATACATACCCGACTATAGGGTAAACTACCCTCTGCATCATCGAGATCTGATTAATTCGTAACAAATTCCACTGCGTTCGTTCGGTTTTGCGTGAATCGAATGTGATTAAATTTTTCATTATTTATGAATATTTTAAACCTCGTTTTCCGATAGAAATTTTTACCCACACCCCCATCCATCAGCGCTGAATGTATCGTGAAAAATATACCGCGAGGGGTTTAAAAATAATTTTTTAAACATTATCGGGTCAAACTTCAAAGAAAACTAAAATTAACTATTCACATACACGCGTACAATATATTTTATTTTAAACATGTTATTCGATTTCACTTTTTTTTTTTTTTGTATATATAATAAGCAATATAAATTCATATTATATTACTTTAGTATCGCGTAATGTAATTTCATATTATTTATTCACATGTACGCATATTATTATTTTACATATTATTATATAGTGTACGCGTTTACTTGACAGTTTTCACATGTTTTGTGTCGAAAAAAAAAACACGAATCGGCTTTCGCGTGACTTTGCTCCCCAATTTATCATCGGTTGAGTTGGATGGATTTTAACCAACGACTGACGACCAGAAAACAAATTGTTAGATTTTCTAAGTAGATTTTTATCGGGCGAATTTTACCAAACGAAAAAAATAATCTCTACAAATTTATATGTAAATTTCAAAATTTGTTCTCGTCTCTTGTGCAGAGTTCTGACGCTCTGGAGATTCTTAAATATTTAAGATGTATAAAATTAAAAATAATATCTATATGTATATACATGGTGGTATTTTAATTCGCAACTTGCTCGCTGCAGTTCAAACTCAAAGGTCACGGTATAATATATAAATATAATTTGTATTAAACAAATTTTTTGTTAAAAGTGGTTGCGATTAATATTTAAAAAAAATATACATAATTTATTATATACTTACATTATAATACTAGCATTTTCGTCTTTACACGTGTCAATTTAATTATAATATAATTATAATTCCTAAAAAGCTAAATGATCAAAGTTATTTTTTACAAAAATGAAGTTACTAATAAATGCTATTAATGATCGCAAGTTCGCAGTTAGGTATCATAATTATATTATATCGTGTCGCAAATTCCAAATTTTTGTTATTCTATGTAAGATGTGAGTATGCCACGTAAATTATGTTTTAATGTAGACATTAACAATTTTCGATTATTCTGAAATGCTTAAAAAAATTATATCGAATCAATTTGCACGTAATAGGGACATTTAAATAATAATATTAAATTTTACAAACGCCGCGTGTTTATAAAATTTAAATATGTGATGTATCACGTAAATATAATACCTATTCGAATACCCAAATAAATTTACAAGTTTCTAAGTTCAAAATTTTCTGAGTTGTCGTGAAATATTAAAATCGAATTTGTTGAAATTTCAGTTTTCGTGAAAAATGTCGATTTTTCGTCGTTTTTTTTATCGTTTTTCCTATCGCAGATGGTCAATTTTGAGAAATTCGAAAAAATGATTTAAATAATGTACCACTTACATTTTTACTTTCTAACCGGAAACATAATGCTATTTGTGAAAATCGGAGCACTGTTTCGGGTAAAAAAAGTGTTTTCATATTTCATACATAAAAACAAAGAATTCATTAATGTAAAATCAATACAATTTTCGCTTAGCTCAAAATATATAATATGATATTCCTGTATGCATACATGATGTGTTACTGTGTTAGATTTTAATAAACGAGTATAGTTTAGTGTTAGACTACGATACTATAATAATATTATATACTTATATACCTAATTCGATTTTCGGACAATTTAATATTGTAATTAATTAATTATAATATATTATTAGGTTGAACGCTTGAAACTACGAATATATTTCGAGTGTTATATTTCATTTTAAAATTTAATAAAAAATAAATACATACAATTATCGGTTTTCCGAGGTACCTATACGTAATTATATATTATTTTTAATTTTTAATTTAGAACCAAGTACAAGATAACCGATGTTGTTTTTAAGAATCTTATTTTTATTATTTTATTATAATAATATTATTATCTGATAGCACAAACTACATAAATCCGGACCAAAAACAATTAGCGCTAACAAACGAAAGTAAAGTAGAATTTATACTTCAATTATTATATTATACATACCTAACATATTATTCTAACAATTTGGAGCGTATACTTTGACCAAGGCTTTTTTTTATTATTTCGTATTGAAATATTAATTTTAAATATCCGGAACATTAAATTTAAGATCAAATTTTATATAATAATACAAGGGAATTTATAGTTTTATTTCATAAAAAATATATACGATAAGTACGTGCATGCCAATTAAGTCATTATAATTACATACCTACGATTTAATTTGAAATTACAACGTTTATTATTATCATAATTTGTTTATTGTTTTAAATTTAATTAACGGTGTATAAATTTAGATACTGAGAGAAGCGATATATACATGTATACATGTTTACTTTTATAGAAACATGTAAACACCAATAATTCCAATAATTTCCAAATCCATAATGATAAAATTACCTTCATGGTAATAAAAACAATCATATACATTTATATTATAACTAATTACAAATGTATAAATTGTATTCATTAATGTATAATTAATAATTATTATATTTTGTATTCATTAAATATTTATATTTACTAATTGTTTAATAAGTAATAATATACAGAGCACTTTGAAAATTATAACCTAACCATGAAATATCACATTTGCATAACATAAATTGCATACGCATCATTAACAAAGGGGCGAAGTAAATACATTTTTATAGCATGATGTAATGGAGTAAGAGTAACGATTGAGTTTTGAAAAAGGAAACCATTGTAATTTAAGATAAAAATAAAATTATTAGTAAAAGCACACCAATCAAACGTTTTTTCTTATAAATTATATTTTATCATGTTGACGTTACAATTTTCTATATCTAAAGTATTTATTATTATTATCTCAAAATAATTGATAATTATATAAAATTCTCGTTTTACGTACCAATGTAGTGTATTGTCATATTATATTATTCATATTATGTTAAATTTTCGTATTTAATATAATACCCTGTACTTTGTTCAAATTCCATATAAAATCAGGTTATATTTACCCAACTGTTAAAGGCCTATTTTTGAATTAATATAGATTGGTGTGACAGTGCCACTGTGGACTAGTAAGCTAGTTGCTTGCTCAACACAATCTACAATTGTGTTCACCGACGACGACTACCACGGCAATGATATGTCACTGCGCATAACTTAAATTGCATATTTACTAATGCCAAAAGGGCACAGTAAATACATTTTTATAGCATAATGTAATGGAGTCCTTTTGAAAAAGGAAACCATTGTAATTTTAGAAAAAAATTATTAGTAAAAGCACACCAACATTTGAAAATACGATATATCTATCATCTAAATATACGATTGTAATAAA
>JAIUCT010000007.1:22886303-22911451 GCA_021307375.1 Tetraneura akinire | reverse complement strand
TTTGAATGCAATGATAAATCATTACATCGTGAAAACGATTTTGAGAAAGTTCATCGTATCTATTATATACCGATTAAATTTTTTAGATTTATCAGTCACTACGTTCAACATAAATAATTTATCATAAAACCTCTACATGAGTCAACTAAGTACTTAAATCTGACAGTACTTTGCTTAGAATCATTTTTCGAATATATTTAAAATATTTATTTTAGTAATTAAAATAACTTCTCAACTTTGATAAACAAATATTTCACTGACGAAATGGATAGATTCAATAAAATATAATATAATATTTTGAACGTTCACATGCTATAGTAGTTATAAATTATAATTCATCCGAATGATGGTCTTAAAAATATTTCCTAGGATAATTCCTTTAGGTTTTAAAGACAATTTTGCATAATATTCAATTATCAGTTTCTATCAGATATGTCTATGAACAACAATATTTGGTGCCTCAAGGTACATGTAATTCAGCCTGAAACGTTTCAAGTTTAACAAACCAAAATTGTGGACGTGACCACTTTGATACTGTTAACTTGTTTTGTAGAGGTAAATACCAAAATAATACTATTGCCCATACATATATCTGATTTTCACCAGTGGCGTAGCCAGGATTTTAAAATGGGGGGGGGGCCAAAGCTAAAAAAAATACTCAATTATTACTCTTTGACTAAATAAATTAATATTATAAATTAATTAATATGAATAAATTAATTTTATTAATATTGATTAAGTACTACACTATGAAAAAACAATATGAATTATTAATTAATATTTAATTATATTTTATATAGACAAATAATTTATTTATATTTGTAGTCATTAAATATGATTATATAAATATTTTTTAATTATATTAACTATTTGAGGAAATGAAAAAAGTAAAATTTTAAAAATTACGAAAAGCGAATAACAGTTTAAAACATTACAAAACATTATATAATAATAATATTGATAATAATCACAGTTTAGGTAGTGATTAGTGAGATGTGAGAACAGTTCTGCAGTTTTGCCATATCGATATAAATTAAATTATGTTCACAAAATTGTATTATTTACAAATCACATGTATAAATTAAATATAAATAATAGTAAGGAAACTTCCATTTACAACTAATAGAATTAAAATCAGTTATCAACTGAAAAGACATTAAGGTAATTTATTATTATTTACTATTGTGATTTTATATATCAATAACTACATATCGTTTGACGATTGTACATTATAACATAATATCATAATATATTCTTTAATTTTATTTCTATTTTCGCATTAGAAATAAATACATGTTAAATTTAAATATAAAATACAGCCAATGGGGGGGCCATGGCCCCTTGGCCCCCCCATGGATACGCCACTGATTTTCACCATGATTATATATTACGAGTATTTATTATTTGATAATTATTATTTAAACGAGAAATCGTTATTGCGTTCGTCATTTCATATTTTAATTATTATTAACGACTTAATATTAAAAATAATAATTTTTGTTAAAATTACTATAGTATTTCGTTTGTCACAAACTAAAAAAAATAAAATAAAAATATTTAATTGAATGGACTGTTGAATGTTAAAAATATAATCATCTTATTATCTTGGTCGTTTAAACCTTTTATTTGATTTGATCTCATATATATTTATATATTATAAATATCCTAATCATAATAATTAATCTTCAATCGAAAAGAATCCGGGAGGGCCAGAAAAGAAATATAAATATAATAATGGAATAATATGGTTTTTTTTTTTTTTGTTTTATAAAAAACGTATATTTATTAAATGATAATACAATATCATAATAGTTGTATGATTACGAATACAGATAATATATCTGAAAAAAATCCATTATTTAAATTTAAATATTGTTGGAAATAAAAATAATAAGCTAAATAATTATAAAAATCTCAATAGCAATAATATATTATTATTTCGTTGAAACTATATTAATTGGTGTAATATGATGCGAATTAAAAATAATACACACGTTGTGCAAGACGTATTCCTTTGAATTTTTAATTAGCGATCCCTTTTATTTAGATTAATGATGCAAATTACGTCGTATTCAATTCGACTATAAATTATAATTATCGTCATTATCTCATTATTATAGAATAGAATGTATAGGTACTTTATAATTATTAAAACATTGAAGGTAAGAGAAATATTATTATTACTAAATACTTATTTATTTATCATTCATCTCCAGTGGTCGAAGTGGGGGGGGATACAGGGGGATGCCATCCCTCCACTTTTTTTAGTAAACAAAATCCATCCCCCAACTTCTTATGACAATAAAAAAGCATCCCTCCTTAACTTTTTATTTAAAACACCAATATATAAATAATTATAAAAAAAAGAAGGTTCAATGTATTTTAATAAAATGTTTATTATTACTAAATATTACTTATTTGAAAATGTATTATGATTTATATTTAACATAGAATTATTTGTAGACGCTGTCGCAATATAACAGTTAAAACGACAATAAAATAAAATAATGCGGGTAATATAACGTAAAGTTATAGTTAAGCTAAAAACGTTTGAGCATATCTCATACAAGTATTAAACCATATTGTGTCGCATAGTATACCTAAACTACGCACGTGCCATACAATACCTATAAACTTATGTATTGAAATGAAACAAATTAATGTCCGCTGTCTCAACGTTTATTTTTTTTATATTTATATTATAATATTTGACCGGTTATAAATAATAATATAAAATAAATTAAATATTTGTTTCTTTAAAAGTACATATTTGTTTATTACTTGTGATTCTACCTCATTAAGATAAATAAAACATAAAAAAAAACTCGGTCCAAGGGGGGGGGGGTGGATCACCCTATCGCCACCCCAAAAACGCCACATATAAAATTATGAAGTTCCTGTAAATAGGTGGGCATCCCTCCACTTATTTTACCCCACTTCGACCACTGTTCATCTCTACGTACTATAAATAGACTATATACTATAATATCATTGAAATTTAAAAATAAGTTTAATAATATACCTACGAAAAAATAATAAAATAATCTTTTTGATAAAGAATCGTGTAAAGGGTATTTATGTGATTCATTTAGGGATTTTATGGGCATTTATATTGAACGTAGAGACTGAGTGAATGTAATAATTTTAATCAATACAATATAATATTATCTGATGAATTTCACTCAAAATCGTTTTACAAATGTAATGATTTATCTTTGTATTTGTAATCAAAATTCAACACTATATCCTCTTTAGACCTGTATCACTTCCACAGCAGTATCAGCTATTTTTAAATTTTGATTTTATTTCGGACAATTTTCAATTAAAATTTGTTAGTGATTTAAAAATATTAATTTTTCCGTATAAATTCAGTAAACATAAATGATAACTGTATTATTCTTCAATAATTTATATCTTCGGTTAAACAGTTTATTTCTATATTTCAATGTTAATATTGTTTTTTAAAATTATCTTATAGAGTTATAGGTAACAATAAAAAATTAAAAAAAGAAAAACTATTTATAGATTAAAATGATTATTCCACGTAATATTCTGATTTGTCCTACGAGATAATTTTAAACGTATTTACCTGTTTACCAAAAAACAAAAAAAAAAATTATTGTTTAATTATCACCAATTTAATCTAAAATAATATAAATTTATGTTTTTCGAATTATGTTTATCGCGAGCCATTTGACCATAATGTTATCATTGATATAAGTCCTCTCTGCACTAGTTATCAATTATGTTTTCTTCGTTGTCCATGGACGTACAATATAATATACCTATTATACCTGCCGCGAGGATATATTATATTATGATCCGTTTTTCAAACCCAAGGCGCTGAATTATTTTCAAGTTAATTCCATCACTCTTATACGAGAGCTTAACCCTGGGGTATTAAATGCGAAACGGTTTTAATCTGCTCCCCGAACTCTAGCACTGACGCGATTTTAGGGAGAAGTTGATTAATAGACAAAAACGAAGAATTATTATTATCGGAAAAACGAACGGTCCGACGAGTGCGTGTGTACATTAGCGTGTACACAGAGGGATCGGCGAAGTTTCAAAAAAAAAAAAAGATACTAAAAAACAAACGATTATTTTCGTGTGTTATGTATTTTTCGAAAATTCTATAAAACTCTAATTTATAGACTCGTTTTTCGCGATGGATTTGTATAGTAAAAAATTATACACGAGAACATAATATTTAAATTTTATTTTAAAACAATTTACGCGCAGCGTGAAATATTATTACTATCGTCATCCTGTATACACGCGTTACTTTATAATGAAGGCGGACGAAACACAAATATATTTATACAGCGTGGACGGAGGTATACTTCTTTTTTCGAGGGTGATTTTATATTAAAAGTATTATTTACTTATTATTTTTTTTTTTTTTCGATTTGATAAAAAATTGAGATTTATTCACGAATGGCTACGTAGTAATCCGACACGGAGTAGCGTTAAGACATTAAGACGGATTAGCATTTAAAACCGTTCACAGTAAGAGTTTATTGTACGCTCGGGAACGGCGAAAGGATTGTAATTAAGTATATATAATAATAATAATATTAAAGTTCTTTAATGCCGGCCAGCGCGTAGTATATTGTATATACCTTGCAGCAGAGTGTTGCTGTTTACGTTTGATAAATTATCCGTACGGAATCCGTACTAAATAGATCATGACGTCCAAAATTTCACCACCAAAACCTAACCACCAAACCTAACCACCAAGGTATGAAATAAATAATAATATATAACACTGTGCGACTGGTTGTAACCGTTGTATTATTATAAGACCCACAGTATTATATTTTAATAGAGTTTAATTAATATCGGACGGTTTAATTATAATGTTCTAATTAATCATACTTATTTTTATTCTAAATTTTGATCTAAGCGTGAAATGTATTGGTTTTAAAAACTGGCGCGCAGGGGTAACCTCAAGGGACGGCGAAGGGTGCTATCGCCCCCATAAACAATTTTGAAATAAAAAATTATTAAATTTTATATCTGTGATAATATATTATAATCATCTACTTAATATTATTAAAATTTAATCATTTAATAATAATAAAAAAAAAATTTCGTCACACTGTTTATGGAAAATATGTTATATTTAATCAAGACGACAAGATATTGTTATCATTTTATCAATAATATTATCGTTGGTCGTTGGCTCTTTTATTCTATTTTATTTTATTATTATATTTAAATAATAACCAAATAATTGTGTTATTTATTTATTTTTCAAAAGTTACACAATCCTAGTTCTGAATTGGAAGAGGTATTAATGTATAAAAAATATTTAATATAGATATTTATAGCTTTTATTTTTTATATGAAGGTAAAATAGGTTCGCCCCCACCAAACAAAAAAAAATTTTTTTGCTGGTACGTCTATTCATTTACGTAGGTATAAAAACACGATATGGCAGTGCAGTATTAAAGTGGTCCAAACGCCACATGTAAAGGATAATATATGGTATATTATGGTTGGTGCTTTGGTCATTTATAAAATCATTCAAAATTTCACGTCATAATGTGCTAAAAACACTAGCAATAATTAATAAAAATTCTAAAAATATTCGCCGAAACGGTATAATTGTATCCAACTTATAAGACGTATATACTATAACAGCTCTGCAAAAAAAAAAAAAAAAAACATAATACAATTTTAAATATTAGGGGACCACTGTTCAATATTTTTATTTCAAACACTTTGTACAAATCTGCAAAACGAATTTGATTTCAAATGTTTTATGACAATAAGTACCTAACTCGGAAAATATTAAACTCGGGAACTCGACAATTTTATTTGGTGTTAATAACGCATACACATTTTTTTTTTATATACGTTCGTGATAAAATTTTGAAATAGTTACCGGATTTAAAATATCTAAATAATGTTTCATTTTTTATCGAATATGTCAAAATTGCAAACACTAATTTATAGTATTATGAGTTAGGTATGACCTATATGACTATATTTGACTGAAACTTTCGCTTAGAACCGTTTTTTGCGAATAAATCATCATAATAATCAAATTTTAATTGTAATTTATAATACAATACTATCCCTATCACCATTATCCTATATGCCGTCTAATTTAAAATTGGTAAATAAATAATTTAAATATATTATATTAATATATTATATACCTACCTGAGTGAACACTAAAAGTTCCAACTTCCTGGTTATATTTTTATGGATTTTATTCTGATTCCTGAGAAAGCTATTTTACTATACATTACAAAGTAGGTAGATCACGATTTTTGGGACCGATACGTTTTAAGAGGTGTTTCCGCTAAGTATTTTTATTTTTTATTTGTTTGACGTAAAATATTATTTTTATCGTGTTATTATAATATTTTAATATGAGTTGCGAAAATATTTTATTGTTATTTTATGATACAGATATTATGAAATAAACATTAAATTGGCAAATGCAAATAATAAACGAAAATTAATCAACAGTGTTGTTATTTACGGTCACATTATTTATTAGTGGTTATCACATTTCCACATTCTTATTTCTTTGTACTTTCAAGTTTCAATTATTGTTATTTATGAAATTTAAAATACCTGTAATCTTATTTTTCAAACAATTATCGTGTTAGGTATAAGAATAAATAATAATAATAATAAAAAAAAGAAGAAGAAGAATAACGACATCAACATTATAATAAAATCTAAGGATTTTATTTTCATTTCTCCATTCCTTTGCTCGACCTCGACGATATTACATTATATATTATATTTATAGGTATTATATAGAATTTTACAATATAGAATTCGAAGACTTATAAAATTGTCAATATTATTATGAATTGATTTCTCATCCGAACTTAATATTTAAATTTATATTGTATAATATAAAATAACGCGTTGCGATTGACTAAATTATTAAACTTCGTTCGGAATCAATTTCCAAAAATTTAAAATTCATTATTCATTTAATTATTTACGTAGGTTTATTTATACATAATATATTATTATTATTATTATTATTATTATTATAATTTTATAATATTATATTCTCTTCTATAATACTATAAAATAAACCTAGGCAGGTTAGGTTAACTTTGGTGGTATATATTATAAGTACCTATATTGATACCAGAGATATACCTAAGATTATCTTAATCTTTACATAGGTATTTAAAATAGAATGTATATAAGTGCGATACAAATCGTCTTGTATTACTGGACAACTCGCTATTTATTTTAATAGCAGTGAAGGAATACGATCGATATTATAAATAAAAACTAATTTATAATAATTTTAAAATAATATTTTACTGGAATATTAAAATAACACTGTTTCTAATCTCTCTGACACAGAGCAGTCGTGGCCGAGCGGTTAAGGCGTCTGACTAGAAATCAGATTCCCTCTGGGAGCGTAGGTTCGAATCCTACCGACTGCGAAGATGTTTTTTTTTTCAATTATTCCAATTAATTATTTTTACCTGAATAATAATTATTTTAATACAGGATGATAATATAAATAAATCGAATAAAGTCGATTCAATATTTCATAACTCATGAATATTGAACTTAGACACATGAAAATTTTGTTGGGTATCCTGTATCCATACATAGGTCATACTATTATAAGTATTATATCATAGTATATTTAATCATAGTATACAGATAATATTATTTCTAACACTTCCAATTAGTATTTTTTTTTCTATGATGAGAATTTTTTTTTCTGTACTCATATAACATTTTAAAAGGCAATTTACAAGGGGGACCCTGCGAAAATTTTTTTTCGAAAATCAATACTTTACGTTTTTAATTTACTTATTTTATTTTTACTTTAAATTTAATAGGTATATCAGAAATGTAATTTTATATCAAACACTTCCAATTGATTTTTAGTATGGTGTGAATTTTTTTTTTTGTATCCACTTACAACTTATAAAAAACGAAAGTTTTAAAAAGTTTTTTTTAAAAAACGATAGTTACATGGGTACCCATGTTTAGGTTAGATTAGATTACCAGACGTTTGACGAGATGTGTCCGGCACAAACATTCATGAAACAATAAAACACGCGTTCTCGATGCGAGTTTTAATTCACTCGTATCCACTGTACGATGTGTAAACGGTCGCGTTTTTACGCTGATTGGAAAGTAAAATTGATACCTAATTTAAGTCTTAAGCGCATTCTCTTGTATATTACTCGTGTTCTCGTTTCGGCGTATAGCGTCCTTTTAATTTAATAATTAGTTTAAATCGTTTTTGCTACATAAATTTTAACGTAATACTCCGAGTGTTTTTCCCCCGAATTATTTTTATGATAAGATTATTTTCATCGATGATAGAAACAAAACAATATAATACTTATTATATAAATTAATATGAGTAAAAGCTATTTAAACCAATTACGAAAATTATCAAAACGTATTTTATCAACTACCGAATAATAATAATAAGAATAATAATAATAATAATAATAATAATAATAATAACAAATAAGCTTTTAAATAATTTTGTAACTTTTCCGTTCGGTAGGCGTAGGAATAAATATTTTAATTATCGAAACAATATATATACGAATAACACAGAGGTTGGTAAAAATCCGTTGGCCGACTAATTATTATTATTATATTTGGGATTTTCAATTTATTAAAAATATGAATAATATTCACCGTACGAGATCAAAAAAGGTTTGTCGGTCAAAAAATCAAAGCTTTTAGAACAATTTAATCATTTATTATCAAAATAATTATTGTTACAAAATGAAAACGTCGGAGAAAAACACATATCAGGCGTACGTGAGCAGAGCTATCGTTTAACCTCTGCGGGGGTCCATTCGGTCGTTCGGTGAAATTGCGATTTTCCCAAATAATAATATAACAACAATCGTAAAAACTTTGCATAATACCAAAATATAATTTAATCGTCATTGCCTACAACGCACGCTATATTATGCTCGCGTGTGGCCCATCTGTACTTAATTATTATAAAATAAGTGTAATATATTTTTTCTCGTTAGTATACAAAAACGCAAAAATATATTATATTATTAACTATTATTATAAATATAATATAATACTGACACGAGCATAAAATATAATAAAAACACGTGGTTCCCTTGGTTTTATATGTTTAATTTCGCATCGTACGATAAAAAATTGTATTATGTATATATTATAATGATAAAAAAATATTCGTTTCTCGTTTCTGTCCGGATTACACAGAAATATTTATATAAGTAACCTTTTATCAATATCTTACAATAATTATTATTTTAATAATTGTACGTAGATTTTTGTACCTATACTGCCAATATAATATTATTATCAATAAAGATTATTAATAGATAATATTAATAATTAATATTATAACGTATTGACAAAACAGTTTTCTGTCAATATACATTTTTACATTCTATTTTCTATTATTTAGATTTATATATAAATTTGTGTTTTTATTATTAATTTTATTATTGCGTGTTATCAATAATTTAGTTATATCATACTTTTTTTTTAAAAAAAAAAAAAAGAAACGATCACTGAAATAAATTTTCAATCAGTCTGTGATCGTTAAGAATATTTTCCCATTACAAATAAATATTTTACTGATACTCATATAACACTGTACTGGTTATTGCATCGCACTTATTAACCAAACCCAACACCTAACCAACCTTTTTTCCTGTGTGAACCGAAATCCGGGAAGGAACTATTTTTGCATTATTTCTACCAACTTAACTTAGGTATATAACATATAGGTATAGGTTTATCATGATAAACATATTATTTAATATAAGTAATTGAAAATTGGAAATATCCGTGTTGATTTAATTAATATATTGTGATTAATTCATATATTGGCTCAACAGCATAATTTATTATGTATACGAGGAAAAATTATGTTGAAATATAAAGTTAATATTGAAAACAATATGTAACTAATAACGTATTAATATTTCGTGTAATATGTTATTATCGCGTATATTGTTTTTACTATATACGAGTATATCTTCCGAACTTCGATGAAAAATAATTTTATAATAATAATACTATAAAATTCGATTTTTTTTTTTTTCAAAAGCAATTATTTTCCTATTTTGTCTCGTGATGCGATATGCAGACCAAAATCCATATTTTATCATATGAATTTAATCGATATTTTCGAAGCTTTTTGTTAGGTATTTTATCGATTATTTACTTTTGTATTTTAGTTTAGTGAAATTTTCTCACGCAAGCATGATTTTCAAACGAATCGTCGTCGTTCACGTATATAACGATAAGATAGTCTCATCACACATTTTAAGTACATTTTACTAATATTACGTCGAATTTTAGTTTTGTAAGTACGTATGTTTTGAACGAAGTCGAATGAACGATTTTGCGACAGTTCGTTTCACCGCTCACGAATATGAGTTATAATAACATCCTGTCGGTCTCTTTGCATCGGCGTATATGTATTCCCAGTTTGCGTTTTATTTCGATTTAATATGCGCAGAATATAACGACGATGTGAATCGAGTAGTTCGCTATAATCGTATTTTACAGGGTGGGAATTTTTATTTGTATTTATATAAAACGTAATTATGCAACCTACAAGGACACACCTGCCCAAATTTATTTTTGAATTCCTATATTTGAACTACATTATAGGTACTACATAACTACATTAATGCAAAATATAAAGTGTAGGAAATCAAAAATAAATTTGGTCAGGGGTCTCTTGTAAGTTGCAAAATTATGTTTTATATAAATACAAAAAAAAAAAAAAAATCCCACCCTGTGAAATACGAAATTAATCACTTAGAAAAAAATTAATTTTTTTTATTTACCATATAATAACTACCCGAAAATTACATATTTTTAATGTTTAACTGTAGAATTTTGAAAAAAAATTTGCGCTGGGGTTCCCTTAATAATTGTATTTTTAAGATTTATATGAGAACAAAAAAAAATTCCTACTTTAAAAATACTAATTGAAAGACATAGAAATAACCTATACTGTGTTTCAAATATGAAAATGCGAAAGAATTAATTATTATCATCGAAATAAAAAAAAAAAAATATGTAATAAAATCGCATTATTTTACAACGAGTTAAATAGGTATATATATATAATATAACATTATTTATTTTTACTATACCGACTTTGAATAACATATCGAGCAGACACCATAAAGACGTTGACTTTGAACATGGGTATAGACGAAAAAAAAATTTCACTTTCATTAATTAATTTATGTACGAGCGAAATACACGTTCATAATATATCTCGATTACAGATTAAAATGATTTAAAACACTAATACTCGTGAATATACATAATAAATAATAATATATAATATCAAAGATGAAAACATTTCTTATGATATTTCATTTTACGAAAATAAATATTATAATAGTAATAAAAATATAAAACACATTCAAAGTGCTGTAAAAAAAAATATATATATATATATTGTATTATATTAATTTATGAACTGGCTCTCGCCAAACGTAACGGTTAGAATATTATTTTTTATTATATTGAATAATATTGTGAGAACGTTCGACTTATGCATATAATCATTAAAATTAAATCACTGTTTAAACCGGAGTCTTTTGATACCGTTCGTTCAAACGGACGAGTACAAATGAATAATTCCAGAAATATCAAAAATACGTAGGTAATCGTTTCATTTCTCGAGCAAAAATATTATTCTTATTAAGACCTAACTGCAGTATTATTTACCAATAATAATTATTATACGTGTTCGTTCCTACGAAATTATAATAAATAATTGTACCTTTTGTGGAAAATTAAAAATAACAATATTATATTATTATGTACTTATTTGCGCGAGTTTGCGATATTATAACAATATTGAAATATGCTTTTATATTTTTATGGAAAAACAACGTTTATTCTATGAAATACAATTTTACACAGTTATATATCTACTACGTTTTAATAATATACGTTATATTGAATTTTACGCGCGCATAATTATTATAACTTCTCGTTTTACTTCAAAAGTAAGACGATACAATAATAATTAATAATTTCAAGCCAGGTTACGAGAATTATTATAATTAATTAATATCAAACGATATTATCGAAATTTTTAAAATTATAACGATAAATGTATTATCTAAATTGCGATCTAAATTTAATATAAGTTACAAATAGTTATACAATATTATAAATAATAACCTGAAAAATATGATAATATTACATTATAAATAACTAAACAAAAAGTGAAATTTTAAATACTGAAATAAAAGTGATTTTAAAATCACATTTAATCGGACTATAACAAATTTTTAAATACAAAAACAATTGATTCCAATACGAAATAAATAAGAAATAACGATAATTATTTTTTATTAATATTAAGAAAATTGTAAATATTTTTATAAATCATGTTCAGATGGTTTATTATACACGAGTGTGTGTCTGTGTATATTTCAAAACCGTCGATCGATTGTAATAGTCGAATTTTTTCAGTCTATACCATCGCACGACTTTTGTCCAAACTTCAGTTCTACCTCGACTTTATTTCTTCTTATATTAACGCGTTAATTTTTTTTTTAAATTTTAAAAGAATATAAAGTATAATATGTGTTTGTTTAAAATTAACGGTTCGAGATAATTATAATAATATAAAATGACGGATATTTTGAAATTATTGTTAACAATTATTCGTGTGTTATCGCGCCACATAATAATAAAAAAAATTAAGTAGACGAATATTATTTTATTGACTAAAAAGGAATGTTTTCAGTCAGTGTTCGAGGAAAATGTTTACACTCGGCAAACAAACAAAAAATAAAACTATTATAACTATACTTAGCGACTATTCACTTTGAATTAGATTATAATATTATAATATAATGTACCGATTTACATCTCCAGCGATGTTGAATGGACAACGGTCGTTAACGAGCTACACCATTAGAGAGAAAAATTTAATTAATTTACAATTATCTGCACGATGCTAACATTAACTTTCGTTTTTATGAAACATTGTACATATTATACAAATGTACGCACTAGGTACGCATAAAAGCGGACAAACGGTGGAAAACGTAAGTATACGTTGTGTCGTAATTTTATTATAATATGACTTTATATATATAATATTATATTTCATTGTGAATTCATAAAATACAAAAAAAAAAATATATATAAAATTAAATAACATTCGTCCAAAATTTTTTTTTTAAATTTTTTAGTATAGACGCGTTAGGTACAGATTTGAAGAATATATTTTTATTTTTTCAAATAAATCATACGTCATTATATTTATATATATTATTATGTTTTAAATTATACACTCATACGCAATATTATATACGAGTAAAGTTAAAGGTACAAGTAAAAAAAAATAAAATAAAATATCGGGTAAATAGATGTTATAATATTCGACGACGAACCGAGTAGTTTGCATACCTAGGAAAATATCGTAACGATGTCACATTGATCGATCTCAATTTCTTTGCTTTCCGCGCGTGCCTTATATAATAAGTTAATTATATAACCCTTTTAACAACGTTATCATAATGCCACTTTAATACATTTATTTTACGGCCCATTGTGCATGCGGTATTATACTTAACGTGCATCGGACTATAAAGTACTAAAAGAGAACGGACGGCTTTAGATGGGATTTTGTACTTAGGGCAAAAATATAATGCAGTCGAATGAAGTGGATGAAAGTAAATAAATAGCGTAAAAGTATAATATAACTATATTATATTGTACGGTGAAACGTAAAAGCAAGATTCAAATGCGGTCAAAGAGAAAAATATTACTAAACGATTGAGAGACTTCGACGGGTATACCGTCGTGTACGATTTTGGTACGTTATGATTGTATTTTTGAAAAACAGACGATAATACGCGTGAAAATACACGAACAAATCTCAAACTACTATTAACGAAAAACGATTAACGGAAGAAGACGCCGTGGCGTATTTTGTATATTATGCGAGAAATGACGTGAGGCAACGATCCTATAAAAGTTACAAGAGTACATCTAAACTTAAAAATAATCATTTTAGATAGTGGATTAAAAAAAAAAATAATAATAAAATAAAGTCCAACTGGACGTTAAGTGTAATTGTACGGTATTAAACTATTAAAGGACGAATTCAAAACGACTACTGAAAGAAATAATGTTACGTCTATTTTAAAAATATTATGTTAAATCATATTATATTCGTTTTGAACGCTATTATTCGTGTATTATTTTACTATGGTATAATAAGACGGTTGATAACTTTCGACAAAATATAATATGTTAACAACTCGCGAGTACTTCCAAGTTCCAAAACGATAAACTTACGACAAAGCGATTATTATCACTCGCAGTTAACATACGAGTTATATTATATACGTCGTTATACACTACGACACTTAACTTTACAAGTGCTCGCACTTACAATACTGTCGTAATATACAAGAATTATATAGTTACAATGTAACTGCCGGGTTTTGAAAATTTCATGGGGGGCTCACTATTTTATAAACTCTTGTACATATAGTTTCACCCAACATTTACCATATATTTCCTATTTTTATTTTTCTTCAATAATTCTTAAATTGTTCATTAAACAATTACCTACCTATTAATATGTAGTTATTCATTTGTATACGTTATAATATAACTTTTAATAATTTAGTAGGTATACAAAATCACAAAACAAAAATTAAAAGTTTCTTATTTATTTTTGAAGGTTATATGGAAAATGTATTTTTTCTCACAGTAGTTTTATATGAGAACCATGGGGGGCTGAGCTCCATCTTATCAATCTCATGGGGGGCTGGAGCCCCAGAGCCCCCCTGTACTCGGTGCCCATGAGTTACATTATGTTTTACAGAAAGAAAATATATTATTAACTAAAGTACATATATGTATATTATAATATTCATTATTGATGTAAGTTATAAATCAGGGACGAGAATTCAGTAAAATAAATTAGGAACGTTAAACTCCGAAAAAATTATTTAAATACGTACACGAAAAATCGGGGAGGTATAATAATTTAAAAACTAGGCATCCAAACTACAACTATATAAGTACATTTTTTCGAATTTATACATTTAAAAAATCTTTCAGTTACCATAACATTATATACAATAAGTATATAGCATGCTGCGATTGGTTGGTTAGTTTCACGAAATCATGTAATATAATTTTCTTCATTTCCCAATTTTTATAATATCAAATTTTAAACTTTTATACGATAAAAATTAAAATAATAATTTAAAGTTTTTAATAATGCAATATTATATTCCAATAATATGTGCGTGTTTCCTATATTGTACAATAATAATGTTATTTGGTCTTTCTACGACCTTGTAGAATTCCCAGCAGAGACATATCCATTGTAGTTCACGTTAGGTACATTACGACTCTGCAAAACAACACGACTCACTGTAGTATTATATTATGTACCTACGTATAACCGTGTGAAGGTCGACTGTGTATACGTGTAAAACTCTGTGAAAAGGTGTTCTAAGTTTGCATACAAATGAAAATATTGGTATGAATTTGTGAATTTGACAATTTTATTTTTATATAATATCCTACTTAGAAATTAATTTTTATAACAGTGAAATTGTATAAAAGATCTTTATATATAAAATATCTTTTAGGTACTATTTGGGAAATAAATAAATATATATATATAATACAAGTATATTCTTTTTTCACCAAATATTTAAATTACACATCATGGAGTGTTGGGCATTGTAATATTAAACAGAATCATTTTAGAAAAATTGGAGATAAAATTTTACAAAGTATTAATCATAAATAATTAAAAAATAAATATGTGGTAGTTATTGGTTAATGCTGTGTTTATATCTCACAACGTTCGATAATGATAAATTTATTAATAATTAACGAAAATCTAATTAAAATCTAATATTTATTTGTATACTATTAATTTCGAATTCTATCAATGAAATTTTAATAGAATATGTAAAGAAAAGATTCCTTTGAACGCAATGATAAATTCAACAGCGATAAAAATATATAATATATTCGTATATAAATTTAAAAGCATTATAATAACTAATTTTTGCATTACTTTTTTAAATATATTTAAATTTTAAATTTAGCCAATACCTACTCGTATTTATAGCTTTGAAAGAAATAATTATAAATAAATATATTATATATTATAAATATCATTCGGATTATACAATAAACAGTATATAACGAATTGTGTTAACATCAAAGCAAAAGCAATAAATATACTTATTGTAAATTAAAAAAAAAAACAATAATAATGTTATATAATTTGGAAACAATAATCAATATTGATTTATTAGAGGATAATACATTAATACTATTACTACAACGTTGTCCATAATAATATATAAACGGATTTCGGCCTTTGTGTTACTACTAAAGTTTTGACCAAAATAATGATCTTTCGGGAATCGTCTGAAGTCAGTCCAGACGAAACTCTTTGGTCATACCAGAAGTCAAATTAGAACTATATAATTGTACTATATAGGTAATAAAACAAAAGTGTTTAAACTCAAATAACCACGTTTACTATTATAAACGGGAAATTATTATTTGTGATATATTACAAGGCATCTTGTACCGTAACCATTATTCATTTTTAACGAGCTACATAAATAATAATATAATATGTAACACTAATTTTTTTTTTCTAATCAAATTTTAATATATTTAATCAAAGAATATTCTCTCAAGATAATATTCTATCGAGATAGTGTTTTATCTATATAATTATACGCATTTCGGAGACAGACATATAATATGAAACGAGGTGATAAATAGGAAAAATATAATAATTTTTATACTGATGTATCGTATGTAATCATCAAAATCTCAAGTGTCCGAATGTTACATAATATGAGATATTATAAATTTATAAAACTGTATCGTTCAAAAAACCAATCGTACAATTTTAATCGAATACTTTATCATTTGCTTGAGCTATAACATTATAAGTATACAATTCACTATCTTTTGAGCTTAAATTATATCATGTTTGTGTATAGACTTAAATCTACTTACCCCCAATGAGGTTAGTAAAAATAGTAGGTATTAGGTGATAAAAAATGACAATTAAAAATTAGATATTATTGTCGAAACGCAGATAAATTTTGTGAAATTCACATTTACAATAATATAATACGATTATTAAATAATATATTTTATATAAAATATGTCGAGAGGCTATAAAAAAATGTATATATTCAACAATATCACATGAAAACTTTTACCAAAATAACTTTTAAAAGATATTTTGTTTGCAAATATTTTATTACATTATGTTAAAATTTATGAACCTTGAAACGATTATACACACGCACGTGTATACGAGTATACGAACGTAAACTATCTAAGTCATTAATTTATAATTTGTAATGTACTAATGTAATTATAAATAATTTTTTGCGAAAAATAAATAATTTAAAAATTTAAGTGCTGTTTTTTTTCTAAATTATTAGTTGGGCGGTTATTATAATTATTTATTTTTTTTTAATTTATGTTACATATTAAACTTTATTAATATTTTTTAAGTAGCTTATACAAAATTTAAAGATAATAATTCTAAGTAGTTTTAAATAAACTCGTATCTCGTATAATACATATATACATATTTTAATGTACCTACTCGTTTTTAAGATACGTAGAATAAATTACTTATCACATAATATTGTAAAATAAAATTTTCATCCCATGACGATATTGAATAAATAAAATATGTAATAATGACCAAACTTAATACGAAAGAATCTTCATAAAAACAATACACTCGTTAATAAATTGTTATATTTGAATTTTATACAACTCTAACATTCAGCAATATTGAAATTTTAACGAAATTGATTTCTATATTTTACGCTAATTTAATGCTCAGGCAATATTGAAAGTAGAGACGTGAAAATTGTAATGGGTAGTTATTGATATCTAATTGTTACATGAACAATGAATTGTTTCGTGAAAATATAGAACTATAGTAATTTCTTGACATTTTCAATTTTTTTTTTGTTTAACTTAAAAATTACCTAAGTTATCGTGAAATATTGAAATTAATTTCGTCGAAAATTCAGTTTTCGTGAAAAATGCCGTTTTTTCGTCGTTTTTTCTACCTTTTACAGTCAATTTTGAGAAATTCGAAAAATGACCTAAATAAGGTACCAACTAAATCCACATTCCAACCGGAAACATATGCTGTTCGTGATAATTGGAGCATTATTTTGAGTAATAAAAGTGTCTTCAGAATAAAAAAAAAAAACAAAAATAATCACACATCATTGTAAAACCAATACATAAAAAAAAAAAAAAAAGGTTATGACTTATATATTATGAATACATACATTAACATTATATATATATATATATACCTATATATAATAGGTATATACCGATAATATTTTGAAGAAAAAAAAGACATTTAAAAATATTAAACGTCTTCGAATATTGACAATATTGACAATATTGCCTATAACTACATACTTATTACATATTATTTTAGTTAGTGTATACGACTACACGCTACTACTAAAACTTCTACTATATACGTTAGATGTATATACTTAATATTATAACATGACCGAATGGTTAATTAAAACTTAATTGCGTTTACCGCGATGCTTAACAAAACAAACTTGGCTGTTTTAATAATTATATGGTATTATAATATTATCATTGTACGGAAATGTTTTAAACGTATAAAACTTTACCCTAACAATAACACATAATAATATATACTGATCTCTACCTTTTAAGCGGAGACACGAATTCGTGTATGCCAAAAATCTTATAATAATTATTATTGTCGTCTTTAAACCTAAAAATATTCTTTATACATATTATATAAATTTTCCACGATGTTTTTTATATAAACAATTTTAAATAATTTTATGATATCGTATATATATTATTTTTACATTAATTTCTGCGAACACATTATAAATTTAATTCCATATTATAATATTATAAGATAGTGGTAAAAGAAAATAAGTAAGTCCGATGTAAATCTAACATACCGATCGGAGTATTACGCATCAAAATCAAGGAATGGGATAACGGTGTGGAAGAGACAAAGGAGTAAAGAGAATAGTGTTGATATTTGATTAATATTTAAATACAATGATAAATTATTACAATCGTGAAAACGATTTTGAGCGAAGTTTATCAGAATATAAAATCCCTAAATGTGTCACCTAAATACCCAAAACTGACAGTATTACGCTCAGAATTTTTGGTCGTTTTTCTTATCACAAAGGGTCAATTCGAAAAATGACCTAAATAAAGTACCAACTACATCCACTTTCCAACCGGAATGGTATTCGTGAAAATCGGAGTAAAACTGTCTTCAAAAAGAAATTTAAAAAAAAAAATCCCACATCATTGTAAAACTAATACATTCTTCGCTTCACTCAGAATCGAAACAATAAAAGTATACATATTCTATTCATCAATAAATAGAGACTTTAGAAATTCCTCAATATTCATTACCGTTTCTTGCACTTTCTCCGTCCCACTTAAATTAAGCGCTGTCGCATCAATCACCAACGGAATTCATTCCGATTTCTGATAAATCATAATCATTGAACTACAAAGCTTATGTAATATGTTTAGAAACTCTTTTGACTTGAATTGTATGATAAGCAATTTCTCGTTGAAGACTTTTACATTGTTCCAATTCTCTTTTAATAATCTATCGCATTCACATTATTCGTTCCAGATAATCTAGTTTAAATTTCCCTGTAAGTTCTGAGGTATCACCTTGAATATTTCACGTACCCGGTCTATGTACTTAACTTCCCTACTAATTATATTATCTCCATTTCATTTGTAATCGTCTTTTAATCATCTCTAGGGCTATTGATTTTATCTACCTGTCTATTGAACTTATCTATTTCCCTTTAGAAATTTCGAAAATTTTATTGAAGCATAATTTTATGCATTATATTGATAATATGATTTACGTATGGGTTATCAAAACTTTGAAATATTATAAATTGTGAAAATATTTTATAGGTTAATTTTTCGCACGTAAAATAATAAACCTGTAATTTGTTCAAATTACATTCATAATCAGGTTATGTAAACATTTACCCAACAGTTAAAGGCACATTATGTGTTAATTTATATTGTTGTGACATTGGACTAGTTAGCTGGTTGCTTGCTCAACACAATCTACAATTGTGTTCACCGACGACGACTACCACAACATATTATATAATGCATAGCTTAGATTGCATATGCACCAATTCAAAGGGGGCAAAGTAAATTTATTATTAAAGAATTATGTAATTTTAATTATTATATAAATTATCATTAAACACAATCTACAATTTTGTTGAGCAAGAAATTACCTTACTATTTCATGTTATATATATAGAGAAATTTTGTTTCCTCATACAAAATGGGTTATGATTATATTTTTGCAGTAACTGAGGTCTCAAAATTTATATAAGTTAAGAAAGCTAAATGAATCGCCTTTTTCTGTACAATACATGTCAGGTCATAGCACTACCTAACCTATTATTGTATTATATTATATATACTATGAAAAAGTACTATTCTCTTGCATTATGTGATTGAAATTTAAAAAATAAGTAAGTAAGCCAGAAAAATAAAAATGCCAATGATTAATTATTACATTTTTTGTAAAAAAAAAAAAAAAAAAAAAAAACAACTATTCATATAAATTACACGAATAAAAATATTACATGTTATATCAGTACTACATGTAGTAGTAATAGAATTACTACGAATACTATTTTGATGTTTCCATAATTTTTTTCATAAAGACTAAAATACAGGAATACAACACTCCAATAAAAAAAAAAAATAAAAGGATACATCATATAGACATTAAAGAATAATAAATCAACTTTGTATTTTCGATGAATTCTTGCACATTCTTCATATTCATAACAGATTTATTGAACACTTGTGAAATTTCCTCTTTTGCTTCATATAGTATATCCTTCGACACTAGTAGTTGGGAATTTATACGATGATCCATCCACTCTTCTTTATTCTCATTCTTCCCTTTATTCTCTTTATTCTCTTTCTTCCCTTTCTTCCCTTTCTTCCCTTTCTTACATTTTTTCCCTTTCTTTCCTTTCTTCTTTTTCTTCTCTTTCTTAAAAAACTTATGATTCAAATAATAAAGCTCAGATAATTGATCTTGAATTTCTATTAACTTGTTCTTAATTTGCGAGATCTTATTGGTGTAGAGACATATATTTTTCAGATTCTCTACTAATAATCCATTGACACTTGATTTTATCACAAATATAGGATGTATATTTTCACGTACCGATACTAACAATTCGTAGCATTGAGACTGCTTGATATACATATCAAACAGCATGGTCTCCATCTGATTTACCATGATCTTGTAATCTTCTTTATTGCAATTGAACACATATATCTTCCAATTGTACTCAACTAGTTTATTATAGAACTCATCTTCTATCATCGGGCTATAACACTGACTCGAATGATTGTCATCCATCTTCTACTTTGCCTAGGTAATACTCGAGACTGGATTACTACCATATATATAGTCGATGAGAATGCGTTAGCCACAAAAAGGATATGATATTTTATTCTACCCAACATCACTACTAGGATATGATAATTTATTCTATCCAAAATCACTACTAAAAATCTATCTTATCTGTTGTGTTGAAAATATATGCCAATTGCCCTAAATTAACCTACCACGTAATCCGTTAAATAAAGTTTTACAACAAATATTTTTTGTAAAAATAACTTTTAATTCTTTACATAAATTATTTTAATAATAATTGTAATTTTATTTACGATTTATATGCATGATATTTTCAAAACCACATGATACATAATAAAATATTGTGTTATATTGAAAATTTGTATTTACATCAAATAATTTTTTATATTCTATATCATGAATTTCATTACAATCGTATGTTTAGATATAACGTATTTTCAAACGTTGGTGTGCTTTTACTAGCAATTTTATCTAAAATTACAATGGTTTCCTTTTTTCAAACTCCATTGTTACTCGCACTCTATTACATCATACTACAAAAATAATTTACTTTGCTACTTTTGCTTTGGTGCATATGCAATTTAAGCTATGCATTATGTAATAATAAATTTAGTGATGTGAGCTTGGTAAATTTACCGTGTAAATTTTTACCGGTATGGGTAAATTTACCGTAAATATACGAGACAAAAATTTACGCGGTAAATAAAATTTACCGATTGAAAATCGAGTGACCCTCAAAACAGATGATTCGTTGCGTAGCATCGGGTGATCATAACTTTAACATACAATTTTGATAAAATAATTAAATATTTGAATTTGAATTTGAATTATGGTGGATCTTGGTGTATGTAGCTTGGTAGGTAACTGTTATCACCTTCATGATTTAATATTTTTATGTATAAATGCATAATTAATCATATTAAAATAATTATAATGGCCATTGGGTATTTCTTTAAACTATGTAACCACCGCAATTTGTTTTAAAAAACAAAACCCAAACAGTTTTATTTATTAATTAATATATGGGTACTTCATAACATTTCTTTAAAATAATTGCATATTTAAAAAATAAAAAACCCTATTAAAAATTTATGGTAAATTTAGAAATTTTTTTTTAGAAAAAACAAATTTACATTAAATCCACATCTATAAATAATATATATTGTGAAATAAATAACATATGTTGTGGTAGTCGTCGTCGGTGAACACAATTGTTGATTGTGTTGAGCAAGCAACCAGCTAACTAATCCACTGTCACACCAATATATGAATTAAACCAAAATGGCCCTCAACCTATTGGGTAAATGATTATATTACCTACCTGATTATGAATGTAATTTGAACAAAGTACAGGGAAATAACATTTTTTAAATTTTTCTTGGCTACACTACAATAGGTTTATTAATAGGGTAGGTGTACACTGTACGTACATTGTACACGTACCTTATAATTTCGTATTTTAAATTTTTAATACATTTTACACGAACGGCATTTTACCATGTGTATAAAATGTGTAATTAATATTATTATTTTAGATTCTGAGCGAAGCGAAGAATGTATTGGTTTTACAATGATGTGTGATTTTTTATTTTTTGTTTTTTTGTTTTTTTTTTTTTTTTATGTATGAAAACAAAATTACGACCCGAAATAATGCTCCGATTTTCACGAATAGGGTATGTTTCCGGTAGCAAAGTGGATGTAGTTGGTACTTAATATAGGTCATTTTTCGAATTTCTCAAAATTGACCCTATGCGGTAGAAAAAACGGCGAAAAAATGACGAAAAAACGGCATTTTTCGCGAAAAATGAAATTTCGACGAATTCTATTTCTATATTTCACTATAACTCAGGCAATTTTTAAGATAGGGACCAGAAATTTTTTTTGGATGTTTACATAGCTATTATAAATATGTGGTATAATTTTGGAACCGTTATGTTAATTTTTCTACAAAATATTAGACTTTGAATTTTTCGTAAAATTCTCGTTTTTACGTATATAATGTTTGATAAAATTAGCAATTTTGGGTATTTAGGTCTGAAAATTTTACTGAAGTATACTTACATATTACTTAACATCATACTAAAATATTATAAAAATCCCAAGTCACAATTTTTTTTTATAGCTGTTTTAAATTGATATTTTTAGTAAAACGAAAATCTTAGAATCCATACGTATAAATAAATATACTGAAAACACTTTTACTACCCGAAATAATGCTTCGATTTTCACGAATAGCGAGTTTCAGATGTAAAAGTGGATGTAGATGGTACTTTCGAATTTCTCAAAATTGACTATAAGCGGTAGAAAAAACTTCGAAAAAATGACGAAAAAACGGCATTTTTCGCGAAAAATGAAATTTTGACGAATTCAATTTCTATATTTCTCGATAACTCAGGCAATTTTTAAGATAGAGTCTTGAAAATTTTTTTGAGTGTTCACATAGCTATACCATATATGTGGTAACATTTTGGAACCGTTACGTTCATTTTTCTACAAAATATTGGACATTGAATGTTTCGTAAAATTCTTGTTTTTACGTATATAATATTTGATAAAATTGGCAATTTTTGGTATTAGGGTCTGAAAATTTTATTGAAGTATACTTACATATTACTTAACATCATACTAAAATATTAGGAAAATCCCTATTCTCAATTTTTTTTTTATAGCTGTTTTAAGTTGATATTTTTAGTTTAATCGAAAATTATAATCTGACTGAACTTCGCTCAGAATCGTTTTTTCGAATGCAATGGTTTATCATTGCATTCAAATTCTAAGTAAAATTAAATGCTATGATTCGCACACCTGTATCCTGTGCGGCAGGAGTATCAGCTCATCTTTTTTTAAATATTCATTTTATAGAACGTAAAATGCATATTTTTACATGCGTTTATACAAATTTAAACTTTAAAGTGAATTCATATTGGAATTTATGATTGTATTTTCCAAAGTTTTATTGTCTATTAATTATCTAATATTATTTTTACGGGTTTATGTAATATTGTTACTAGAATGATAATTTGTATTTAATTAATATTATAGCGATCATTTCGAAAATTCACAATAGTATCCATGAATATTTTCATATCTTGAACACTTATCTCGAGAAAGAGAGAAAGAGTAGGGAATGCGCCTATACGTGTTGTACCTAATCGAAATTTCTATTGATAGGTCTAGATCTCTAGATATAGCAATATAGGTAATATGTATATTTTTTTTTTTTTTTGTAGAGTATTTTCCCGCGAACGATAATAAATCGTGTCCGCCGAAGACATTATTGGGACAAAAGCAATTTCCATCGTCGTATTATTTCTATCACAAATAATAATAATAACGTTTACTATTATTGTTTTAGTTTTTCTACAGACGCAGTTATTTCGTATCGCTGGTTCTGATGCACAATAATATATTATAACATATAGTGTAACGCGTTTTCGTGTTTTTAGACACGATTCGCAGAAACTATAAAAATATCAAACAAACGATAAAAGAATAATAAGAAGAACAACATATTATTGTACGATCGTTCTTCGCAAACGATTTCTATCGGTGAGATTTTCCACTCATTAATAAATATATTATTATTATTAATTATTATTATTATTATTATTATTATTATTATTATTATTATTATTAT
>JAIUCT010000007.1:22868877-22886293 GCA_021307375.1 Tetraneura akinire | reverse complement strand
ATTATTATTATTATTATTATTATTATTATTATTATTATTATTATTATTATTATTATTATTATTATTATTATTATTATTATTATTATTATTTTTTTTCCTCCAAACAAACATGATAATGATAATTTTATTAGTAAAACTTTAAACTTCAGTTCCGTCCAAAGTTAATAACATACGAGTATTATATTGTGTTTTATAGAAACACTGTTTTCAACAGACCTAACCTATAAACTCGGTATAGTATGATTTATATACGAGTATCGAATCGCGTATATAAATTACGAATCTCTATTTTTCTCGACTATATCCCGTCATTATATTCACACGCGACGCCGGCCGCGTTATATATAACGTATACAGGGCGATCGAAACATTTTCCTAGGATTAACGCGGTGAAAATTCTCAGTACGTGAAATATTATCGTCAGCGTATGGCATTAGCGGGGTATGAGAAATAGTTATTTCGCTCGCTCCGTATACGAGCAGCATAATATAATATTGTAATATAATATAAGTTACGCCGACTGAATAAAAAATTGTCGCATTCTATAGTATATAAAATAAATACACTGTAGCGCCACGTAAACCTATTTTTATTTTATTTATTTTATTATTATTTTTTATTTTTCAATAAAAACGATTTAATTTATCCCAATCGTTCGTCTAGGTTTTTTCTTTCTCGTACAAGAGGAAGATATGGTAACGCAATTTTTTCGCCCCCGTAAATTTATGACGATTCTCTCCTGAAGCGTTAACGATTTGCATTCAGTTTCCATACATTATTATTACGTATTATTATTCTTATTACAATGATAACATCGTTTGGGATTTTCATCCGACACAATCGTCTGGCGTAGGCCGTATAATAATATCGGTTTCAATCCCGTTCCCGTTGCGATTCACTTATAAAAAATATATAAAAAAAAAAGCGTTTTCTGCCGTTTCCAGTTGCTTGCGAATTCGTTTAGTTGCAATATAGAAATATTATGCGTGAGGTTACCCCAATAAATGGAAAATATTAAACGAACAATATTGTTTATAAAAGACGTTTAATGTATTTATAATATTATTACCTATTATAGTTCCGACAAAAAAAATCTAATAACAGAATTTCGATTTATTAGACTCGGGCAAGTAATCGACACCTCCATACAGTTTCAAATTGTTCAAATCGTTTTTTTCTTATGTAGGTACGTTGATAAAAATAAAAAATTTTAATTTATTACAATCACTTTCAAAATAATTGAGTTTAACACATTCGATTTTTTCACTGAAATCGAGTCTATGTATGGACACGCGCGGTATCCC
Source organism: Tetraneura akinire (assembly GCA_021307375.1). Lineage (NCBI taxonomy): Eukaryota > Metazoa > Arthropoda > Insecta > Hemiptera > Aphididae > Tetraneura > Tetraneura akinire. The sequence continues at coordinate 22,884,989 of JAIUCT010000007.1, read as the reverse complement.
ACAGTTTTAGATATTCAATTTAGAAATTTCAAAAAATCAACCGTTTATTTTAATTTATTTGCCTTTCGTATTTTTTTGTATCTAATGTTGTTCATTTTGCGAGTTTTCTATTTTTCCTACACAACACCAGTTTGGTTGGGCCATACGGACGTACATAATAATTCAACAACGGAATTAATTTTTTTTTTTCATCTAACGGATTTAAGCTAAAGTAAATTTCTGAAGATTTAAAGTTTTTCAAGTTTTATTCACAACGAGCAAGGAAATATAAAATTATATTTTTTTTCAAAAAAGAACCGTCGTGGTAAAACAATAATTGAATCATGTCTATATTACACAGCTTTGATAACTTTGAATATAAGTTTTTGATGCATATTTTTTTGTAAACGAATTCGTATCGACCAAAAAGTTTTCAATAACTGATTACATTAGGTTTACACTGTTCGGTTTCAATACAAAATTTAATTCTAATTCAATTATTACTATTTGAAATAGATATTATATTTTATATTTTGTTATTCAGTACTTCGAACCGCAAGATAATAATTATAAATTAGTAATTACGTAGATATTGATTAGGTATCTATATTCCATACATTTTTTTCTACATAATTAATTAACTAATATTCTTTCATTAATTGTGTTATTTTAGTATAATACGTATTTAAAAAATATTCCAACATTATAATATTGCATTTATATTATTTTATTTTTCTGTAAATATTATATTTTTTAATTCGAATAATGGAATAGCACTAAATAATAAATTAGTAAACTATAAGTAGTATAATATACTACGTCATAGTGACCATGATCTTCTTGATAAAAACCGACCGACTGTGCGTTTATAGAAAAGTGTATATATTTCCATTTTATGAGTAAAAATTACCACTAAATGTAATTTTAATTAACTTTTTTAATAATATGAAATACGATATTTATTATTAAAGAAGTCGCAGAAAAAAATTTTAATTCGTTTTGTAGGGATAGACAAAAATATAAAATGCATTTAATGAACAAATGGGATTCGGAAATATGAAGGGTAATTTACACCAGGTGCTTGTTAAATATAAATCCCCGTGGACATAAAAGTTTAAAACAATTCACGAAAAAAACTGTTTTTTTTTTTATTTTTATTTTTTTATTTATCAGTTATTTTATTTTCTGACCAGGATGACTGGAAAACAGAAAATTTTTAACTTTTTTTAGCTATATTTTCGTTGTGTTACAACTTATTCAGGACATCGAGTAATATTTTATAGCAAAGTGATCAAGAGAAAATCACAAATTCTAATCATCTATTATGTGTACAGGGTGATTTTTTTATCTTACTACACTCATTTTCTCAGTCAATTTTGAAGTTTTTCAATTTTTTTTTTTTACAAAATATTTGGTGTACATTACACTATATTTTGACATAAACATATAATTTTTTATATTTTTTTTTCCTATTAAATTTTTAGGTTTTATACTTTTTTTAAATGGCATGCTATATATGTTTTTATTCTATGACATGGGCAATAATTTAAAAATAATTTTCGTGAAGAAATTTTTCATTTTTTTCAATTTGTTTTGATAATATACGTCTTTGAAATTCATTTATTTTTCATATGTAGGAGGAGCTTTTGTCAGTTTTTACGTCACTGTTACTACGGTTCACTTTCAATTTTCCATACGATTGTATTTTTATAAAATTAAATACGTATAATTATTGTGCATTGTTTATTTATAAATATACACCTAATCTGTATTCATATTATATTATTATAGTGGTTGTCGTTAAACGTTAATGAATCCACGATTACGTCTGATTGTGAGGAAAGATGTAGGAAGGGGTATTTAATTGATTTTGTTTATCATCATAGTAGGATACTAAATTGGAAATACACACTTGTAATATTATGTTGGTATATGATTTAAACATTATCAATGTTTACGTAAAATATCTTATCATTTTTTACTAATGTAATCAGTCATAGTATAATCCATAGACTTATAATATATTATAAGTCTATGCTGGCCACCAAAATCAATTATCATGTGACAGTGACATGTACATTTATTTTAGATTCTGAGCGAAGCGAAGAATGTATTGGTTTTACAATGATGTGTGATTTTTTTTGTTTTTTTTTATTCTGTAAACACTTTTACTACCCGAAATAATGCTCCGATTATCACGAATAGGGTATGTTTCCGGTAGCAAAGTGGATCTAGTTGGTACTTTATTTAGGTCATTTTTCGAATTTCTCAAAATTGACCCTATGCGGTAGAAAAAACGGCGAAAAAATGACGAAAAAAACAGCATTTTTCGCGAAAAATGAAATTTTGACGAATTCGATTTCTATATTTCTCGATAACTCGGGCAATTTTTAAGATAGAGACTTGAAAATTGTTTCGGGTGTTCACATAAGTATTATATATATGTGGTAAAATTTTGGAACAGTTACGTTCATTTTTCTACAAAATATTGGACATTGAATATTTCGTAAAATTCTCGTTTTTACCTATATAATGTTTGATAAAATTGGCAATTTTTGGTATTAAGGTCTGAAAATTTTACTGAAGTATACTTACATATTACTTAACATTATACTAAAAACTAAAATATTATAAAAATCCCTAGTCTAAATTTTTTTTATAACTGTTTTAAATTGATATTTTTAGTTCAAACGAAAATTATAATCTGACTGAACTTCGCTCAGAATCGTTTTTTTCGAATGCAATAGTTTATCATTGTATTCAAATTCTAATTAAAATTAAAGGCTATGATTCGCACACCCATGTGACAGGAGTATAAACTCTTTTATATTAATATAATAAATTCATATTTAACAGCAATTAAATATTTTATTATATATTAATAGCTTATCTTAAAATTATTTAGAATGATCTTACATTAATGGTACATGACTTTTTTTTATATATAATTTTCCTGTATTGTTCTATTTGTTGGAGATTTTCTTTTTTAATATTTTTATTTTTAATTGTCCTATAAATAAGGGTTCATTAGATAGTAATGTATTTTATTGCCTTCTTTATCTTCAAACGTTTTATTTTTTATTACATCCTCAGAATTAAAATGTAATTCACACACTCCATCATTTTTTGTTAATACTTCATCAGCTCTTGGAATTTTTGTATTCCAAATAACAATCATATTCTAAATTTTAAATAAATATTGTTTAATGAATTTCATTTATTTGTTGTTTTTGTACAATATGTAGGGTGACCAGATATTATACAAAAAAGTACATTTTTACCTTTTAAGTATTATTTCTAATATCAAAAGTCAATTAACACAAGTATTTTTATATTCATTAAATTTTTATTAAAATCTTAATGAAATATAAATTTAAATAAGAAACAAATGTATAAAACTAAATATGACACTACCTCTTAGGATGAAATATTGAAGGAGATTTTTTTCCTTCTTTATATATTTTAACTTGTTTTCTAAGACCAGAATTGCATCCAGACATGGATAATTACATAATTATGTTAATAGGTATAAAACTATGAAATAAAGAATTACAAGGATTACAAACATCTAATTAGTAATTTTTTTTTTTTTTTTTTAACTAAGAATTCACTTCACTGTTACAACTATATAAAAATATATTTGGTTAATGCTATGAAAAAACACATTTTATGATTTATAATAAATAATTATAAATTATGTAAATGTAAATAATTACAAATTAATATAAAATATATTAAACATTACATTATCATAGTACTCATTTATGAATATACAAACAATTAAAATATTATAGTTTAACATTATATATTTTATATAATTGATGCGCAATTTATAATTTTTACATACAACAATCAACACAAAATATAATAAAAAACATTGACCATCAATTTATCATAAATAAATACATGTTTATTTTAATTTATACTTATATATATAACATTTTTCTTCCATTATCAGTAGGTTAATTAAATAATTATATACATAATTTATAATATTACAAAATTAAAGCAATTTTAAAGCAATTTTTTAATGTTTTCAAATTACCTATTTATTAAAAACTATTTGAAAATATGATTTTTTTAAAATCGTTTTTAACAAAAATAAATAAATAAATCTGATAAATTAATTTAAAATTTCATTTTATATATATTATACATAATCAAACTACCATTTAAATGTTTTATAATAATTTAATAGCCTAGGATAACGAAAAGCTTTTCCCATTTTAAAAACATATTTTCATCCAAATATTCGTTTTACACATGTGCAAAATATGAGTTTAGATTAAAATATATGTTATAAAATGAGAATAATCTTTTCAATAATCCTAGACATAATAAATTAAATTTAAATATAAAAATGGCGATGATAATAATATATTTAAAATGATAAAGGGTAAAAACATCAGTTTTAAAAAAACACTATTTCAGTAGGTAATAATTGAAATTGGAAAATATTTTTTTTCATATTTATTAATAATTTTTTTTATACTGTGGTTAACTAATTTAAATTATGGCACATTTATTTTTTCATAGTATCTACTCTTAGACTTTTTTTTATAAAATAAAAAATAAAACAATTGTTAAATTGAATTTTATATTATAATTTATAACTATTTTTTATTATAATATACTTTCAGTTTTAGCCTTACCTACTGGATTAACCACTAATGTTGTTACCCTTAATAGTAAATATGCAGTATATTTTTTAATTATCACAGAATACTAATAAATAAAAAATGAACAAGAGTTATAGGTATTTTATTTATTTTTGGCTTATTGGTTACTTCAAGATGTCTTCATTAGTTCAGTAGTCGATGAAAGATGTATACATTTTTGACAATATAAGAAACAGTGATTTGAATGTTCTATGCACAGATGATTATAATCTTCATATTATATTCTAATATAAATTAAATTAAAAAATTGTTCTGATTATTTATTAATCTTTTAATTTAAATTATGTAGGTACTTACCAAAATATTTAACTTGACCATTGAATCCAGTTTTTATACATATAAATAACAAATAAGTATGAATAATAGTTGACGAAGTAATAATATTATATTTCTTATCGTCTTGAAAATAATTTTTATTAGTTTTTATCGTTCCACCAACTAGTATAAAATAAAAACAAATTTAAATTAATTGTGTGTGTAATAAAAAATATAATTTATAAATATGTAGTATTTAAGTACAAATGATAATGAAATGCACATTAGGTAACCCATTATAATATATTTATATTATATAACTTACCGCAATTTAATTGATCGTGGATTTGTAGGTTTATTCCACATTTCCACGGCTTTATTTAATATATTGAATATTATTTTATTTAATTAAAGTAACATCTATTATAATACAGATATTGGTAAACTAGGTAAGTATTTGTATTTATGTAATTTTCATTTTCAATTTCATATAAATTGTAAAACAAGTATAATATAATTATTATTATAGGTAATATTAACTTAAAATTTAAAAAGTCAATCCATTATAATAAAATATTTTTTTATAACATAACACAACTTAGAATATATAATATTAAAATAATAAAAAAAAACTGAGGAATATACAATGATTATAACGTACGAGTACCATGTGGTTTTAACTTTTAACTCAGCTTGCAATAATTATTATATTGTTTGATACATTAAAGTAAAAACGTAAATTCCCGTCAAGACGATTGAGGTTATACCATAGTACAAATCCAAAGCCAAACACTATTACCAAAATACCAATAATATTATTTTAAATTATGATATGAATGATTATTAATTTTAAGGCGATATATAGACATTTCGACAATATTCCATAAGATGGTTATGTAGGTATTTAATTAATTGTGTTTATTATTATAATTGGATATTAAATTGGAAATACACACTTGTAATATTTTGTTGGTATAGGATTTGATAATAAAATATTTATTAATGAAACAGTGTTTGTAAACACTAAAATTAGCGTCTCCGAAAAAGTACTTTCACTATTTAATAAATATCCATTTAAGAGTTTAATGAAAATCACTGTAGTTCATTGAAAAGTTAACAAAATTAAAAATGACAAAGGAATATAATTCTTATAATTTTATTACCTATTTTTTGGTGTCAATAAATATATAGCATGCCATTTAAAAAAAGTATAAAAATTCAAAAATCAGCAAGAAAAAGAAATGTAAAAAATTGTATTTTTATATAAAAATGTAGTGTTATAAGTTCTATATATTTTGTAAAAAAAAAAAAATTGAAAAACATTAAAATTGACCGAGAAAATGAGTGTAGTAAGATAAAAAAATCACCCTGTATAAATATTTTGTAAATTATTTTTCCATTAAAATACGAAGTAGGTATGTGGTGTTATATTCTTACTTTGTTAAAAAATACTGCGAAAATCGATCGCTGAAATATAAATACCTATACCTACTCATAACGTATATTAAAAACATTGAAACTATATTATAATATTATACAAGGGGTTCCTAAAAATAACATTATTATTCACAATTTTCGCAAGTACAATATTTATTATTAATTCGTTAAAATCACTTTTTTACATAGATAATTCGAAACATAATATTCATGTCAATAATTAATGGATTCCCATTACTCGTGTTTATTATTTTACTTTAGTTTCGTATTCATATTAATTAATATTATGCAAATAATTCCGAATTATACGATTCATTTATAATAATAATAATAATAATATCAGAAACGATAAACGTAATAACGTAACTATAATAGTGAACAACGTTATTTTACATAATATAGTATTATTTTAAATATTAAAAACACATTATCTGCTTTTTTTAATAATCCAATACCTTATATATATTATAAATAATATTATTCGACGATAAATAGAATAGCTACGAAATATTTTACGAAAAATATAATTATATTATATTGACGTTCTCGTCATCTTGTTACACGAACCACTCGTATTAACGCGTATAATCGTACGGTACTTTTTCTATATTTTATGTAGCGATCATTTTGTTTTAGTTTCGAATTTTTAATTTTAACCTAATAAAAACATCACTAACTCGATCGTAACACGATGTACGCGTAAATTTAAATTAGTTTCCGTCTCGTGGAATGAATACTAAACGCACAGTTGCTTTATTATTATATTTAGATTTTAGCATACTAGGTATATTATGTTATACGAACTCAAGAACACGTGTTTTATTCGTCGTGTTTTCTAAGGTAACACGCATATACATATAAATACAAAATGGTTCGATATTCGTGTCATTTACATTTTTTTAATTTAAGATGGATTGCAATCTATTCTTGTTTCATTCGTATCATCGCAAAATTTGATAATATGTGTAATGTATATTTATTATTTTAATATATTCTAATTTTACACGTTAGGTGTAATAGTTTAAAGCGAGAGATCATTTTTCAAATGTTAAGTAGCTTATATACTTAGTATATTAGCGCATATTAATATAAGCAATTATGCTAAATCGAATATAAATTTGTTTTACATTCTAAATTTTGATAATCTAAAATAATATTACGCTTATATTTTACGCATAAATTTTACTTTTAAGAAATAACAAAAAAAAAAAAAAAAAAAAAAATATATAAAGAGATTATTAATTAGATAATATTTTATAATTCCAGATATAAAATATCGTGCCACAAAATCAATAATGAATCGAATAATCTTTATTCGGACAGCACACTTATTGTTCGAGCATTACTACAGTAATAAAACAGAAATATGTTAAAAGTTTTGATAATCAGTCTAAGTTTTATTTTTATAATATAAACCGGATTTATGGAAGTATATTTTCCAAAAATGTGACACGAATGGCAGTGATAAAAAGTTTGTAATTAAAAATTCTCGTATTAATTTATTAAAAAATAAACTTCGAAACCAAACTGATTTTCAAACCAACTGAATCGAAAATAAAATGATTAATTTGTTTTTTAATTTATGCAAATCAAACAGGTCGGAAAATCTGTAAAAGCTTTTCTGATATTTGAATATCACATTTTATCGTTTTAACATTTTTCTAACGATGCATTATATAAGTACTATATAACCACCATTATTATTAAAATGTATATGCTTACCAAAATACGTGTGAATAGGTTCTATAAAAATTTTTTAGAATATTCAGTATATTGGTGAAAATAAAAATTTATATTATTACATTACTTGTTTTATTTTATGCTAATTATATTTATTCGAGGGAATTAATAGATATGATGTATTATTTAATTATAAGTATATTATATTTCAACTTTCAAGATTAACCATATTATCTCTGTTGTAAAAGCCAGAACTGTAATAACTAATAATATGATTCTGAATGTTACCGTATACTTTTGTATACCTATCCTAGAATTCAATAAAATCGATAGGTATAAATGTCCAAAATTTGGACATTATCGAGAGCACTAGGTAGATTAATCCATGTTTAACCACTAAATTCTAGGTTATACCGGTATTCATATGACCGGACATATACCGAATTTGTATCGGGAGTAAAAATATTTTACCTAGCATCTATACCGAGTGTTTGGCGTAATGCGCACTACTTATAAGTATAACATAATATTTTATTTTTTTATTTTTAGTTTTTATATGGGCAAGGCCCGATTACATTATCAAAATAGTGACAATCGTTCATTTAATATATAATAGTAAATTAAAAGAAAAGAGAGAAAAAAGACATATATAAATACTTAGGCTATGAAAACAAGTTTGAAATTATAATATTTCTTAAATGAGTTAAAGTTTGGCGTTTAAAGTTGAAATTTTAGTAAATTTATTTATAAATGAACGTAGTGACTGATAAATGTAAAAAATTTAATCGCTATATATAATATTATATCTGAGATTCATTTTTCGAATGTAATGATTTATTATTATATTCAAATTGAAATCAAAATTCAACACTATCCTCTGTGGCTTTGTACACCGGTTTCCCTTCCACACCAGTATCCCTTCCATTTTTTGTTTGGTTACAAAGATTAAATTAATGATAAATTAATTTTTATCCGCAGAAAATATAATATATTATGGTATTTTAACTCTATATGTAAATATTTTATTTATCGCAAGTTTTTGTCATTAAAATGACGATGAAAATAAATAATAAAGATATTCAAAAAATGTATGTTATTTTAATTGTATTGTGTATAGTTACTGAACTTATATAATTATATTTTTCGTCAAATAACTTTATAGTTTATTCACAATAATTCTATCTTCGTTGTCGTCCTTAATACATATATGTTATAGATTATTGAAACTTATAATAATTTTAAACTTCATATCGATGAAGTTATAATACATAGGGATTATTATTAAATATAACGTAAGTATATTTTTATTTTAAGTAACTATAAAAAGAAATATACGCAATTTTATAAATCGTAATTTATTAATATAATAATATGATTTGATGATAATTAAAATTAAACTGCTGTCCAATTATTATGAAAACAATTTAAAAAGTTTTATTTGTTTTAATTGCAAATTTTGAGTGTATGAATTGAGTCATTAACCAATATTCAAATACTATCAATTAAAATATTACTTTTATTATATTTGTCCATATTTTTTTTTTTGAAAATTGTATAAAATATATTGTTTCCCGGAAAATTAATTAAAATTATAATCTACTCCTAATACAATTTTTTTATTAAGTTCTAAAAATAATATCTATAAAAAATCTTATTAATCATATATTTAATAATTTAAAGTTAACATATACCTATGTTTTATATAATCGTTAATAATTCAATAATAGAACGTAATAATAATTACTATTTATTAATCATAAAATCGTAGTTACACAAAATAATTTAACAAAACATTAAATTATTAATTCAAATAACATTGAATATATTAAAAATATATTTTAAATTCTCTGTGAAGAATGTCTTGGTTTTACAATTATGTGTGTCTTTTATTGTTTTGTTTTTTTGTATTGTTTTTGTGCCTGAAGACACTTTTTCTACCCAAAATAATGCTCCGATCTTCACGAATAGAATATGTTTCCGATTGAAAAGTAAATGTATTTAGAACTTTATTTAGGTCATTTTACGAATTTCTTAAAATTGACCTTATGCGAGAAAAAAAGACCAAAAAATGACGATAAGACACGAAAACTGAAATTTCGACAAATTCGATTTCAATATTCCGTGATAACTTAAACTATTTTAAAGTAAGAGACTTGATAATATTTTTGAGTGATCACAAAGGTACTAAATATATGTGATACAATTTTGGAACCGTTACGTTAATTTTCTTCAAAATATAAGACTGAATATATCTCGTAATATTCTTGTTTTTATGTCCCTACCTATATAATAATGTATTATAAAATTAGCAGTTTTCGGATTTAAGATCTGAAAATTTTACAAAAGAATTTTCAAATATTACTTAACATGACATCCAAATATTAGAAAAATCGAAAATCCCAACACACAATTTTTTATAGCTTTTAAAAGTTGATATTTTTAGTTTAAACAAAAATCTTAGAATCCATAAGGAATCCAGGTATTCAAAAATTATTACAAATTTTATTAAAGGACAATGATAAATAACTCAACTTATTTTCGAAATATTAGAAAAATCTTAAGTCTCAATTTGTCATAAACTATCTTAACCTACCACTTAACCCATTTTATGTAGTTTAACAATTTTTTTTTGTAACGATAACTTTTTCTTTTGTTAAAAGCGCTAAGGCTGATTGGCAGAAATTTTCCACTTCTCAGCTTTCCTTTCCTTTTTTACTAATGTAGTCCAATGGTGGTCTCCCTCTGCTGTTGTTCCCTTCAATGGCACCTTCTATTTTTTTGCTTAGTAGACTATTATGACGCAGTACATGTTCAATTAAATTGGTTCTTCTAATTCTTAAAGTATTCAGAAAACTCCTTATTGTTTCACCTGCTCTTCGATATACTTCTTCATTTGTCATGTGTTCTGTCCAACTTATTCTTAACGATAACTATTAATCCATTATACAAAATAAATAATTTTAATTTTCTTTGCGTGTTATATCTATATTAATTTTAGAACAACATGATACATAACACTATATTGTGTTATAATGAAAATTATTATTTATATCAAATAAGCTTTAAGATTCTATATCATTGATTTTGTTACAATATTATGTTTAGATGATAGATAAAACATATTTTCCAAATTTGGTATACTTTTACTAATAATTTTATTTAAAATTTCAATGGTTTTCTTCTTCAATAATCCATCGTTACTCGCAATCGATTATATAATACTCTAATAAAAAATTTACTTTGCCCCTTGAAAATTGGTGTATATGAAATTTAAGCTGTGCGTGATGTGATATGATGTGGTAGTCGAACGCATGTAGTAAACGAAATTTCATAAATTATTATCTTTTTTTTTTTTTTTTTTTTTTTTTTTTGTTGATTATATGTTCTCTGTTATAGTGCGTTAACTAGTAATGCGTAAAAAAAAACGTTATATTTTTGCGAAAATAAACAAAAAACATTTTCGTCGTTTACCTACATATAATTTTTCAGAACGATATACAATTATAATTCGGAAGAAAAACTTTTACCGACGGAAAAATTTTAATCGCATACTTTCTTCTTTTAATATATTATTCAAGTATAATTTTTTGTTTCTTATTCGCCCACGCGGTTTAGTTCGAAATTGCTATAATTTTTTTTTTTTTTTCCAAACCGTATCTGTAACAATTTAATTTTTCATAACGGGGTCGATCCAGCGTTAGACCATACCTTGGCGCGAGTCTGTAGAAAACGACGGGAAAAGTTACATATTTTATCGAACTACGCGAACTGGAAACCGGCGACGGGGTCGCGGCCGGTCGCTGGTTATTAATGACGTCCACACGCAAATCGACCATCATTTGTCGGGTTACGTTGGGAAAACGTTTTCGCGAAACCTATATTATATGCATTTTGGAAACGTATATTATATTATATTTGTTCGGAATACGTTTTGACGTACTCGGGTGTACGAAAGGTGTATACGGATGGCGGCGAAAAACGATAAGTTATGTACCCAAATGACGGACCGAACCGTGTGACGGGCGTTACGTTATGCGCAGCGTCTATATAAGGCCTAAGTGGTCGCAGTCGCTCGTGATCATAATAATATTGATTTTGAGCAGGCGCGGATCCAGAAAAATATTATGTGGGGGGGGGGGGGTTTAAAATTTGTTAAACGTTTTGCAATCATAATAATTAATGTTTATGATTCGGTTTCAGAACTTTGTCAAATATTGTGAAATAAGAAATTAAATCAAAATATAAAGACATTGAGAAAAGACCGATAATATTATAACATATTATTGACGATAGTTAATAATTATTGAACATTTGATATTTATGTATGGCTACATAATGCATTGTTTCACTATACGGGCAATCATTATTTTTTAATAATCATGACCTATATGTGTACAATTTTCACTAAAATCGATAATTTATTACTATCATTGACAGTTAATATAATTTTATTCAATTGAAATTCCAAAATCCTCAAAAATATAATTAGTATATCAATTCAATTATTTAATATTAACCCGTCATTATAAAAAAAAAAAAGGTTAGGTTATAGTCGCGTATGAGCGCGGCGCTCACTCAATTACTATTTTAGCTATTTCTGGTTATTATTTAATTTGAAAATTTTAGATACCATTGTATACCTTGTCTTACCATACTTGGGAATTTTTTTATAAATTAGAAAACCCAATCCGTAATCTTTTGTTGTAATTACTATAGATTGAACTTGTCAGTTTCAATAAATTGAGCGGCACTCATATGCAACACTTCCATGTAATACGATTTACACGTATTTTATATGTATTACTATTTGTGATTATTCATGTATCGTGTTATATATCTATTTCCAGATATACATGATATTTAATAATATGACGATCCTCATTAATTATTAATAACAAAATTCTTACTTTTAATTAATTATACCATTTTTGAAAGTAAAAATTAGAAGAGTGAGCGCGGCGCTCATACGCGACTAACCGTGTTATAAATATAGACGCGACTAATGACGGGTTAAAGTTTGTACCTACATATCTTCTTTATATATAAATATATATATAAATCTTATAAAAAATTGGGTCATGGGGGGGGGTTCTAACCCCAGCCCCACCCCCCACCCCCCGTAAATACGCTACTGATTTTGAGGATACGAAAAACAACATAACTTAATATTTTTTTTTCGGAACGAAATTAGCGAAATTTATCAATATAAATTAATTTCGAATCGTATAGAGTCATTTAAATAATATGTGAATCGCGTAATGACGTTATGAGATATCATTATAAATTAAAAGTATTAAATATTATACTCATATTAACATTAACATAATAATATTCACAATCATATTCTAATGTATTAGTTATCTTATTAATTATTTCTGTATTATAATGAATAATAATAAATAATTATTCATTAATCATTACATATTATTTTGTCATTTATATATTTATTCATATAATGTTATATTTTATATATAACAGGTATTATTTTTTGTTGTGGATTAATTATTTCTGGTAGTAAATGATCCATATAGAATTCTGACAATGTTTCCATTTTATTTTTCCAAAATTCATCATTTCTTTCAATTTTATGAACTTTAAAATAACTTAAAATTAGTAGGTAGGTACATAATATATCCATTATTAGTTGTACTTTATTATATTTATTCATTATTTTACGAAACATATAATTATAAATTTATAATTACCTTTAAGGGTCCATGTTACAAAACAACAAAATTTTCTTTTTGTTATATGTAATTGTCCCTGTACTTGATAATAATAATTATGAAACAAATATTAATGAGATATTAAAACAAGATTCCCTGATTTTAAATCCATAAATTTTAATTAATTTTATTCAAACGCATCGTTCGGTGAAATATTTATTACTGAGTATGGACATTTCAATTCAATAATTGAATCATTTCCAACAAGTTCAACATCTAGTGATGTAGTTAAAAATTTAAACCAAAATTCTTGATGGAAGAAATTTACAGTTGTACCAATTATTCAAATTATTCTTTAGCTATTGATTCAAAATGAATTACGTACCTAACTAAATTTAAAATAAATAAATTTTTATAAATAATGCACATACATACGAGTACATAGTGTATAAATTATATTATTTTAATATTTAAAGAAATAATACAATTATTTTATTATAAAGGAAACAATAAAGCAACAGGTAGTGAGATACTGGATCTTATACGTAGTCACAACTTCACAAGTCATTGACCAATATTTGGTTAAATTATAATAACTAAAGTTGACTAATAAATAGTTAAATGCATGACAAAAATTTGAACCCATTTATTAATTTAATTTTAAAAATAAAAAAATATTTAGAATTGTGAAGATGTTTACTATGTATTTTCATTTTGGTCGGAAATTTATTTGACCAATTATAATTTAATTATTCATTATTAAATGTTTATGATTTTCAATATTTTGAACTCATTTTCTTGCCAAAAGAATTATCAAAATGAAGAAGTTTTCCGACCGGTGCACAATAGACTTATTAATTATTTCAAAATTGTTTTCAAAATTTAATTTGGATTAGGTACTCAAAGTGATGAATTTATTATAAGAGATTTACATTGTTTTAATAAAAAACAGAGGGGTTACCATTTTGAGAAATAATTTTATAAAAATATACATATGAGTAATGAGTACATGCACAAAAAAAATGCCGAAATTGAATATACAGCGGACGTATCTTTATAATACTTAGAACGTTTAATCCGACGAGATAATTTTAATTTAAAGTTTTTTTGAAAATTTCAATTTAGTCTGACTCAACTTTTAGACGTCTGTTTCGGAGAAAACTTCCTGCGTAAAATATCGTTTTTATGTTGATTATTTAAATATTATAATAAAATGTAATTTTCTTTTTAATATTTAATTTATTAGTATTTACACATTAACAAACTTCGACGAAATAAAAAAAAAAAATTGGATATGCTAATTTGTAATGTGTACAAAACAAATTGTAATGTAATAACTATCATTTTCGTACAAGACATTGTAAAATGTAATAATAATCTATAAAAAGTTTTGGCCGTTATATTTTTAATGAACCGTTAACTTTCGGTAACTATGCGAAATTACGACAGTCGTATATAACAAGGCTATCCGTACGTTTTGTTTTAAAATTTTAATTTTCGAAAAAAAATATTCTCTCTGTCCGAACAAATCGTATAACTTCAAAAAAGACGATCAGATTTAAAAATGAATAAATGATATTATTTTTCATGCGTATTACAACAAGAATAAGACATAGTAGTAAATAATAATAAAATAATAGTAGAAGCAAATAATAATAATAATAATAATATTATTAATAATAATAATAATAATAATAATAATAATAATAATAATAATAATAATAATAATAATAATAATAATAATAATAATAACAATAATAATTATTATTATTAATAGATGCGAAATGTTTTGGCGTTGTCTATTGTTTTTTTTCTTTTTACTAGTATGAAGACGGTCTTCCTAAATACGTAAATCCGACATCATGGGTTCGGAATTCTCCGGTCATGTCGCGTGGGATTTACGCACGCTAATTTACCTCGGTCGAATACGCATTTCCTGGTATAAACGTCATAATATTATTGGATTTAATACAATATTATAATACTATGGCCTTCGTCTCATGAATATTTCATCGCGTTTTAGAGTGCTACGTCGAATTCGAATAGCGACTGAAGCCGGCGCGCGCGCTCGTTTATGTTAAGTACGCGCGAACGACTTTTGTCAGTAAATTAAATCCGCGGAACATTCCCGCGTGTCACTCGGGGTCGAGTCGACGGCCAACGATTTGTGGGAGAAGATTCTAAATAATAGTCTACAACCGATGGCCGCGTATTTCATTATTGAAAATAATATTATCATTATTGTTTCGTTTTACCACTTACGTCCAGCATAGGCGCAACTAGAGCCTAAATATTGGGGGTGCTAAAATTATGTAACAAAAAAAAACCACCAAATGCTATTTCCCAATTATTTATGAATCACTATAAGCTATAACAATTCTAAAATTAAACATATTTTATTATCCTAATAAGTAGA
>JAIUCT010000007.1:22764169-22868477 GCA_021307375.1 Tetraneura akinire | reverse complement strand
GTGAGTATTATTTACTCACAGACCGAAAACAATATCGAATATTTGCGATAACTATATTATAATAATATTATAGTTAATCGAGGAAAATTGTAGTCAGATTTGTTTTCGAACCGACTGCGAAGCTATATTATAAATTTTAATATTTTATTCTTCAAAGTTATTGTGTATTACACTTATGCGCGTTACTAACGGTTTCTTCTTATTAGAAGAAACCGTTATAACAATCCGACAAGATGATAGAAATCGGAAATATTTACGACTCGACGTATAATTATTGCGTATATGAGAATGATCACGACGTATATTATATTATATTGCGGTTTTTGATTGGATAAAATACGTTCCGGAAAACGTAGCGGTAAAAGATACCTTAAACGTTTTACGCCGCGACCAACGTGCGCATAAGACGCGTTTATACTTATAGAAGTAAAATTCGCCCGACCCAGTAACTCACGGTTTTCCGCACGCTCGTGCCACGTAACCACTAACCATGTTGTTTGGATAACCACTAACCAGTAACCAGACTTGGTTATATTACGCGAAAATAAATTAACTTTATTGTATAAAATACACGGTATCCGCTATAATACGTACCTACGCTATATGAATGTTTCGCGGGAAAATGGCACATATACTCTGTCATAGTGTCGCGGACAGAACAAAATGTACACCAAAAAAAAACAAACCAAAATGATACGACCTGACTGACTCATACTACTCGTATGACTCATAAATACTTTAAAATACGAGTACATGCTTACGGAGTTACTCGAACTGAAGTTTATGGTTTAATATTACAAAAATGCGTACAAGTTATAATATTAATAATATTTGATTATAGTTTTAAATACGAATTTTAAGAATAACCGCGGAAGGATGATTTTAAATTAATATATTTATAATTTTTTGTATCACAATATTTTTGTAAACGAATGTTTGACTAACATTTTAATATTTACCTTCATATTAAATTAATGTATAAATGTATAATATTGATAAAGAAACAACATTTGAACATTGGCAATGGCGGTCATTGAAAATATCATAATATATTAATAATTATTTCCAACCGTTTATGTTTCAATCGTCTGATTGGAATAATGTATTTATGTTTTCGTACACTCTCATTCGATATTCTTCTAGGAGAGTAAAATTAACCTGAAAATGTCCAGATTGCGTGATGCCCATCCGGAAAATATTCTATTAAACAGTCAAAATATACATAAAAACAGATTATTCAAGAAAACTGATTATTGTCTTGGAATTTAATTTTCAAATACCTATGGGCTATGGGTAAAACCGCTCTAACGTATCATCCAAATGAGTCAGTAAACACATTTCTGTTATAGTATTATAATTTAATATTGTAAAATATAATATTTTGTCAAAGACTTATGTTTCAAAAATAATATATTATACTTGATAAAAAGCAATTTTTTAAAAAATGTGTAGGTAATTAATATCATTTATAATTAATTAACATTGATTATTATTGTCTCGTCTCGTCTGTTCTCCGAGTAAAATTTTGTAATAAACATAAAAAAAAGTTGTTCAATTTTCACACGCTACAATAAACAATCTATAGACAAATTTATAAAACAGAATACGTGTGCTGAAACATGTAACGAAAAACAATATTATAATTTAACATTATTATTCCTGAAACGTATACCTACGCTATACAATAAATCCCAATCAATTTCGTATAGTAGAAACGTTTTGCAAAAAGCGACGATATAGTTTTATCAAAACCAGACGCCCGAATATTACTCCTGTATGAGATAATTTAACTATAGAATTTCAATATGAAATATTCCTAACCTTATAAATTTGCGATATTAAATCTTATCGTGACTCAACTCTTCGTTTCATATTATATAGCTGGATTACGAAAAATAATTTTACGCGTGATTCAATTATGGAATTTTAAAATAATAATATTATCTTTAGTTATATAAAATATTCTAGACTAATATTCACTTATAAATTTTAGATGATTACATTGATTTCGTTTGCAATAAATCAACATATTTTATTGGATATATTACGCGGTTATGTATACATATTTTTATCATACTTATAGTAAAATTTTATATCCGGTTAGTACAAAAATAATGTTACTACTCGTATATTTTACACTGTATTTTGAAATTACCATAATGGTAGATTTACGAGTTACGAAGTACCTACGCGCGACCCTTATTGTAAATTTCATATTTTAGTTTTCTCGTCTGTTCGTGCCGACGGTTATAATAATAATATATTATACAATGTTATAAGTTATAACACAGAAAATTCGTTCGTTCGTTCGTTTGTTTTTTTTTTTTTTTTTTTTAAGGTATATTATTTGTTTTGTGAACGACTTCGTTATAATAGTAATACTTTTAATGCGACCATCATAATATTACATTCGGTTACGAGACGTAATGCGGTAGGAAAACACGAAGTTTCGATTATACGTAGGTATTATTGTTTGAAATATGAATTATGGATTTAAAGTCTAGTAAACTTACAAGAGAAATACACGGTCACGTCGGTCTTCTCGTGCGTCAGTATCACTTTGAAACTTACTTATTCATCGTGATTGTATTTACCTACACGATCTCATTTTTGTTTCTGTCCCCGTGTATAATATCGCGTTACTTGTACGTGTACCACGATAATGAGATTTCTCTTTCTCGCGACTTTCTCATATTTGTGCACATGAGAAAATAATATATGCCTTTATTTTTGGACGAAACGTCCAAAAATTCGGCACATTATTGATTTCATAAGAAAAATATTCGTAAACATAATATTATTATTATTATTTTATAAGTAGTTATTTTTATTATACTCGTATACAACGGGAAAAACAAACGTTAGCGAGCAACGTAACAGTGCGTCTGTCATTTCACTCTTAATTAAAACTCTATTCTTACATTGTATCTTTATAACGTATTAGATTAATGTACGTCGACGGTATTTTTATTTATATCAAGTATAATGAGATTAAAATGAGAGCGACGTGTATTCATTGTGCTTATTTATTTCTAAACATAATATAATATATTTATATATAAAAGAAAAATATATTATCACTTAACTTTTACAAATTATAATATGACGTTATCTTAATGATAATCGTAAAAAAATATAAAAAAAAAAAAAAAAAATGTCTATATAAAAAACTAAAAGAAATTTTTCAATAAATAAATAATCATAATATGACATATTATATTATATAACCCGTATTCGTTGAGTATTCAATTACTTTTCGTTTTTATCTTGAATAAAGTTTTCTTAATGTTTTCTAGATTTTTTTATAGAAAAGCTCTCTCCGCCGCACGCTGTACATGAACAAGCCGACGGCACGGAAATGGATTTTTCATACCGGTAACCATCCTTACATTCTAAAGACACGGACAGTTTATCGAAGCGAATAGGCTGGCAACATTGACATTTCGAATCGTGTTTTGATGTTTCTGAAATTTAAGAAAAATGATCTCAGAATAATATTTTTATTTCAGCAAAAGAAACGTATTTATATTTATATTAAAACCGTATGTCCGTATTGATTCGAATATAATACTCCGCGCTATATTGGAATTTAATATATTTAATTTTAAAAATATGTTGTTTAACATTAGTTCAAATGCAATCTGAACTCAGTCTACACGTTTTGATAGCGAATTTCATTTTTTTATCTTTCATAAAATATATATATATCTATTCCTTTTAACAAAATGAACAATAATTAGCTTTTTTACCACAAATAATAATTATACGAATTATATTATATATATATATTTTTAACATTATCATCATAAACACGTGTTTGGATTAAGTTTAGTTTTTTTTTTTTTTATATATATAATTTGCTGTCTTGGACACGTGTTTTGTTTCGAGTTTATATATAATACGGTGACTTAAGGAGGTCAAAAGAGAACACAATATATTTCTATATGTTGGATAATAATACGGATAAATATAATAATGTATTACTGGAGGTGTTATGGCGGTAGTTGGAGCGAAAAATGAAATAATACATTTCAAAAACTGGGAATAGAATATTGTATTATTATATCATCGAGACAACAATCCTCTCGGAAGAAAACTACATAACACGTGAAAATGTAATATTATTATAATATTATGTACAAGCAAATTATGGGCCAGAGTTTACTTACTCTTGTTGAAATACGTGTAGGAATCGCAAAGTCCTTTGCATTCCTTAAATCCGACTATGGCTTCGGTATTCGTGCACAAATCGTGGAACGGGCTGTCTTCTATGACCAGACCAACGGTTTGATTCCGTGGTAGACTTTCGGGAGTACACAGACTGTGGTCTTCTTTCTCGATAGCTCCGGTATTGTTACATTGTTCACAGCATCCGTCGTAATAAATTCTGTTTTCCGGACAATCGCCGATATTAGGACAAGTGTGATAGGCCGGAATAATATTGAACTGCAATGAACGTTCGTAATAATTAATCATTAAATAAATTATAAGTTAGAAGTTAGATTAACGATGTATTTAAAAATAATGTATCCAAGTAAGTATTGGTGTACATAATATAATAATATATATCATAATACGGAAAAACGTATAAATGTATTGTAGAAAAACTTGTACCTACGTACTTATTATTTATTATTATATTTTAATTTTTAAAATTACTTTTTTAATTTCAAACATAATTCAATAATAGAACGTTAACGTTGGATTATTCATTGGATATACCAAAAATCAAAAAACGCAATTTTTAGTTGTATATTTACAAATAATAGATAAGTACCTACTGAATTTTGACTCGAAATAAATTAATAATATAATAAAACTACTTTATTTTTCTTATGATACGGTTAGGTTTTAAACATTAACAATATAGTGTAATAATAAGTATAAGTAATATGACATTCTCTATTTCTATCTATAGGCAATCGCCCAAGGCTGAGATTTAACAAAGAGTAGTGAATTTAATAATAATAATTTACACCATTCTTACCTCGTTGAACTCAGACTTTGAGCAAATAAACGACGTGCAATTGTCGTAAGTCCAAGTATCGTTATCCGCGTACGTTTTATTTTGCATCACACAATACTTTTGTAAGCACGTCCCGCAACAACTGTTTACCGAAGGTGTGTACACCCAGCCCTGAAAAATTAAACATAGACACATTTCACGTTCGACGACCATAAAACATTGTTTGCTCGAGACGTGTCGTCGACGTCAGTTACAGTTTTTTCTCTAAACGATTTTCGTAAATATGATTTTACACGCTATCGCTGCACTCAATATAATATACCAATGGTGTTCTAAACGACAAAATTGTATTTTTTTATTACAGTAAGACTTGTCTGAACTTGTCTATCTAAAGGAAAAATCTAGTTTTGAAAAAATTGTGAATTTTATTAAAAATTATCCAGAAAATTATAATACGAATCTCGGCCAGATTTATAATCGATTAGGTTAGGTTAGGCCTTGATGACGATATTATGATGGTTTTAATAATGATGTATTCTACTTTTTACTATAGATTAAACGAATCAAAGAGAATATTTTTCCATGTTATCGTAAAAAATTTTGTTCTTTACAACGTTATTAACTAAAAAATAATTGTCCCTATTTTGTTTAATTGTTTCATATTAATAAAATATAACCATGGTATAATAGTTGCAGTTAAATGAAAGCGCGCAATATCTTATTTCGCTCAAGAAACCGTAAAATACTTTATGAAACGTTGCATTTTCGTACTCACCAACGGACACTCGGTGTTACAACTTTTTACGGATTGGGTCATGAACGCTTCGTCAGCGTTGTCGAGCTTACAGCTCATCTCCACGCATGGGTCAAATGACGACCATTCGCTGCCGACAGTATACACCGTATTGTTAAATATACACGCTTCCTTTTTGTAAGTCGGGCAACACTGTCCGTATTTTGAATGCGTTGCAATTACGTAATCAGTACTAATGACCGGCGCAGGGCATACAATTTTACTACAAGTCCCTCGCGTTGACGTCGCGTCACAGTAACACGATCGACATGGACCATCTTCCCAGGTATCATTTACCTACGAAAATCCATCGTTATATTTAATAGTATAAATAATAAATATTCCATTAAATAAATCACGTTTAATTGTATCTCATCTACTAAATACATAAATTTTGTATCATACGAAGATAATGGACCGAGATGCAGAACAAGGAAAAAAAATATTGTTTGATTATAATAATATAGGTACCTACTTATAATATCATATATTCATATTCCATCAAATTACTAAGTGATATGGTACTATCATTTATCGTCTATGAATTATTTTATTATATAGTTTTATATAGTTTAAACTTAAAAAAAAAAAGTAAGATAATTAACATTAAACATTACTCGTTTTAAATCTACAGTTTTCTCATTCTCAGTTCGTCTGCGTTCGCCGCCTTCATTCGAAGCAATCCAATCATATTCGTACACGCATGTGTCATCCGGCAGATCTAAAATGTAATTTGATAATAATAATAATAATAATATTTCAACGTTAAAACGGAAATCAAAATATTATTTTTAAAAACTCACGGCATTTAAATTGTGGACAGCAAGCATGATTATTGATGTTGATTTGCTCGTAATATATTGGGCAAGGTTTTGGCGTGGGGCAAGTTTCCGGAGCACAAATCGCTTGAAATGAAGGGCAACAGCCTTGATTATTTATTACGTTTATCATCCCGGGCAAAAGTTCTACGTCACTATCGGGTAAAACAGATACACACTGGTCCCTCGGTTTACATTCTATTATTTCAACGATTGTTTAGTAGCAATTCGTTTATAATTTTTCGATCAAATAAAAATAAATTTAGTGCTTACCACAAATGAATCTCTTACAACCGTTCAGAGTTAATTCCATTTTTACAACTTGATCTACAGCACACACTGGCATTGCCACGTCCGTACAATTCTGAACAATATTTTCCTCAGGAACTATAAATATAATAGTATACAATTTAAAATACCCATCGATTATTCTTATATTCCTTCTTAACATTTTTATACATTGTATAAAATTCCGAATTCTACTTACCACATTTGAACTCGTCGCAACATTCGTCCGAATTATTTTCATCTTTCACCGATTTGAATCCAGTTTGACAAATTGCGTAAGACGACTGGGGACATTGTTTTCTTTCGCAGCGTACTGTCTTTGAACCGGCGGTACATGTACACGTGGTGCATTTATCCATAAACCATTTATCTCCGATGAAATGATTATCATTATCACAAGGTTCACAGCGATTTTCGTTTACGCATTCACTATTGTTAAACACTTGCCCAACTGGACAAATGCACATCTCCGTTGGAAGATTTTTGCACGGTGTTTCTCCGGATCTTAACGATTTGAAATTATCACAAGTTTCTTCGCAACCAGACGAACAAGCTTTGTAAAATAAGCCTAAAACCACAAATTTCAATATTCCGTGTATACAATTTGATATTGATATTTCTCAGTTTACCTTTTGGACAAGAATATGGACAAAGATTCGGAGACCTCCAATCTAAACACACGCCAAAAGACTGGCATTCACGTACATAAGCTTCTAGTGAATGGCAAAAAGATCCATCGTGACCTTGGCACAAAATTGAATGACACTTCTTCAAATATAAATTCACATCAACGATCGCGTGGCATTGGCCAAATATTGTAGAATCCATGAGCTTAAGACACGGATCGACGTCGGGCTTTGGAATGGTGCAAGTTTCCTCCTTTTCTTTAGTGACTATAGCAGTTTCACATTGTTCAAAATCTAAATAAATACAAAAAAATATATAACATGTATTGTTACTTAATAGTAACGAGTAAACTTAATTACTAGTTCCATTTGCTTTCCAACTTTTGACAAACTCATTAGCATTAATTGGAATATTTCCGTCTGGGGCAGCCATGTCATCAGTGGAATCATCATTACAACTACCACATAGACCTTCAGTTTTATCAAAATACAAATGCGATGGCATTTTTATTGAAAACCCTTTATTCAATGTCATAAAAACTACTTCTAGCTCGAGGATTGGGATACTTGCAGTTACGGATTTTCCGGGAGATTCGTTAATCAATAACCACTTATTTGAAAACGGCATGTTGTTTACCTCATTTCCATCGACGGTTACTTGTATCTATAATAAAATTGAGTTTGAAAAATAACATATCTTAATCGAGAATTAACTATGAGACCTTAGAACCATCTTCATTATAATACAAGCGTAACTCATGGGCAGCATGAATTATGGTAAGATTTTGAACGCAAACCCCAGTTGTTAAAAGTTTGTTAGAACATTTACCAGTAGTTTCTATAATCTAAAATATTTTACAATATTATAATATATTTTATTAAAAAAATACATCAATATGACTGGTTAAAATAAAAACAATACATACACTGAATCCAGGCTTTAACGAATCATTTTCTTTTGTAGTTTTTACTAAAATGTGTGAGCAATTTTGCTTGTGAGTAAAGTCTACTTTGTCAAACGTCGTATAATGATCGGTGCCCGATCCTTCACACACGCCTGTAAAATATGAAATATATGAAAATAAATAATTTCGTAATAAAACATAATAATATAAAAATATTTTTTATTACAATTTCTACACTTTGATGGTTTTATACATGTATCCAATTCTTTGATATATCCGTCTGGACAATAACATCCTGGGAAACATATACCAGGCAACTTTGGACATGGGTCACTTTGAAGTAATGAATCACAACTAGGCTCGCATACTTTATTAAAACATTCTTTGTATACTAATTGTGCAGGACAACTAACAGCTAAAAAAGTAGTTTCATTTACAACGGATCATAACTTATTTTTCTAATATACGAGTATAATATTATATTTTAGAGTCATTACGGCAATCGTGTAAAATACGCCAATCAGATAGTTCAACAGATGAATTAGATATGTAACATTGAGTAACCAATCCTGAAATTGCTTTGCATCGACATTCAGACAAGTCATTTTCAGAATTTTCAGAACACGAACAAATATTTTCAACGCATTTCATTACAAATTCGTCAACATTTTCATGATGACCACATTGATTTAATGGTTCCGATCTAAAGAAAAAAATATTTTTTCATTTACTAAATATTAATTAATTATATGAAATTGTAACATAGGTAATTAATATAATCTAATAGTACTACAAACCTAAATACACCACAGGCTTCGAGGGCTGTTTTTTGTATATGCATTGGGCATATTTTTGCTTCGCATTGTATGTTAGAATCAGCCCAAGAATTACCAAAGTCCGATGTAGTCGTCGAAACATATCCATCACGCTTAAGTTTATCATTATTAGGATTGTTATCGAAAAATCCACAAAGACCATCAACTTTTCCAGTGTAAAATGCATTCACCTATAGCCAAATAAAATAGTTATAACCTTATAACAATTTCAAAAATTATTTTTTATATTGTATAACACAAAAATATATATGATGTAGTTGATATTCAATAAATTTAAGCAAATTATTTTTGTTCTTGTAAAATTTAAAATAATCTAATCTCAGTTTTTTCAATAACACAAACACTTAAATTATATAAAACCATTTTATTTTTAATTTGGTCGACTTTCTATAATACGAGTATATACTTTTTAATATAGGTAGGTACCTTTATTTTAACTTGTCCATTAACTTGCCAGATAATACTGAAACCCAATGTACTTGCAAATATAATGTAATTAGTTTGGACTTGCTTCACTGCAAATTGTGTACTTTGACTACCAATAATTAGGAGCTGAAAAAAAGTTTTACATATTATATTAATCATTTTTCAACTGAATTACTATAATGAATATTATTTTAAAATAGAATATATAATTTCTTCACTTGATTAACGGTGTATAAATATCCATCATAAGTAGCAGTCATATTTGGGAAAAATTCAATAGTGTGATTTAAATGATCTATCCATAAAGATACTTGGCAAGCACCAATGTATGGGCAACGACGTATTTCTATATTACATAATTAAAATAATGAAAGTAAATAATTATTTAATAATTTGGTAAATCCATAATTACGTTTTATCATCCATTTCTTATGTATTCGATCCCGGACTAGAATATGATCGCAAACTTCATACTTAAATGTGGTACCATCGAATGTCTTGAATACTCGGCCATCAATTTCACATTCACTCTCTTCCAAAACATTGGATACGCAGGTAGACACCGGACAAATGTCATTTTCATTTGGCGTGATTTGTACAAAATATCCTTCGGGGCATGTTATCGATGGCGTTTTACATTTCACTTGTTCTACTGGTGCCTCACAAATCCATTGTTTACATATTGGCTGCTGATTGTCGTTCTTCACGCCTGTATGCTTAATGTGTATAATTTTACGTCGGATAACAGTAGTTTTGGTGCTAAATAGAGGATCATGATGAGTCCGCTTCAATGACGCTGCTAAATTGGTCATCGGACTGAAAGGTGACGGCCATGGGTCATCTTCGATCATTTCTAAGCTTCTAGTTTTTCGAGCGAATTTAATGGGACCCGGCTTAGTCTGCGCGGAATTCAAAATTCTTGCAATCTGTCCTTCGGGACATTTAATTTCTGGGCACGGACCATGACCTCTTTTTATCGGCGGTATAACAGTATTAAATTCTTCCGCGGAAGATGTAGTTGTAGACATTGTAGTAGTGGTTGTTGTAGTAATTGCCGGGCAGTTAATCTCATCGTCAGGACAATCTTGGATTCCATTACACCATAGATATTTATCCAAACATACATTAGATGTCGGACATAATTTTGTTCCGTTTTCACACGGTTTACATAGACAGTCGCAACTTGACACTTTAGTTATAGACATTTCACCCTGGAAGTGAATTCATATTTTTTTTTTAATTTAAATTATATTTTCAAATGATTTTATTACTTACCGGAGGACAAGGAGCACAGTGTTTTGGGGCACAATCGGGTAATCCTCCAAGTGTGCAAGTACATTGTTGACAGTTTTCTAGGTCGTAAACAGTACCAACTTGATATGTCATAATACCTAGAACGCAAGGACATTCGGAACGTAGACCACAAGATTCTCCATTCCACCACGTGTCTGAAGAACATTTACAATCGTTATTTGCCACTCCAGGACAGACGTTGCAGTTTTCTTGATACTTGACGGGTTTTATGGTTGTCGGAACAACCATCGTATTACTTTCTGTAACATACTCTTCAAAACATCCGAGAATTTCTAGTCTCAGTGCTGGCATATTATACCATTTTTCCGGATGAATTCTAATATATCTCGTCTTAATTGGAGTATCCAGAAATACCGTATGTGAACTCTGCCCATCAAAATTAGCCGAATATATCTAAAACAAAACAAAATAAATAATAGACTATGCGTTATGTAATAATTATAAAACGCGTATAAAAATCGTTTTATTGATCTTAACCTGTTCGTTTAAATTTGAATCCAATATTTTGTTCCAGTTTATTAAATCATTACTATACACAATTTTGTACGCTTCTGTCCATGCTTCACCCGTTTTGCTAGTCGACGGAATACCTTTGGTTACTACACCGGTAATAATTCTTGGTTCCGTGAAATCCACCTATGCAAATGGCATTATAATAATATAGGTAACTTGGTTAGTATAATTTGTAAAATTGTTCATATATAAATAATTTTCTTATTACCTGTATCCATTGATTTGTTGAAGCCGTAAACGGTATCCATGCTGTATTACTCCTGAGCGACACGTTGAGAGCATTAAAATTTTCGAATGTGGATGACGACACCGATATCATATTATTTAACAAACCATTTTCGATTCCCATCGGATCAGAACAAATAGCTTTAATCAAACCAATATTTGATAAGTTCACTAAAAATTTTTACCTTTATGGTTTTATTTAAAAAATGTAAATTACATTTGATTGTCGGCTGATTCGTTGAGTGAAGTTCATAACCAGTTGTCGTAGATGTAACTGGACATCCTAATAAAGCCACTCGTATTGCAATATTATTTCGCCAACTTCTAGGTTTAATTCGTACATATTTTGCTTCAATGGGTGCGAAAAACATTTGCGTTTCTACTTTATCATGAGTATGAGGCCCTCGGAAAATCTATATTTTATAATTTATTTTGTAAAATCCTTATTTTATTATCAAAATGAGTAATTTTATATAAGTACTTGAACTTGTCCGTGGTATAAAACATAACTGAAGCTCACACCGTCCATGCTGTACGCAATTTGGTAGCTGGTTACATACTCATCATTAAAAGGACTACCAGACATTTCAACCCCGTAAACTGCTTTTGGAGAACCTAAATAAATTTGTAAATATTCGTTTACACTGGATACGATTGGTCTCCAGTAATTTTTTTCTTCGGAATACAACTGGGCGTATTCCGGTGCAGTATTATCATCATAAGAAGAACTGGCATAGAACGATAACGGCTCTATTCCCATAGTTATTGGCTTGATACTGTAATTTTGAAGTAAGTATTATAAATAATAAAGTATTAATTGTTTTATGATCTATGTAATACTCAGTAGTGTTTTATGAATTTACAATTAAAATAGCTTTTAAAAAATTATAAATATAATTATTATATTATATTATTACAATTATTATAAATAACCATATAGTATTGAAAATTAAATATTATTATCCACATTTTCAATAAAAAAAAAAATACTTAAGAATACGCACTTATAATACGTACTTGTTTACATTACAAAGGACTATTGGTAATGATACTGTTGATGGTATAAAAACAATTTCATCAGTTGTCGTTTCGGTATGTAAATTAGTATACAATTCTTCCGGTTTGAATGTGGTAGAAACAATTATCGGTCGTAGAGTACTACTCTCTGGCCATTTTACCGTGCTTAAATGCTCTGTGGTAAATTGGGTAGTTGATAGTTGCTCATCGGTTGTATGTTTATGACCTTTTTTCTTCAAAGTATAATTATTAATGATTTCTCTAAAAGACGTAGTAAGTTCTTCATACTCAGTAGTATGCTGGAATTGCTGAGTGGTGAGTTCAATTTTTTCCGTAGTCACTTGGTAATGGCAAGAAGAATCGTCACAAATATAAGCATTGTTTATACATTGACATATAGTGCACCAATCTTCTTTGAAAATGCCACCGGGCTATAACACAAAATATAATCAATTATTTAATTATTTTAAATAAAATATATATTATATTTATTATAAAATTATAGTTTATCGTACTTTAACTTGAGTTCCATTTCTAGAAAAACACGTGCAATCACTTTTAGATACGCAAGTGTTGTTATCTCTCCATAATGATCCATCAGGACAGGGTGAAGATTGTTCATTTTCGTTTATGCAACCTCCAATACATTTTTGGGGATATACACACATACTAGTCGTTTTAAGTTGGTTTTCAAAAGAATTACAAACTTGGTTACACATAACTTTGCAATCATGCCATCTAAAACCTTCTGGGCAAACTGATAAAAACAATATTTATATTAAATAAACAATTAAATATTTTTAAAAAATATAACATTTTGGCTTCAATTCTACCTATTTGCGTTTTATTAACTATACGATCTTCGTTGATAATTTCACCATTATTTTCTTCTTCTTCGTCTTCGTCTTTTAATAAATAAATATAAAAATTCCATTTATATTTTAATTTTTATATAATTTTTCAATGAATTAAATATTTACTTGTGTCATCTGTGCATTTACAATATACTCGAATCTCATAGTCGTTACATTTACCATTGCACACTAATCCTTTCTCTAAATTACAATCAAATTTGTCTTTCAAATCTTTAACACTTTTTTTTGATTTGATAGGTCGACATTGAATATTGGACATTTTTTCACGTTCACACATTCCAAATGCCTAAAAATATAATTATATTTCGTGTATTCACATTTAATGTACCTTTTCCATTTTGAATGAACAGTTTAATAATGATGGTTATTACTTTATTTTTTACTTCTTTTAAATTATTATATTCTTTAGATTTTAGATCATAAAATGTTGGCATATATTCGTATTTCGATAAAACTTTACTACTGTTTAATTGATTTATGTTTATCCAAGCACTCCATCCATTTAAACACAATTTTTCAATAGTTTTATTAATATTTTGGTCTGATATTGGATTACTTGTTGTGCTTGTTGATATAATAGTTGTGGTTGTAGTTGTAGTTGTAGTTGTAGTTGTGGTGTAACATGGTTGACCTTTACACACCTTTTTATTTCTCGAACAAAAGCTATAATATATAATATTCATTTTATCTTGATTTATGAATACAGAAATTGAAAACTTAC
Source organism: Tetraneura akinire (assembly GCA_021307375.1). NCBI lineage: Eukaryota > Metazoa > Arthropoda > Insecta > Hemiptera > Aphididae > Tetraneura > Tetraneura akinire. The sequence continues at coordinate 22,854,154 of JAIUCT010000007.1, read as the reverse complement.
CATGAATGACAACTGTCTTCAGAAACAATATCACCATCGTTAAATTGACGATTGATTCCTTCGATTATACATGGAATTTTACATTTATTTATGGGAACGCAAATATTAGATGTAGAGTTCATATAAACTTGACCATATGGACAATGGTTTTTAGCACAGCCTAGAAATATTAAAATTATTTAAATGCAAAGTGATTGAGAAAACCAGCATGAGTATTTATTGTTGAGTACCTACTTGTGAATAATTTATTTAAATTAAATAAAATCCAAATCAACAAGAAATTTACTTTTATTTAAACAAAGACGTATTTCGATAACAATGTTACCATCTTCGGTGCAAAACATAGACTGACCGTTATCAGCGTGTACGTTTCCCTTATTTAGTGTGCGTTCCCCACCCATGACGTCATCACACAATGAGTGTCATATAGGTTTAATGATCTATTTAATTACTTTACTTAATTAAATGACTTGTGGATTTGGGTTTTACTTTATTTATTTAAATCAGTATGAGTATTATATAGTAGGCATAAATAGTAATTTACCTTCGATGCAAAATGTATCGTCACATTTATTAGGTGTTTGAGAAATATAATCGTCGCATGACTTTTGAGAACAACGAGGTACACAAGAATCGTACGTAGATCCATTTTCACATTGAATAGCTAAACAAATTTATTTTAATTATTTTACGAAACGATATACCTACCTTAATAACACCATTATCTTAATGCTTATACTCACGACAAATATCTTGAGATCTCCATTTGATATAAATACCGTGAATGCTACATTCTTGAGCATATGCTGCTATTGCAGTACACAAACACTCACAATCGCCACCCTGATCGCAAGCACATGTATCAAAAATACATCTTTCGATATAGTTATCAATGGATACTTGAAAGTGACATGGCTTAAACACGGATGATTTAAGTAAACTACATTGATTTACTGCCCACTGTCTACGGTGTGGATGTAAAACGCAAGCATCCTATAATTACAATATTACAAAGAAATATATTAAAATAGTCATTATTAAAATTTATTTTTTATTTTATATTAATAAACTAAAATAGCAAATTTCGTATAATAAATTTCAGAAACCAAAAATAAAAGTAGTTGCAAAATCTCAATGTGCAGGTTTCCCATATAAATATAAATATATGTGACGATTTAACGAATTCATAGTTTCGTGTTTCATGTTAAAAGTTTCGTGTTTATAATTTTTCTGGTATTCACCTTGCCAAATGCCTAATATCTCCCTTGTCTATTTCAAATTTCCTACTCATATCACTAAAAACTATAATATATTTTACATTCGAATTATTTATTACTCTATTTCATATGTATAAAATGTTAAATCTGCATAGAATGAGTAGAGCTATAAATCTATACTGACCTTTGTCTAAATATTATTTTTTTCATTTTACTGTATTATATTTTTACGTATACTATATATAAATATATAATTATATATCTCAAACATACATGTATGTGTTTCTGTGTTAATATGTTCACCAATAATGGTGAGTATAAACTCAGTTACACTTAATTTATTATTTTCTCTCCACTATGTTTCTTTATTTCTCTAACTTTTAGTTTTTTATTGTTATTATCGCTTAATTTAATTTAAAATGTTTGGCGTATTTATTCTAATAAATAAATAGTTAACTCATTATTTTTAGTCAATTAATATTTAATATCTTAATTTTTTATAAAAGTAATATTCGGTATTTTTTTATTTATTTTAACATCAAATTTTGTTTGATAAAAATAGCTTACTCGTATTTCAGTTGGTTGAGAACAATATGATTGAAGCTTCCAAGAATCACCAAACAACGCTGAGGATACTTCAGGTATTCCTCCATATGGTGTTTGGAAATCATCCATTTGATTGTCATTATAATTCCCACATAATCCTTTAATCTGGAAAATAATTTAATACTTACAATAAAATATTGTTCTCTAATACGTTAAATCTACAATGTTTATCTCACATTATTTTTCCATTTTTGATCGACTTGTAGGTTTATTCTAGTCCCTCTATCCCAATATATTTGTATTCCCAAATCAATCACTTCTACTATTACAAAGTGCCCAAATTCTTTTGCCAATATTCTATAATTTAATTTGTAAATAATATGTAGTACATAATTATTGTGAATTTATGATAATAAAATTACCTTTTAGTATTAGAAGAATAATGTTTATTTTTTAATTGTATAGATTCAATATCATCACCACTTCCGACTGTCAACTTTACGGATTTTATGCATGTTGCTCCGGTCGTACCACAAGGTACTATCTAAATTGTGTAATTAAAAAATGCATTTATAAAATAAATGTTACAGTTACAAATATTGAAAATTAAAACACAAGTCAATATAACTTATTATTACTTACTATTATTGTAAAGGTAATTATCAAAATAAAACGTTTCATACATTTCTCATATTAACAAATGAAAAATATACTCACTTCTACAGAAGCGACAAAAGATTCATAACTAGTCAATGAACCTTTCGATAAAATATATTCACATGCACCTTGAAAATCGAAATATCGAGAATCGAAAGTCTGAAAATGTGAATCGCCCCAGACAGAACAGATTCCAGGACATTCATTATTGGTACACTGCCATTTCCCAAGATTGCATTCACTGTGTATGATAAAATTATGATAATATTTTTATTTAAATTTTAATTAATACGTGTTACGTTTATTATGGAAAGAAGAAAATTAACAAACCATGTATTACATCCTTGATAGAATGTATCAGTGTTGTTATAGCTTTTACCTCCATGATGACACGGACATTCGGTGGGTAACACACATTCTTTGGTAAACGAATCAAGAACGTAAGGCTTTTTGCAAATACAACCAGAATAACATATGGCAGGTGTTGAATGCGGTGGATCATGCATATTCTGTGAAATTATAAAAATATGAGATTGCAGTTCCTTTATTTTGATTTTCCAACAAATTTTATATAATTTTATTTAGTGAAAATGTGTAATTTAATTAACCAGAAATGATAGAACTTACCGTTCATTTAGCTACATACATTAAAAAATTTAAAAACATTAAATATCAAAACAAAACTTACTCGACAAGTAACGGGTTCTGAAGGTTCACACTCTGTGAATGTTAAATGTTTCTTGTGGTTGCACGAAATTTCAGAAATATCTTTCCATAGCGTTAATTCGATATCTTTGGCTAAACGACATTCCCACGTCGCGCTCTTACAGGTGCAAACCTGTGATCCATGTTTATCATTCTTCTCGATTCTCTGTTGACCGGATTTATACTTATGGCCGTTATTATAACAAGGACATTCGGCGACTGGTATGCATTCACCGGAATCGGATAAAGTTAATCCTTTTGGACAAAAACAACCCTCGACGCAGGTAGACTTGCACGCGTTTATAGTCGAAATATCATGGCACGTTCGTTGACATGAGTTTCCGCATGTCTCGTAATGTTGACCAGCAGGACACTGTACACCTGTCGAAATATCAATAATAAATTAATGGAATCATATTATATTATGATATCATGACTATAATAAACTTTGTATAGAAATCTGAGATTAACAAATGTCGGAAAATTGCGAATAATTATTATTAATTTAACCACTACGCAGTTGCGTAATTTATAAATTAAAAGATATTATAATATAAATAAGAAGAGATGATACTGTTGTGGAGATACAGGTCTAAAGAGAATAGTATTGAATATTGGTTAATCATTAATGATGAGTAATCATTACATTCTAAAAAACGATTTTGAGCGAAGTTCATCAAATAATATATGCATTGATTAAAATGTCTACATTACTCAGTCTCTAAGTTCAATATAATACATTTATATTATTTTATGGGTATATATAAGATATACCCATAAAACCACTAAATTAGTCATTACTCAAATCTGACAGTACTTCACTCAGAATCGTTTTTCGAATGTAATGATTTATCATTGCATTCAAATATTAATCAAAATTCAACGCTATCCTCTTTACACTTGTATCCCTTCCACAGCAGTATTAATTTTTCTTTTTACTCTTTAAATAACTACAAAAAAACCATAATTGTAATATTCACAATTAATTAAACTGAGTTAAATGAAATATAATTGAGCTTCAATAATTTTTTTTTATTTTTTGGCAATATTATTTAACATTATTGTAAAATATTTAAATATAATAAGAAGAATCCATTTATATACTTTAAATATCTATTTTAAAATTTCAACTTTTAACACCCATAAAAAAATTTATACTTGAGATTTTTCTAATTTTGGAACTACATGAACTAATGTGTAAATATGCTTCAATTAAATTTTTTAAATTTTTTGTCTTTTTTTTAATCATTATTGTAAAATTGTTAAAGAAATAATAAGAATAACAATATGCTATATATAAATATATATTCGAAAAAGTGTTTACTTACATAAAAAAGACACAAATCATTGTAAGACCAATAGATTTTTCGCTTTGCTCAAAATCTAATATATAATTTCTATATCATATTGAAGGGATATGAAAATTGGGATAATTTCTAATTATTCAATCATTAAAATAATTAATTTTTTAATATCCTATATTTTTATCCCTGAAAGTAGTTAATGTATAAAATATCTATACCGCATTCTCTCACTCCTCTTCGCCAGTCAACAATTGTATTTTGATGAGAACACTCTAGAGCGTACGATGCCAATATCTGACAGTAACACCGCGAAAATTGACCAGCATTGCATGAACATACATCATAGAGGCAATCGTCGTAATACGGTATTGGATCCACTTGCGCGTGACATTCTGAGAATAATTTCCCGGTAATATTACTGCAATATTTCTCGGCCAAATGTTTGTATTGCACATTTTCATCACAAGGATGAACAGTTTTTATTACGTTTTCCAATTTGTTGTTAGCACAACTCTCTTTCGTCTTCCACTTGTTTGCAAAAGAAACGACATTCGTTTCGATGTCCCCTTCAGGAGTAAACATATCATCTTTTTGATTGCCGTTGTATGTTCCGCACAAGCCCTATATAATTAAAATCATTTATAATAACAAATATAGAGAACACGACTTATCATTAAGATTGAACGATGTAAATGAATTATAAAATGCTTCTATACGTTTCATACCTTTGGTTTTCCTTCTAATTCTGGACTAGCGTAAATATATACACGAGTCTCCCCATCCCACCATACTTCAATTCCATTGGTAATCACGATTTGTAAGAAAAACGTTGACTGTTCTCTAATGTAAGCCAGACCTTTTACATTTATCGGTAATTTTTCCACAATTTCCCCATTGATAAATACTAGTTTTCCCTGACCTAATTTGATTGTTGTATTATTCCCAATACGTATTATAACAGTTTTAGTACAAGTTGCTTTTCCTGCGAATGTTGAAGTCCCATAATCATGTTCCAGTGACATTGTGCCATCACACGGGACATTTTCTGCTTCAATTGAAAACTCAGGTAATACCACAAGATAATACGAACAGGCACCCATGAAATTATATTTCATGCCGTCGAATGTCTTGTAATGCGGATCCCCAATTGCATAACACTCTGCTTGACATTTGGCAGTAGTACAGCTCCATTCTCCACCAATGCAGGTACTAATAAAAACCAAAAACAATAAAATGCTTTATTATTTAAATTTAAAATACTGACCATTTGTTACAATCTTTAGCGATTTCATTTCCGGGTTGATATAATATATTTCTCAATTTGCAAGGACATTTATCTTTTGAGATACATACACCATCATTCAAAACAGTACCGACCGGACAAACGCACCCTTCTTCACAATAAATATTATCACGCTTTGTATTTACTTCACCCGTGATCATACACGTTTCTTGTACGTCTGGCAGACACTGTGAGTACACCTTTCCCGTAAGACATCGATAAGCTGAAACATAGCAATACAAATCACGAATGCAAATGACGAAATTGGAATGATTTATATATATATTGGCAATGTCACTATACTAACGACACAAATTTTCATCTCTCCACGGAGTCAACCGATCTTTCCCAAAACATTCCTCCGCAAACGCAGCAATACTGTCACATCCACAGTTCGTCCCATTTTCCGTGATACACTTGATGTAATCCATTTTGCATGCTTCGATATAACTTTCAGTGTTTAGCTCTTTGTTTATACAACCATTAAACCTGTTGGTTTTTATTACGGAGCAAAATTGCAAAGCTATATGAACAATTTCATCGGAAACATTTAGAACTTCTGTGATTGGAGAATCGCATATATCATTGAGTCCATTGACTAGCCATTTATTTGCAAAAATCGAGACACTTTTGTGTGAAAAGTCATTTTCCGGATTTCCATCCATTTTCCCGCATAATCCATCCGTCGCATTCCATAATTCAACGCCAGCATCCAATTTTAATATACCCTGAAATTATACAATAAATTAAAAACATTATTTCATTGTGTAATTATTATTATAATAGCATATATATTATATTTATATATTATATATAACTATGTAAGTACATTCAATCACAACAATAAACCTACATTTGATTTCCATACGATTTTCAAATTAACGGATCGCAAATTAATAAACACCGTTTGGCCGCTATTTATTTGAACTCCAATATCAGTTAGTTCGTTTGGGATGGCTAATGATTTTTCATTATTCATTAAAGTTACGATATTGTCGCCAACTGAAATAATAATAGTGTCATACTATTTTAGAATTATATAGATTATAATATTATGATCATCATATTACTGTTTCTTCTTATTTGATACAAATTATCAACAATATATATGTTGATATAAGATATTTTTCCATGATTGAAATGCGCTTGAACATGGAAAGCATTGTTTTTTACATCACTAATTAGTGTATAGGTGCAATCACTTTGAAAACTGTATATCTTTCCATCGAAAGTCTTATAGTTACCCGATCCCCAACGAACACAAATTTCGGGACGTTTCTTATACAAATTAATAACTTCGACAACTGTGTTAAAAATATTGACTAACGAGGAAGGCCGGTCACCTACATAATAATTTAAAAAAAAAAAACAATACAGTGATATAATTATTCAAAATAAAATAACGAACACGTTAAATAATAATAATTAGTAATTACTCACCGAACATACACTGAGGTATTTGCTTCGGTTCGTACTCTCCAGTTTTGTACAAACAAGTGTATTCGACGATAGGCGTTTTAAATGGTTCAAGAATAGATCCTTGAGGGCAAGAAAGCGTACACGTGTTTTTTTCCATATTGTCAGAGCAGTTATAATTTCCGTTGAAATTCAATTTCGATACGTCACAAGAACTTTCAGCTATAAACATTAGTAATGTAATTAAATGTAAAAATTAAAAAAAAACCACTACAACGTACAACTACTTCAGTATTGGTCTACAATAACACAATACAAACACAATATATTATTAAACATAGTATACTATACTAAATTCACTGAACTAAGTATGTTTAATGAAGTAATTTCCATTTTTCGTGATTATATGATTATGTGATTGTATAATATAATATTATATACCAAGAAACTCCGTCAAATAAAATGTTATTATTAACTTACGATATTGACACAACGGTCCCCTGAAATCATTTGGACACTGACATTTCTGATGTTTAATGCAATTTCCGCCGTTCAAACAGGGAGGTTCACAAACCGGTCTACAGTCCGGTACGGAAGACCACTCAGATTTAGCAGGAATCCATGTGCCGTTTTTACAAAACACGTTAGATACAGTTGAAGAATCTGGAAACCGATATCCCTCGATGCAACTGATCGTGCACGCACTAATAATTATTTTCATCGGATCAGTTCGAGAATTTAATCATAATACTCGTATTACCGTTTTATTATTATATATTTATAAAACTTTTACTACTCACCCTGAATTGCATTTTTTCTTAGAATTCAATGGCGTGTTGGGAAAACCCTGACAGTACGATGGTAAGATAAATGATTGACATGAAGGACCGTCATAGTTTTTCGGACAACTACACTTGTTCGGTTTATCACAGGTGCCACCATTTTCGCAAGGAGGATTACAGACGGCTGAAATTGAATACGGAAACGTTCGATTACAAAAATACAAACTACTCGTATGCTATTGTGATTAAAATTTGAAAAAATAAACTCACGCAGGCAAAGCGGAATGGCGTATGATAAGGACCCTTTGACTTTGTATTTAGTACCTTCGCACACGAATGTCATCGTTGAAATGCCCCTTGGAAATGTATAACCTTCCGTACAAGTGACACGACAATTTCTACGTAAAAAACATGCACGCGATTATCACTTTTTTTTCTTATATTAAATACATTTTACGAGCAGATTATATACACATTATTATTATACGTACTTAGATGTTTTTGAGCACATGGCGACTGAATTATCAGGCGCTTTAAACGTCGAAAAACATGCCTCAGAATTATCTGCAATTTGAAAATTTCATATACGAATTCAAAATTCTAAATCAATATAATCGGGATCGCATAATACTATAAATGTAATGAAATCATATTCTATTGGATACCTATATATCATTACGCTAAAAATCGTAAGTAAATAAGAATTAAGATTAAAAAAGATTATACATAAATAATTGCACTGAATGATTTTTTTACCTACGAGTTTCAGCTCAACTGATATTTTATAATAGTACCTAGATACCTACTTTATAATGATACGAAAAACGTATAGTATATTCCATAAATATATTCGTATTTTGAATATATACCATAAAATTCCAATATTCTACAGATAGCGTTTATGATTATAAAATCTAAACGTTATTGGAAATAGATTGAAAATCCCAATAAAATATTCAATAACGAAAATTATAGTAATAAATGAAATAACTCAACTTATATTATCTTCAAAAATAAAATAAATTTTGTGTTGTTCTGTCGTTCTTCGTGTTATGTTTCGCGTGTATTAAACTATGGAAGTATTCTTAAGTGAATGTGGTAAATAATTAATTATTTATTAAAATATAATATTATTTATTAATAATGAAACCACATTAAACAAAAAAAAAAATTATATCTTACAATTTTGTTTTCAGGACGTTCAAGTCTACGGACTACCTACCTGATCTACTTCGGTAACAAAAATTAATTATTTATGTTAATAAAAACGATTAGATATACCAATTCAAATGTAAAACTGTATTACCTATTTAACAAATTAACATAAAAATCTTTTCATTTCATTTTACTTTACCTTACATTTTTTCATTTTACATAAACTATAATTGAAACTATAAAATAAGTAGCTAGGTAGGTACACATTACTCGTGAAAACGACCAAAGTTTGCCGATCGCGCTTAAATTACATAAGACATAAGTCTTGAATTTACAACCGTACTTCGTAAATCCTCGGCGGGATTTGTTACTCTATAAATGGTTGCATTAATATTTTAAACTTACAAAACATGACCTTTGATTCGCTTATTTTCTGTACCAACTCTAAATATAATATTAATAATATTACTATTAATATTCACGTTACATTTGCAAAATTATAAATTAATTATAACATAACTCTTAACCTTTTTTAAGATCTTGTATGTATAATATTTAAATTTCATTATAAACAATACTTAAGTAATAAAATCATGATTTATACAATTATCATAATATTATACACATTAAATTTAGAGTCCTGATAAAGCGCTGTCTTGTATACAAGCATTTCAAATATAACAAAAATTATGATTTAAATTTTTTAATTAAACTATTAAAAATAATAAAGCTTAAAATTTTTAATGTTAAATATTGAACTAAATATTTATAATGTTATATATTTTATCAATACGATAAAATAACATAAAAGATAATTTTGTTTAAATAATTCATTTTCAATTACCAAAACGTGTGTATTAAATTACTAACCATGCGAAAAAGTATTTTTTGATGACTTAATTCCATGATTTGATGAGTACCTAAAATACATAAAAGTTCTCCATTTTATTAATTTAATTAATAATAATAAATTAATAGAAAACATACCTCGAATTATAATCTGACTGACGTTCGGGACCATCGTTGACAAACAAACTAATACAAAATAATAATAAAAAAATTGTATTAAATACTAAATCAACAATTAATAATTATTATACTCGTACTATGCCTTGTGTAATGATGAGAGTAAATTATAATTTATTGCTTCTGATTCCCGTTTTTTAGAAAACAATATAAATAAAAATAATATATTTAAAAATTGTATATTATATTTTAAATATTCTATTTAAAAATAAAATATCACAAATTATAAATGAGTTTCAGTTAATATTATAAATTTGATAATAATGTTATAGTAATTATATTGATAAATATCGTATTATTTGAAAAGAGACTAGAACGCTTAGCTTTCGTACATTTTTATTTGCCCTAAATTCGTATCATTGACAAAATGCGATCTTAATATTATATTAGGTTATGTGAATGCATGAAGAATATTTCTAAGCCATTATAATATTATATAAAATATAAATTTAAAATTAAAATATTACATCAAAATTCTATGTTCAAATTCAAATATAATCTATAATATTTAAATTTAAATTATCTTATCTTTAAATTAATTATTCGACATCTTACACTTTACACATTATGTGAATATACAGATTAAAACATAATAATAAATCATACATTTATAATAAACATTATAAATCGTCGAAAATATTACTACCAAAAAAAAAAAAAAAAATATATATATATATATAATATAAATTTTCGTCACTAAAATATTTCAAATGGTTCATTAATATCTTATACTAGTATACACAATACGTATATAGATGTACAACATCAAAGCATAGGAAATAGTCAAAATGTGTGTGTTCTATATACAAATTTCAAACTGCGACACAACTATTTGGAAACGAAAACTCTGCCGTTCCTTGTTATTTCGATTTTAATTCGCCATCTGAATGCTAGGGCGTAGTGTTGACACAATTATGTCGAAAGATTTAGTGAATTTAACCCTTTGCGGAGAATTCAGTGACTTCGAACCCTTTTCCCGAAAAGGGCAATTACTACATTTAATTCGAAATATCGACGGTCAAGTAGAAAATCACGGAATATTATTTCATCTCTGTCCAGTATTTGATTCAACTTAGATCTCAAATATTATTATTCACATTATTAAACCAATTATACATAAAATGAATAGTTTAATGTAATAATATTAATTTCATTATAATAGATAATTGTGATAATTAAACAATTTATATTCTTCTATAATATTGTGTTTTAATAAATATTTTTTACTAATTATTATATAATATAATATACTCCCATATACTAGATATCTACTACCCATAGAAATAACACCATAAGAATCTATATTGAATTACGCATACGGCATACAATATAACAAAAATCAAGGGAAAAACGCTACAATAAAAAAATTCATTTATGGAATATTCACAATTAATTGGAACTGAGTTAAGTAAAATGGATTTGAATTTCAATCAAAATTTCAAAATTTTTTTCAATTTTATATAACATTATTATAAAATACTGTAATATAATAAGAAGAATATACTTATGTATTTCTTTGATTTTTGATTACACTAAAAATTACAACTGTAAACAGATATAAAAAAAATTAAGACTTGGAATTTTTTTTAATATCTATTTTGGTATCTCGTAAAGTAATATGTAAGTATACAATATACAAAAGTACAAACATTATATACATAAAAACGAGAATTTTAGGAAATATTCAAAATTCTATATTTTGTAGAAAAATTAAAGTATCCATTCCAAATATCGCATATACTCGTATAGTACCTACCTACTTGTGTGAACACTCAAAAAATTGTATTAATAAAATAGTAATATAATTGTGCACACGAGAGCCGATTTAAATATATTTCTGATAAAGTGATAACCGTAGATTTAAATAATTACTATAAACGTTTTTTTTTTTTTTTAACGAAGAGTGATTACAAAAATAAAATTATATATAATATAGTAATAAATAAAAAACAACCAAATTCATAAAAAAAATTTACTTGTATTATATTTATGTAAGTACGTATTTCTTTTAAAATGTTACCATCCTTAATAATAAACGTATAGAGTAGGTAGGTACCTAATCTGTATTTTACTATAAAATTGTATAATCAAATATTTTGAACCATATCACATACTACCTACATAGAAATATTTTAATAATATATTTCAATATTCAAATTTATTTTATTTTATTATTTATTCCAAATTTTTCAAAATAAAAATATATACTTGTAATATTCCATTCTATATAATCAACAAATGACAACAATTATAAGTTAATACATTAACGACTTTATTATTTAAGTACCTTTATTTTTATTTGTATGTAGTAGAAACGAATTATATACACGAAAACTGACCTATCCTCGTTAGCCTTTGATAAAACTTTAATAAACGAATACCTATATTTTTCGAATTGACAACAATTAATATACAACTATTATAGATATCGATTGACCGCCGACTCCTCGAAGGTGATTTGGGACGAACACAGAAAATATCATTCCATCACGTATTACATATTTTAAATAAAATAATATACTCACTTGGAGTCATCATCGTCCAATAAATCGGAAGTGTAAACCACGGACGACTGATTCGAAGGGTCTTTTCGGATGTCACCGTCATCGTCTTCGTTGTCGTCGGATGCGGAAGTACCGCGAATAACGACGGTCAACAAACACGCGATCGACAACCGCAAAACGAACTGCCGATTGCGGTAAAGACGCATAATAATTAGCTGTTTATTAATAATTTAATGTCTATTCGTATAATATGTGAAGAAATTTCGACTTTCTGGTTCGAGAGGATTGAAGAAAAATAGCGAGACCGTTACGAACGAACGATCGGATCGCCAATGATCGTCTAGTCCCGGTAAAATATTATTATAACAATATATACGATGTGAAATATAGCGGAAAAAACTCCCCCGCGACGATATACCAAAATAAAAAAAAAAAAAAAAAAGTAATAATTTTAGTATTTATAATACAATATGGTCACAACGATGACGAGTATAGACGGTTTTTTCGGTCTTCTTATCGTTCCGGCGGCGCTACTATGCACAGTGCTGTAAAAGGAAAATCCGTTCGCGTGGGAATTTCGCGAGATTAGAACGCCGGCGACGACCGTGAACCAGTTCGATATAATTTCGAAATATTGTAATAAAAATAAAAATATATGCTCGCGAAAACGATATAAAAATTATCATAATCGAATAATATAACATTATTTTTAATAACAAAATATTTCTAGAAGAATAAAATATGAGCGTGTGTGAACAATAATTATTATTCTATTTCGACCACGTTTGTATCATAGATATCATGTACCGAACACAAACCCGACTCGCACAGTTAGAGTTTGAATGTGACAGAATCGTTTTTTAACGTCCAAAATTTACACACATTCGAGATGATCGTTTCGAAATATCGAAATTTCAAAATTCAACTTTATCTAAAATTTCGTTTCGGCCAGTAAAAATAAATAATATTATATGCGTATAACGTATACCACACCCATCGAATTCGGTTAAAATATTTTAACATTGGGCTTGTACCCTAGCGAGATCAGACATTTCGCTAAGACTGGGTTTGTTTTGATGTAAAACACTCTGGTAGACTATAAAAATGAAGTTTATAGAAAACAGAATCTTATAAATTTAACTTTGAAAATTTTTTTTAAATATTTATTATTTATTAATTTAAGTATTTCTTAAATATTTGTCATATAGTCACTTTTAACTTCATTATAAACTATTCTTCTCTTTTTTTCTGAAACTAGTTTAAAATAATTATAGTACATTAATTACTGTAAAAAGGTTAATCGAGGCATTCGCATGCGTTCGCAGAAAGAAAAACATAAAATTTCTTTACAGCCCGCGACTTATCGCTACGAAAGAGGACGATTTCGATGACATTTTTCGATTATTATCGTCCTTCAATAATTGAATTCAAAAATTGTTTTAACTTTTACATATAGAATTCGTTCAAATTGTATAGATTACACAATAATATTATTATTTTCATCGATGCGGCTGTTTTATAGAGATAAATTTAGAGAGTATAAAAAAAAAATATATGAACTTTTGGACTTAGGACGTTTACCAGACTCTACTCGTATACACTATATGTACCTAGATAAACCACGGGACGATATAAATAAAACACGCGTAGAATCATCGAAAATTTGAAGTTTTACCAGACCGACCGCAGATTTCCAATTAAATCGCACATAAAGGCGTATGAAATAACCGCCCTAGACAACGCGATTTAACTATAATAATAATAGGTACAGTGCGTATACATTATATGTAGAATAATACATATATACACATATATAATATAATGCGTAAACGAATTGCTAAATTTACGATTATGTTCGACGCAGTAAAATATTGTACTATAAAATTTACGCGATTAAATTGTGATCGAATAGCCGAGAAATTATATCGCGTTGTTCGGCTTGTTTATCGCATTTATGGGATCCCGTAAGCCGCTAAGGGTATCATGACCACCGCGTAATCGCGTTGTTCGCGGTTTTGAATATAATATATTATACACTTATAATACACATCACTTCGGCAAACGTTTTCGCGAAATTCGTTCGTCAAACGCGACACACAATGTAAATTTGTAGTAAAGGCGTATTATATTATTATTATTATTATATTATTATACCACACGTAAAATAGGTAACACATCGATAGACACGTCTATTATACGTGCCAATATAGGTATAATAATGCGATTTACATTCAAATCTGAATGGGGCCAGTCGAGAGTATAATGCATTTTTAACAATGTTACATCGTTATATCGATTATAATAAACTATTATTGGAAATGTCGATTTACGCGGAATAATTACTAGAAAAACGTTAATACGATCGATTAAAATTCCGTATTGTTTCAGTCTAGTTAAACGTGGAAAAATTAAAAAAAAAACCTAGGTATGTCCGATCGTATTGTTAATAAGTTGAGTACAATTATTATTTACTATAGTTAGATTATGTTAATTTTAAGCTAATTTTCAAACGTATAAAAACGTGAAATATACACATTAAAATAACAAAAAACGATCGAGGTGTTGTTGATAATAATAATAATAATAATAATAATAATAATAATAATAATAATTGTATATATTGTATAGTTGTTCGTAAAATCGTTAGTTATAATAAATTACGTTAAATAATTAAATTACATTATATACACCCGATTTTCGTGTGCGAGAATATATAACTATATAATACCTACCGTTAAAAAGATAAACGACTCCATTACGAGCTGTACGCCCTATAATAGGTAATATATTTTTATTACGTTTTAGAAACGAAATATTTAACGATCCTATCATATTATTTGGAAGACGAACGATTTTATTATAGACGTATAAATATTTTAGAAGGCTTAAATCGAATGTAAACACGCGCGCGTGTGAATAACTTCGAAATGGCGCCGCGTATTATAATTTATTACAGGTTGTAGGTAGGTACAATACTCGCATAATAGTCGAATACGAAATAAACCAGAGGGTGGAGATTTAAAAAAATACATCGTTTCCCTCCAACATCAATACAATATTAAGAGTGATTAAATACAAATAATTATAATTGCGTAGGTATACCTAGTGTTCGCCTATACAAATAATATAAATACCCGCTCTCTCGTTCTTGTCTATGTACAGCGTATAGTTTCCCTAAATGTATATTATATTATTATTTATCACGGACAACGCGTTGTTTTTAAAACGCAAAATTTACACGATATTATAAAAAATATAAAATTCCGGACTCGCACGTCTCTGGAAATTTATGTTACATCGCATCGACGCCTATTTATTATAATGTTCCTACGACGGGTATAGGTATATATTATAAACTCACCTACAAAAATAACGATTAAAAATTCAACGAGGACAAAGAGTGATCGATTGTCCAATATAATACAAGAGCTGAAATTGGCCAATTAACTATTCAAACCCTTCAGTTAACTTCAGTTCGAATTGCATTGACTATATAATATTATACACTATATACGTATAGATAATATTATTATAGCTTAAAATGCTGACAGCGTCGTTTATGTGCACAAAACGACTAAATTGTGATTTTATATTATTATACAGTATTACTTATTCAAGATTTTACGCAGTAAAACTATGTCATGATACTTAATAAAATGTTATAAAAATTTTCATTTTACAATATTGTACGATTTATTATCATATTATCCTACATAATTGTTTATGAACTATAATAATATCATCTTTTAATTAGCTATACCTAATGGCTAATACTCGAATCAAACTTAACGAGTTGCTTATTTCGTAATACCATTGATTTTATAATATAACATTTCGTATATTACAAAATCAATGGTAATACTAAATTCTTAACAATATACCTGTATAATTACTTTCGTGCAGACTTATACCCATTCTTATTTTTATCGGACAAATTGAATTTAAATTATTGTAATTATTGCATTAAAGTCGCTATGTATAAAGGTATGGTGAGCAATATTAAATTTCAAATACTTATTAATAGTGAGTCATATTATACCTATGAAAAGTTTTTCGGTAGATTATAAATTAATGGTGTACCTGCAATCTAACTCTATAAAAAATCTGAATATTAGATTCTGAACGAAGCGAAAAATGTATTCGTTCTATAAATTTATAATGATGATGAGTGTCTTTTTTTTTTTATGTATGAAAACACTTTTTTTTCACGAAAAGGATATGCTTACCGTAAGAATATATAGATGTATAGTTAATACTTTATTTAGATGTGATGATAGGAAAAACAATCAAAACATACGGGAATTATCACGAAAATTAAAATTTTGACGAAATAATCGATTTCAATATTTCACAATATTTCAAATTTTCAGGCAATATTGAACTTAGAGACTTAAACATTTTTTTTTTTTTTAGTGTTCACATTTCACATAGGTACTATATTACATACGTAATAAAATTTTAAACGGTTACGTTAATTATTTGAGAAAATATAGAACATTGAATATTTCCTAAATTTCTAGTTTTTACCTTTATAATGTTTGATTAAATTGGCAATTTTTAGTTTTAAGGTATGACAATTTTACTGAAATATATTCATATATTACTTAACATGATACAAAAATATTTGAAAAATAAAAAGTCTCTATTTTTTTTTTATAGCTGTTCAAAATTTATATTATTAGTGTAATCGAATATTTAACAATACTCTTTTTATTATTTATCAATACTTTTACAATAATGATTAATAAAAGAGCAGACAACGAATTTAGAAAATTTTATCGTAGCATTCTTACATATTGATTAACGTATTTCCCAAATATTAAAAAAATCTCAAGTTTCAATTTTTATGGGTGTTTAAAGTTGAAATTTGAGTAAAATCAATATTTAAAATATTTATATGGACTCTTCATATTATATTTCAATATTTTACAATAATGTTAAATAAAATTTTTGAAAAATTTTATTGAAGCTTTAATACATTTTATTTAACTCAGTTCCAATTAATTGTGAATATTATATTTAAGTGTTTTTTTTTTTTTTAGTTATTTATAGTATAAAAAGCAATGGGTAGGATACAAGTATGGAAGGGATACAGGTGTAAAAAAATATAGTGTTGAATTTTGATTAATATTTAAATGCAATGATAAACCATTATATTCGAAAAATGGTTCTGAGCGAAGTACTGTCAGATTTGGCTATTTAGATGACTAATTTAGGGGTTTTATGGGTATATCGTATACGAGTATATTATATTGAACGTATAGCTATAGAGACTGATAAATGTAAAAATTTTAATCAATCAGTCTTGACTGAACTTCACTCAGATTTATTTTATCGATTTATCGTTGGATTCAAATTTTAATCAAAATTCAACTCTATCCTTTTTACACTGTGTCCTTTCTATAGAGCAGTATCGGCAGTAACCTCTTCTTGTCTTGCTTTTGTATTTGCAAATATATCAATTATTTTTTTAATTAATTATTTTTCTAATTTTTTGGTCCTCTATCTCTATTAATATTCGATATACTAATTATTTTAGATTCTGAGCGAAGCGAAGAATGTATTGGTTTTACAATGATGTGTGATTTTTTTTTGTTTTTTTTTTTTTTTTTTTTTTTTTTTTTTTTTTTTTTTATTCTGAAGACATTTTTACTACCCGAAATAATGCTCCGATTATCACGAATAGGGTATGTTTCCGGTAGCAAAGTGGATCTAGTTGGTACTTTATTTAGGTCATTTTTTGAATTTCTCAAAATTGACCCTAAGCGGTAGAAAAAACTTGGAAAAAATGACGAAAAAGCGGCATTTTTCACGAAAAATGAAATTTTGACAAATTCAATTTCTATATTTCACGATAACTCAGGCAATTTTTAAGATAGCGACCTGAAAATTTTTTTGGGTGTTCACATAGCTATTATACATATGTGGTAAAATTTTGGAACCGTTATGTTAATTTTTCTACAAAATATTAGACTTTGAATATTTCGTAAAATTCACGTTTTTACGTATATAATGTTTGATAAAATTGGCAATTTTGGGTATTTTGGTCTGAAAATTTTACTCAAGTATACTTACATATTACTTAATATCATACTAAAATATTATAAAAATCCATTGTCAAAATTTTTTTTTATAGCCGTTTTAATTTGATATTTTTAGGAAAACGAAAATTTTAGAATCCATACATATAAATAAATATTCTGAAAACACTTTTACTACCCGAAATAACGCTTCGATTTTCACGAATAGCGAGTTTCAGATGTAAAAGTGGATGTAGATGGTACTTTATTTAGGTCATTTTTCGAATTTCTCAAAATTTACTATAAGCGGTAGAAAAAACTTCGAAAAAATGACGAGAAAACGGCATTTTTCACGAAAAATGAAATTTTGACGAATTCAATTTCTACATTTCACGATAACTCAGGCAATTTTTTAGATAGAGACCTGAAATTTTTTTTGAAGGTTCACATAGCTATTATATATATGTGGTAAAATTTTGGAACCGTTTTTTAAATTTTTCTACAAAATATTGAACATTGAATATTTCGTAAAATTCTCGTTTTTACGTATATAATGTTTGATAAAATTGTCAATTTTTGGTATTAAGGTCTGAAAATTTTATTGAAGTATACTTACACATTAATTAACATCATACTAAAATATTAGAAAAATCTCTAATCTAAATTTTTTTTTATAGCTGTTTTAAGTTGATATTTTTAGTTCAAACGAAAATTATAATCTGACTGAACTTCGCTCAGAATCGTTTTTTCGAATGCAATGGTTTATCATTGCATTCAAATTATAAATAAAATTAAACGCTATGGTTCGCACACCTGTATCCTGTGCGGCAGGAGTATCAGCTCATCTTTTTTTTTTATGTAATTAATAATTTTCTAAATATCCCACAGACAGAATTTGAGGTCCCTGTAAATATAACCAAGAAGCTCATCATCTAACCTGCACCGGCGGTAGTTGCGGGACTGATTTCAATGTTGGCATTGATTTTTTGATCAAATATCCGCAATTAAACACAACTGTAATAGAATAATATTATTATATACATTGTAAATTTGTATAACACTATATCGGACCTCATTATTATTGCCTGTGATTGCTTATGGGTACAATGTTCGTGAATTTATGATAGTTGAATTTATTTATAATACACATTATACATAAATTACACATTTTAAATATTTAAAAAAAAAAAAAAGAAATGTAATAAACACAAAAATGATATAATTTCGTTTATCAAATCGAACAGGAAGAGAATAAAAACAAAGATAAAGCCGCGTTCGTTTGCAAATAGGAAATTTAATATCAAATTATACGTACCTAAACATTCACGTTATATATACGATCACGCGTTAAAACAGAAATTTGCGTATCGGCAAATTGTATGTAATAATAATTATAATTAAATCGTAATTAATGATGTAATAATATTACATTATAACATAATATTACATGTATACCATTAACGCGATAAATGAGATAATTTTTTTTTTTTCAAAAACGGTCCAACACTAAACGCCGTTATCGTTTATAAAAATAATAATATACGTTAAATTATAAATATAATACATAGCAATAGCTTAATAATTATCTTTCGTATATTTTTTCGCTTTTATCTGAATAATATATTCGACGTTACAATTTGCATAATTGTGAGCTGGTATAGTGTCCGTTTTAACGAGTAAAATAGTTTATATTGCACTTAAAATTTGTTCATATATTATTATTATTATTATTATTATTATACAATTATATTTTTCTCCTTAATTTATTGCCATATTGGTGTTACAATGTGTGTTTTTTTTTTAAAAAAATAAAATAAAATAATGCAATTTACAGGGGGATCCCTACACAAATTTTTTTTCGACATTTTATATTTTACATTTTAGATTCTGAGCGAAGCGAAAAATGTATTGGTTTTACAATAATGTGTGTCTTTCTTTTTATGTCTGAAGACACTTTTACTACCCGAAATAATGCTCCGATTTACACAAAAAGCATATGTCTCCTGTTGGAAAGTGGAGGTAGTTGGTACTTTATTTAGGTCATTTTTTTTTACTATATATGTGTAATACAAATTTGAGACCGTTTAGTTAATTTTTCTACAAAATATAGGACATATTTCGTAAAAATCTCGTTTTTATGTATATAATGTTTGATAAAATTGACAATTTTTGCCTTTGAGCATTAAGGTCTGAAAATTTTACTGAAGTATACTTGCATATTACTTAACATCATAACAAAATATTTAAAAAATCCCTATTCTCAATTTTTTTTTTATAGTTGTTTAAAGTTGATATTTTTAGTTTATACGAAACTATTATGAAAAAAATGACGAAAAGCGGAATTTTTCACAAAAACTGAAATTTCGTCAAATTCGGTTTCAATATTTCACGATAACCATAGGCGCAACTAGAGCCTAAATATTGGGGGTGCTAAAATTATGTAACAAAAAAAAACCACCAAATGCTATTTCCCAATTATTTATGAATCACTATAACAATTCTAAAATTAAACATATTTTATTATCCTAATAAGTAGACATTTACATTTTATATTTTTTCTAGGTTTCATGCAGTATTATCAATTTATAATATTCATAGATTACAATATTATAATTTATAAGACATTTGAACAAAATAGTTCTAAATAAAACTTTAAAACTTAAAATTGACAGTATTTTAATGTAATTATTATAGTTAGGCCTAAAGAAAACAAGGGGTACTAAATTATAACTCAGGGGTGCTAAAGACCCTCTTGCGCCACTGACGATAACTCTGGGAATTTTGAAGTTAAAGACTTGAAAATTTTATAGGGTGTTCAATGTTTATTTTTGTACTATATGCATGATAAAATGTTTTGTTTTAAATATTTCACAAAAATGTCAAAATTTTAATCAATTCCTACTTTATCCGACTGAACTTCGCTCATAATCGTTTTTCGAATGCAATTGTTTATCATTGCATTCAAATTAAAATTAAACACTATGATCTGCACAACTGTATCCTATGCGGTAGGAGCAGGAGTATCAGCTCGTCTTTTTTTTCTTTAATAAAGAAAATAAAACCTCAAAATAAGAATTGAATAATATGTTATATAGGTACGTCATAAATACTGCAATAATAAAAGCACAAAGCATAATATTATTATAAAATCTAGGTAAAAATTTTTTTTTCTGAAATTAAGAATCTGCTGTAATTTTTTTTTAATTCATATATACAAATTACAAATTCATGGGATGCATATTTTATATGCATACTTTGCATTCCGTAAATGACAGGGGCTTCATTCGGGACGTTGAAAGTTGACGTTACGACGCGGTGTTGCGTCTTGCCAATGAGTCCGGTCGCTACGACCGCATACCGCAGCCTGTTCTCAATAATTATTGCGGACGGACGGTTTGACCGCGCGGCTCCGGCGAATCAGTCGACCGCCGGTGTACGACGATACCTATTAAAAACTTTTCGACTCGCCACGATGACGGTATGACGCGTCCAATAGCTATTTTCATAACATCGTCTGTTCGCACAACGAAATCTAACGTCAAATTTAATGTTAGAACTTAGAAATGTAGTTTAAAATGTGCGTTTCTAGTTTGAAATATTACCGAATAACAATAGGTACCTACCTAATAAGTAATAATTATTATTGTAAGAACTTCATCACTACCATTGAAATTTTTGATATTTGACAAACGGCAGTCGTCTTGTATATCTCAACTCGAGATCAGTGGAGTGCTTAAAGGAGCTTTGAGGTTAGGGTTTAAACATCTCGTTAAATATATTATGACCGCGCAAAAGCAGTCGAATGAAATATTCATACAGGAAAAAAAACACGCCCTGAAAGAAAAGAATATGATTAAATAGATAATAACAATTTATATGAAATATAGTCGCCGAGTTGGTACAACTTCATAATGTAAATATGACAAAATTATATCGGAAACGAACGTTTATTATTTTATTCATTTAATAGTGTGTACGTATCTCCTGATAACGTTCGTCACACATTCGCATCGATTATTAATTATTAATATTATGAACAAAATGGGTACGATAAAAAGTCAAACGACAATAAAATAATTACATCAAAAATAAATTCATTCCAACACGTTTTGGTTGGAAAACGTCTCAAAAAAATTAGATCTGTCAGGTGTGGGGTTCGAACCCACGCTCCCGTTTGGGAACCAGAGCTTAAATCTGGCGCCTTAGACCGCTCGGCCAACCTGACACGTGAAAACTAGTTGAATGTTTACATATATTAAGAAAATTGTAAAATATTTTTATAAATTATAAATACCTTTTTTTATAATAAGTTTCTAAAATATTTTTAATAAAACTCAAACTAAAATTATTTATTTTTAAACGTTTATAATGAAAATTCTGTTAAAAATCTTTCTTTCTACAATGTTATAATAATAGGTAATCAGCATTACAATCAATATTACAAACATTTTTATATAAATAAATAGTATCTTCATGAATTTTCAACAAATACAATACCTACCTACAATAGACAGTTAAATAAGAATAAATTTAATTATGTTTGTATTTGAGTCTTGAATTAAAATGCATTAACATGTTTAAATAAAAATCTAATTTGATATTTAATATATTATTATTATTCATCTATTATAATAAATAATAAGATTACATTATGAAAATTATTGAATAGAAAAGAACACGAGTCACGAAATATAAATTTATAAAGACAAAACATGGCTATTATTAATATAAGAAAAAATTCTTTATACTTTTAAGAAACAGTGATATCCTTAGTTGCACATACACTTAAGGTATGTCAATGATTAAACAATAACGATATGTTTATATTATAAAATGGGTGAACGGCATTTTAGTAAAATGCACACAATTCTTACGAAATAAAGAACAACAGTTCAAAAATAAATTATATTTATTTTATTTTAAAATAATATTAATTTAACTATAATATAGTTAAATTAATATATATTTTGCAAGTGTTAATATGTTGTAAATAAAT
This sequence comes from Tetraneura akinire, assembly GCA_021307375.1. Classification (NCBI taxonomy): domain Eukaryota; kingdom Metazoa; phylum Arthropoda; class Insecta; order Hemiptera; family Aphididae; genus Tetraneura; species Tetraneura akinire. The sequence goes on along the minus strand of JAIUCT010000007.1, from coordinate 22,830,544 downwards.
AATTATACTATTATTATGCGTTTATAATTCTTTAATCGAGACAATAAAACATAATATTATAATACAAATAATTTAATAATATAAATATGTACATATTTGTTCTCTATTAATATTTGAGATCAAAATGAAAATAAACTCAATGACTTATTTTCTTAATCTGAATTTTCGTTTTATCACAATAATCTTTTATAAGTTATAAGTTTTATCCATTATTTAAAATACAATCACAAATAACTTATACTGATAAAAATAAATATATATATATATATATATTAAAATTGTCAATAATTATGTTAACAATAATAAAAAGTAGTATTTTAAAAATTGATATTAACACAATTTGAAAGAAATACCTAATAAAATTAATTTAATTTTAATAACGATAATACAGTATATTTAAAATAATATATTACCAATTTGGAAATAGATTGTTTTAATACAAAAGCCTATAGGCTTTTGTATAATTGATGATCATTTACCAACACGCACAAAGGTATCATCAATGAGTTCTTCATCTGTAATCGAAGGAGAAACAGAATGTGGAGAGGAGACTAATAATGGAGATGGTACTGGTGATTTAAGAATATGTACCGATACAGAAGGTGTCGTTGCATATGTTGTAACTGGATTTGAAACAGGTTTCTGCTGATAAACAGAATTATTTGGTATTTCCTCTTTTTTCTGAGAATAGTCTTTGCATTCAGACATTTCAACCGTTGTATCAGCTTTTGGCGTATGAAAAGATATTAAAGGCAAATCAATCTTTAGACTACTTAAAGCTGATTCTTTGGGCTTAAGTCTTTCTTCTACTGTTGTAACAGTAATACCGGGTAATGAATTTAATCTCTCTGTTGTACTTTTCTTTTGGCAAATATAATCATTTTGATTGTACTTTTTATCTGTGTCACTTTTTTTGGCTAAATCCATGGGTTTCGATATATCTGACTTTATATCACTACATCTTTTCTCATCAGGATTAGCTCTAGCTGACAGTTTTGGAATTTGAAATTTACTTGTATCTAATTTGTGTTTTATAATACTCTCAACGGGATTTAGCACTTTTAATGGTTCTTCGTCTTTAGACGTAGGACTAGATTTTCTCATTTCAGTTCTAGCAAATAGAGATTTATCACTTCGTATTTTACCTGATCCAGATTTTACTTTAGTAACAGTAAGATTAGATTTATTTTTTGGTATACTAAATGGTTGTTTTGATTGTGAAGAACTTGTACTAGCTTTTTGAATTGAATATGCAGTCTTTTTACTATTTAAACCACTAGAACTTCCAATTTTTTGACCAGGTTTAGGAGAACCCGTTAAGGAACTCTTTTGTTTTGATTCCTTAGTTCTTGTTTTATTTATTGTTATTTTCATACCATCAGAACTATGTTTAACCTGATAAGATTCTGGATTTTTCATATTTATATTTGTGTTCATTGTTACTCCTTTATCAAAAGTTTTTGGTATGGGTTCCTTATTTTTGGGTAATTCAGAATCAACTGAATAATGTTGAGCTGTTTTATCTTTAGATAATCGGTCTATCACAGCACTTAATTTGCGACATTTCATCTGTGCTTTATTTGAGTCTGCAGGAACAGGTGTTCCAAGATCTTCAATATCACTCTTCTTAGAACTAGACTTTGAGCTTTTTGGACTTTGACTCAATGAAGAATTACTAGAAGCATAATTTCTTTTTTCTTTGTCTTTTGAAAATTCTTTATTTTTTAGTTTCATCTCGCTCTTTGGGCTGTGTACAGCCATTTTTAATGCTGATAAACTAGGTTTTCCTGAATTTGATTTTGGTGAAGTCACTGTATATTTATTAGAATTAGGCAACGATACACTACTAATAGATAAAGTAGGAGATGTACTTTGTTTTAATTTCTGAGTAGTGCCCAACTTCATCATCATGGTGCTTGATGGTAACTGATTTGAAGCATAATCACTTGGTGAAGATGAACGACTGGAATCAGACATTTTAAGAGACCCAGAATGTTTTTTTATTTTTTCAGGTATATTGGTTTCTGTCTCTAATTTTCTTTTTCTTTTTTTTTCAATTTTACCATCTATATCTTTTTTACTTTTCTTAGATTTCTCTTCAGCTAAAGTTTTAGCAGAAATCGGTGTTATCGTAATTGAGCTAGGTACATTTGGTATGGGTATAACTTCAATATTTGGTCGTCTATCAACAGTTACTTGTGGTAATAATTGTGGTGAGGGAATAGAACTTAAATCTACAGCAGTTATACTAACAGAAGGAGATTGATGAATTTTATCTGATGAAATATCTTTTTTATCTTCATCCTTCATTGACACTAATGCTACATCTTTAGAAGTCATTTTAATAAACTCTTTAACATCATTAAGATCATGAAGATCAGGACCATCATCATCAATTTCGAATAATGAATGATTAGATTGTTCAACATCTTCATTGATAGCATCAAATTCTCCAGAAACTGTGGAACTACTTTTTTCTACTGAATCGTCACTGGAAGTTTCTATGACAATTTGACCTGTATCTGGGGGCGGTTTTTCATCTTCACCTTTCACATTGTCATCTGCTAATATACTTATCAGTTCTTCAGTCTTGGTTGGTGAATTTTTTAGATCTGGCGGATCTTCTTGAAGGCTGGCATCCCTAAAAGACGACTGCTCTTTTTGTTCTTCTTGATCAACATCCATCGGAAATTGATTAAAATCTAGATCAGGCAAAAATGAAGGATCAGAAATATATTGATCCAAATCCCTCTGAATCATAGATGCAGGAAAACAATCAAGAGAACTAGTTCCATCTAAAGGTTCAAGTTTTACATCTAAATCAGAAGAAAAATCTGGTCCAGCTGAAGAATCAGCAAAATGTTGATTTAAATCAGTCCCATCCCCTAAATTCGTTGAACCTCCAGTTCCAGATAAATTATTCTTTGTGTTTGATTCAAGATCCTGTTGATTTTCTCGTTCCCATGTTTGAATAAGACTACGCATTGTAATTGGAATTGAAAAACATCTAAAATAATTACATATAGTATATTTAAAATATTATACATTTTTCTTTATATTCTATTTACTTGACTAACCTTTGGAGTACTTTACTAGCAAATTCAGGTGATGTTAAAACTGATTCACCATTAGTTTCTGATGATGATGTGTAAACTTGACACTGCAGTCTAGATATATCTGATAAATCAAATTCTGCAGTTGCTAAACTTTCTTCAATTGGATGTTCAAATGATACTACTAAATGTTGCCAAGACATTTCTTCATATGCAGCAATTTCAAATACAATTGTGTTAAAAATTTCTAGAAATTATATACTTTTAATAAATATTCTACTAAATATAGATATTCTAATATAACTAACTAGTTACAACTAACTTACCTTGTTGACATTCAGGACGTACACATGATCGAATCAAACAATTAAATAATGCTTGTTGTCGAAGAAACGCTATGATTCTAGTGATTTGAGATGGGTGAGTAAATTTTATGTTTTGTATAAATACACCCTTTAAATTTGAATCAGTTAAAAAATAACAATGCTGTTGATCTGGTAGTGTCTAATAAAAGAAAATAAAGAAAATCAAAATCAATAAATGAATAATCCTATTCCTAGCTTACATAATACATTATTTATTAAATTTAAAATAAGTAACAAAATTTAATTTTAATAATATGAATCATAAATTAAATAATATATATTATGAACGATTATGAACCTGTAATTTTTAATGGTTTATATATTATATAAGTATTATGATAATTTATACTCTCTATTGAAAATGAGAAAGAACTTCAGTGCCGATATGTTTTTGTTAACTACAGTCAGGTGTTTCCACTTTTAATTCTATAACCGATTATTATTCAATACTTGTAATCATGCCGAGTAGGCATACCAGTAAGCACAGTGTCTACGTAACAGCGGCACAATGTAGAATATAATTTGGTACAACTGCATTCCACACGCCGATCATTAAGATCATTAAGCAGACACAGTATCTATACTCTATTCCAAATAAGAAGTAACCTCGGCGGCCGAGTTGTGCGCAATGGGCGTGGCTGTGTTACAAGCATGAACTTTGGGCAGCGTTTTCGACAGGAGCGACACATAGTTTCATATCGACAATTAACGTGAACACATAATTTAAAATGCATTATTACATAGAATGTATAACCGCCGTGCTGTACTGTACACCACCATCACGTGTGCATGACACACGCAAGCGGCGATCTGTACATAATATACGATAAATATAAAAAAAAATGCGGTTGATTGTAGTGATGGAAACGGTTGGGCGTGACCTGACCGTCACCGATGAAAACTGAGCGCCGCCGAGATTACTTCTTATTTGGAACGTGTATATTTTTCAATTTATATAAAGACATTAATTATCGATATTAGAATGATGCAATGCTCCCAGAAATTGTGGTACTCAGACAAAAGCTAAAAACAAAACCATGTGTAGAAGTCAGCCACCGAGACTTTCTTATTTTGAATAGAGTATACATTTATATTAAATTTATGTTAGGACCTAAAAATATAAATAATGTAATTTGACTATATAATTTGACATTTTAAAATTTAATTTAAAATTATAAAATATTACAAAATATTACAAAATATTGAAATAATTAATTTTAAAGAAGAAAAGTCATTTACATAATATAATACAATTAAAGGTTATAGTTATATACAAATATTAAAAATAAATAAATACTTAATGCTTAATACTTCATTTTCAATTAATTGAAATTTAATTATTTTATTAAGCATTAGACAAGATTCTAATAGAATTGGTAAGAGAATTTAAAAAGAATTAATAATAAAATTTTAACTTTATTTAAAAAATACTAAAAAAATGATTGTATATTGGTATGTTTACTTACAACACTAAGAGGCTGTGAACTTGGTTCAATAATCATCCTCAGTAATGACTTTGGTGGTGACATTTCTAAATCCATTTCAATTACAGATTTTATATTTTCTGCTAACTGTAGACAAATTGGCATAGGTTCATTTAATCTCAATACAAATACTGCAGGAAGGGTAATACTATTTTGGACGGTAAACGGCACAAATATTGGAGTACTGCAAAAATTAAGCAATTTAAAATTAAAATATAAACTAATGAATAAAAAATATTATAAAGTAGGTAGTACAAGTGAATTACTTTATTCCAGTTGCACTTCTAGTAGCACTTAACAATGAAGTAGACTGAACATTAGTAGTGGAAGCTGCTTCTATACAAACTGTAGCAAAGCATCCAACATCAAGACTTTCCTTATCTAAATTCATCATAGTATTATTTTCTACATCCAACAAATCATACGGAGAAACAAAAAAAATGATTTTCATGGGGTGCCCTAAACAAAATTATTTTTTATTAAAAATTACTTTTTATTATTTATTATTAATTATTCATGTACCTCCTCGTCTAGGTTTAACTACGCCAAGGGGTGTTTTATGTACCATTGATATTAAGTCTTTATGATAAGTATAATGAACTTGGGCAAATGTTTCTAAATCAGTTTCCAAAGTTTGAAGAGCATTAAAAGCCCGACATTTAACAATTTTATCTGCATTCAATTGATAAATAGATGCTAATCCTTCTAGTTGAGATGTAAAATCACCAAAGTCACAGTTAGCAAGACTTTTTATCAGATCAGCACAACTCTAAAACAAATTAAAACATTATATAGATATACCTAATTAATTAAAACTAATTTTTCTATGAGGCAAAATTATTGAATTAAGAAAAATCATTAGACTAATAATCATAATTTAATAAATAATTAAGACCATAATTATTATATTAATCCTTTTAGAAAATATTTTCATTTACCACAAAATATTGCATTATTGAATATTTTTTTCTTAAAAATTTATAATATATGAGTTAATAAAATAAATTAATATATAATATATATTATTATTATTATTAATAATATATAAATAAATAATTTTGTTAATAAATGCAATACAAATAAATAATATCTTCATTAATTAATCAAATAATCAAAAACCAAAAAGAAATTTTTAATGAATATTCCAAAAAAATGTTTGTTTAGTGTTTTTGTTATAAACATTAATAAAAACCAAAGATATAATCTTTAACATTTTAGTATTTTTCTTCTTGAATATAATTTTATGCAAAAGAAAAAGAAAATTCTTAAATTAATTAGAAGATAAAAGATAATTGGATATTTAATGCAAAATATACTTGTGGCTCTGATTTTCCATCGTGATGAATTTTTACATCTTTCACTCCACCATTATCTTCTAATATAATCTCCAAATAAAACATATCTGAAGATACAAATATATCTTTACCTGAAGGTCCTACAGTAAACTTTAATCTAGAAAAGAACATTAAATTTAAGCAAATTACAACTATATATTAATTTATTATAGTAGATATTATTACTGTGACAAATAATTGTAGTTACCCTAAATGTCTGCTAACACTGTCTAAACGTTCTATCATTGTCTGCAATGTAGTCACCTTTATATTTTGTTGTAATAAATCAAGGGATTTTTGAACAAGGCTTTTTTCATTGGGGTCAACATTAATACGTTTCTCCTAAAAAATAATAATAATAAATAATACTAGTGATGATATTTATTTAATATAGGTAATACTTGTTATTACTAATTTGTGAAAGTCAAAATATATATATACATATAAAAAAAAAATAAATAAATTTTTTAATATTAAATATTTTAGATTAGTCAATTAAATTAAATTAAATTACTTTTTACTAAACTAATTAGCACAGGTATATAAATATATCAAAATCTTTAAAATTATCTTTAACATAATATACTTATGTCATAAATATTTGTTTCAAATTATTTGAATATTATACTCGTATACCTAACTGAGAATCATTTGGATTGGATTATAACATATTTTACTTAATTTTTTATTTAACATAAAATTTTATATAATTTGTTATTTTTATTAATGGAACATATAAAATAACTACTTATATGAACAATACACTGATAATCAGAATTTTAAAATAAAATGTCTAAATTTTAAGAATCCCAAAGAAAGTTGTAGAATTCATATAAATAGTTACTTGTAAATAAAAATTCAAATAGATCAGTTGTCGTTGATAAGTATCTGATTTTACATATAATAATTATAAAAATTGAAAAAAATGATAAATAATTACAGTTGTAATAACTGTCCATGACACTTCATTACACAGCAATAATTTGACTTACCAGCAAGGCCAATTTGATGTTCTTAATGGAGTCTGTCAACGGTTTGTACTGTGACTGGAGTGCTTTGCTGCGCAACTTTTCCATCATCAACTGCATTTGTAGTTTTCTTGATTTATCCTCTGATAGCCCATTGTGCATCAGAACTGTTGTCGACATGAAATCAAATAATTAATTATTCAAAATCAATAATTACCGGTATAATATTAATGACATTCTAGTAACATATAAACCACCAAGGTGGTCGGAAAAATACTGGCAGGCAACTATGTTTTACCTGCTGACTGTGCGGCGGCGTACATGATCGAAACTTGTTTTCGAGAGAAAGGGAATTATCTGCGAAATACTTGAGAAGAGACAGAGCGAAACTGGGACAGACTTTTTAGAGAATAAAGAATAAACACACTGACACTGTATGATGACGATGATGATGATGATATTAATGTATTCGTAGAAAGTAATAAATTCATAAAAGTAATAACCACTTTTAGCTAATAACTAATAAGTACTGTAGCCGTATCGGTATCCGTAATCCGTAAATCGTAATGTTTTCTTTATTTTTTTTTTTTTTTAACAGGATCTGTTTTTTTTTATTAACCTTAAAATTTAAATTGTTTTAAATAGTTCTTGATCAAGCCGCATGAGTACGCTACAGTCAATAAACACATGTCGCTTATCAACGCCGTAATATTATCATAAATTCATAATATTATTTTGCGAATAACGGCAATCTCAAGATTCGAGAAACTGTTTGAATTTATAATTGAATAAATCATTAATTCCTAATGTAAATTGTAAATAGTTTTATTCAATATGTTGTCGCGAAAATCGTTCTGCATTTTCAAGATGACAAAAACCTAATTTTTAATTTGTTTGTTTTGTCGACTTGTCGTAAAATAATATTGAAATTAAAGTATAGTTTTGTTTAGATTTTTTTTATTAGGTAGTAACCATGGAAACTAGTACTGGGGACATTCATGGTGATCATCAAGATTTATTAGGTAAATGTTACAGTTTGTAGTGTGTAATAAAACAAATTAAGGCTTTTTATAATATTATATTGTGTAAATTATTTTAAATTACAATACATCTAATACTAACCAAAAAATTAAAAATAAATAATTACTAATTAGAGGTAGGTATTTGTTTACACTATGCTATTAAATTTATAGAAAAATACATTGCTTTTTAACATGAACTATCTGTGCTTACTATTCTTAAACAAAATATCTATTTTAATTCCTTTAATATTTTTTTTTTTTTTAATTTTTCTGAAAACTAGTTACATAGGTACTAGGTATAGATAGCTACCTAAATTAGGTATTCAATTAATTTATTATTATTGTATTAAATACAATATAATATTACATATATTTCATAATTATGTTTTGTTCAACCATGAATATTATACAATATATATATATATATATATTTAATTAAATTATAATATTGATATTATAACTATTTATTGTCACTTTATGTTTTTGAACGTAAAAGTGATAATGATTATTAATCATATTTATTATTCTAAATATTAAAAATTAGTTAGGTATCAATAATTATTAAGTATCAATTTTTTTATTTTGGATTTTTAATAAAATATTATCTATAATGAACCATAAAACATATTTCATTTAATATTGAGAAAATGTCAAAACAATATTCATAAAAAAATTAACTTTTCATTATTGTTGAAAAATAAGCTGAATATTGGTATTTTGGAAATCAAAGCATAAATAATTATTGTCTTCCATTTTCATCAATTTAAAAATTTTCTTTTATACTTTTTTAATTCATTATGACTAAAAACATGTTCTAATTAAAATATGTTTATAATTATATAAATTATTTTTAAATTTTAATAAAATATTAAATTTTTATTATACCTAATTATTTATGAACTTGATATGGACTTATTATTGAACAAACAATAAATGTAAATATATAAATATTTATAGGTACACAAATTACAGGATAAATAAAATTATAATGTTACTATTCAGGAACTATTTAATTTAATATGTTGATTGATTTGATATATGAAGTTTTCAAGATTTCACTTTAAAAAATATGCTATTAATAATATTATAATACCTATAAAGTCTGATAAATTATATAATTTTGAAGTTGATTACTGATAATCTAAAATTATTTAATAATATTATGATCAAAATTTTGTTTGGATTTTGATTATGTAGGTAGGTACCTGTATAAATTTGTATGGTGCCGCAAATCTTGCTTTAATACATAACTGTTTATACCACCTAAGTAGGTAGTAAATATGAATTGGTTACTTTGACTGTATGTATAAATGTATAATATATACATATAATATAATATGTATTATTATTTCTTGGTAAAAATATTACACAATACATTATAAAAATTAGGTATACTTAGGTAAGTGGTATATTGTAGGTATATATAATTATATTAATATTGCCAGTTTACCTAGAATTAAATAAATATTAATATGTTTACTATGTATATACCTTACAATACTAAATTATTTATTTCGACACCAAACAATGGATTTTATTACTTATAGCATTATTATAATATTATGCATATTCATATAAAAATACATATAGTATAGGTACAGTCATACAGATATTGTATAATATACCTATTAATAAATAATGCATTTATAAAGCGAATAGGTACTATTAATGTGTAAATAATATAATTATTGTAATAATACATTTTTATCAATATAAGATTAAATTCTTCAATAATTTTCAATATTATATTAACATACAAATTGATTAATTTTAGATACGAATATGGATATTATATTTTAATAGCGTAATTATTGTACGCTGCCATTACGTAAATTTCTGGGAGTTTTTTCGAAATCTGTATTTAAGATAAGAAATTCCTAATACCAATAAAATATAATTATTTTAATTTTTAAACTTAAATATATATTATAAACGAAATATTCTTCTTAGTTACATTATATTAATATTTATTTTATATATACAAAAATAAAAAATGCAGTAAGCATAATATTTTAAAATTTGTCCTACATTTAAATAAAATATTGAGCACTTGTGATTATTTTTATTTTTTATAAAATACCCCGTTAAAAAATTGACTATGATCAAGGATCATATTATTATAGTATTTTCTAATTATTACTATAATTATATTATATTTAGTGTTATGCATATTAGTAACAATAGGTTAAATGATTTAATTTTTCGTCATAGGAAAGAAATTTGAATAAAACACGGTGACGAAAAAATATATATTTCGTCTAGTCGAAATGTCCACGTTTTGTGCTGATGGACTAATTCCTGCGAGATTTTTATGTCTCGTAGCACATTTTATTATGCTTGTTATGGCATTAAACCATAGGGTAAGAGATACAAATAAATATATATATACATATAATGTTTTATCTAAGCACATTTACTACTTAGTACCTACACGGATACACCTACATAATATGCCATTTATTTAAATTTTTAAATCTTATAAGTAGGTATTGTATCATTGACTTAATGGTTTTTGATGCTATTTAATATTATAATATTTATTTGTTTTACATAATTTTGATAGTATTTATTTCATTTTACTTACCTTTATTATCGTTCAATTCGCATTATAAATGTTTCAATTAAAACTTTTAGACTATTATAATTTAATGTAACTACTCGTATTATCAATATAGGTAATTAATAATTATAATTTTGTATAATATATTTTTTTTTTATATATATATATTTATAATATATAGTCCAAATAATTATTTTCATTAAGTACTTAAGTTTAAAACATTTTTCATTGTAAGATATTTTTTGTATAAAATATTCGTTTACAGTTTTTCATACAATAATAAATTACTAATTCACAGTTGTTTTATATTTGTATAGCTTGCATTGAACTAAAAAAAAAATTATTATTGTAAATATTAAACGATTTACAAATGTTTAAAAATAATAACATTGGTATTTGAATTCAAAATATTAAATTCAAGACTTATTTTACATTTTATATTATTCTCGTTATTTGCCATAAAACGATAGTAATAATTATTTATATTTATATAAGTAGGTACTCTAGATTATTGCATTTCTAAAGGCTAATGGATTAAGAGACTAATAAAACTTAATTTTAATTAAATAATTTATTTTTTAATGTTATTTGATAGGTATTAAATTATTAATATTTAAATATGTCGACCAAATTTAGTACTTACTACTGACGTATTCACTATTCAATGATGATCATTATAATATTGTTTAATAACTAATAATAATTTTTATTCTATTCATTTAATGACGCACAGTCGCACAGACGTACCTAATCTATAAGTATTAACAATATACCTAATATAAATGTAATTTTCGTTCAGAGTCTCTAAAAGAATCATTTATGTTGTCATACCAATTGTATTACCTATTAATTATTAATATCATGTTATGGGCAATTTAATATAAATATATAAATATTGAATGTCGAAATCAAAATAATAAATCTTATTTTTCTTATTTTCCTAGTGTTCCTACTGCCTAGCAATCATTATAATACTATTAAATAGTAATAAAAAATAATATAATGTTAGTATTCAAGTTATTCAGTGAAATATAGAGGTCCATATATTAAGTGTCTCAACAGTACTACACTATACTAATAATAATAATATATATTATATAGTTTAAATACAATTTTTCCGATCTACGTCAGTATAATAAATTAATGTGCTATAATTTATAAATGTAAATCAAATTATAACCAGAATAAGACGAACCACGCATTCTTGTCCTTAACAAGATATATTTATAAAAACAAAAAAGGATATTGATTTTCTGAAAAAATTTTAATTTACTGGAAAAATATTTTTATTGTATATTAATTGGAAGTATATACCTGGGTCCTAGATATACATAGCTTAATAAATTCCTAATGGCATTTCATGAAATTAAGAAACTGATTTATCTATACCTTTTTAGACAATTGTTTTATAAATTTATCAATTTTCTAACGAATAGGTAATATTAAAAATTTTCTTATTTATTTACCTACTTATAGAATATAAATATTATTAGTTATTAACTTATTACAAATCTTTTTAATTCTCGGAACAATTATTTCTATTTTGTTCTCGCAACACGCATGCAGGGCCGGCGCTAGACATTATTAATACATAGGCAAAATTAAAATTTGCCGCCCTTGTATTGTAAATCCTCACTTCCCCCCCAAATTCATACACACCTACGATCTACCTTACCCATATATAATAATATTAAATTTGTATAAAAGAGATTTTACCATATTAACTAAACAAAAAATTAATTACATATACTTTTAAAAAGCAAGGAAAAGGATACAGCCATACAGGTGTGCAATCATAATGTTTAATTAAATTAGTTATAATTTGAATGCAATGATAAACTATTGCATTCGAAAAAACAATTCTGAGTGAAGCTCCGTCAGATAATGCCGTTTTTTTTGTCATTTTTTTTTGATTAACTAAAAATATCAAATTCAAACACCTATAAAAAAAAAATTGAGGCTTGGGATTTTTCTAATATTTTGATATGATGTTAAGTAATATGTATGTATACTTCAATAAAACTTTCAGATCTAAATGCCCAAAATTACCAACATTATATATATATAAAAACGAGAATTTTACGAAATATTTAAGTCCTATATTTTGTAGAAAAATAAAAGTAACGGTTCCAAAATTTTATTACCACATATATATATATATATATATATATATTACCTGTGTGAACACCTATTGAAATTTTCAAGTTTCTAACTTTAAAATTGCCCGAGTAATCATTAAATATTGAAATCGAATTAGTTGAAATTTCAGTTTTCGTGAAAATTGCCGTTTTTCGTCGTTTTTTCTACCACTTAGGGTCAATTTTGAGAAATTCGAAAAATGATCTAAATAAAGTACTAACTACATCCACTTTCCAACCAGAAAAATATGCTGTTTGTGAAAATCGGAGCATTATTTCGGGTAGTAAAAGTGTTTTCAGGGATAAAAAAAAAGACACTTCATTGTAAAACCAATACATTCTTCGCTTCCAGAATCTAAAATGGAAAACAAATAAAATGAAAACTAATATTTCACTCAAAGTATTAAAGAATTTTTTTGGTTATCAGTAGGTACTAGGTACTAGGTACATCATTTATATAATACAATAATTATTTCAAACAATAAAAATAATGGATAGAGTAATATTTATCATTATACTTGTATTTCGATTAGGACATTATTATCGTTGTACATGTTATTGATTTATTACAATAAATATTAAATATTATTTGTAGATGTAGACATTGTTTTCCTGTATATTATAAAATATAATAATTTCAACGTGTACGGTCGATTCACACAATCATATTATTTTGGTCGTCAAACTATTTTGGTTGTTTTGATTAATAAACGGGAAAATAACTTTATATTAGACTGATAATTTTATTTTTAATTAAATTTTCTGATATTTTGTCTACACTAATACAGACAAAAATGCCGCCCTAGGCATAGGCCTGTGTTGCCTGTGCCTTCCGCCGGCCCTGCACGCATGAATAATATATTATATTATATTTAGCTTAATTTAAAAAATAAATAACAATAGTTATGCAGTATTTTTACATAAATAAATTATTCTAATTTATACTCTTCTTGCTCAGTCATGTACTCATATTTTAACAATGTAATTATACATACTCGTATAATATGTGCATACGAAGTTGATCAATGATCATGAATATTTAATTTTTTAATTAAATATATCATCGTTAATTTATTATAAAATTTTATTGATATACCTACCCTTATACTTCTTCAATTTATAAATAAGTATAACACAAACAATATACTATTCAATACTATCGCGAACAAATTATTATATAGTATATTAGTATTATTATATAGGTATTTAACAATTATTATTCAAATATTAATTATAACTTTTAACTGAATAATGTGAAATACTTAGGAACAAAATGTAAAAGCTTGCCTTCCATACGACTATGATGGTGATATTTATCTGGAACAAGACAAAAGGTAAAGAAATTAATAATATTATAAACCGCATGAACCAATTAATGTTTTTGCGGATAATAATATAGCAGTTATTTTTTTTTCCTGTATAGTACACATTATTATAGTGCACTGTATTGTTAGTTGTTATCAAAATAAAATAATTTCTACATGGTTTTTACTGTGTTTAATTATTGCACAGCTCGCAATTATAATATTAGTACCACCTTTATATACACTGTTAATGCCACAGAATTGATGTTTTAATAATTACAATATTATATACTATTATTAGTCAACATGCGGTTTTATGTATTATGCACCATGCGCAAAATATGTAACACTTACGAAATCGATCGATTAATTTACAATAATAATATATATTATATGAATATATGTCTAAACTTTAATACCTAAGTATAAATCGATACGTAAAATATAGACAACCTATAAATTTAAATAAATTATTTAATTAATAAATATAATCGCAATTTTTATAGGTAAAGGTATAACAAAATAGCTCAAAATGAACTCTGTATTCTGTAAAACGCGGAAATATATAATTTATATTATGCTCACAAGAATTTAAAATGTAAATGTAATACATTTATTATTACAGTATCGTCAGATTTATTAACAGCGATTTCACTATAAAATAAGACGTTTTCCGTCTTTTACAATAATAAAAAAAAAAAAAATACCAATTTGTTATACGAGTAATTGTATTTGTTTTTATATTATATTTTGTTATACATAGGATTTATCGATTGTATTAACTTTCCACTAACTATAAAAAATAATGTAATAAATAGGTATACAATCATTTTTTAGTTAAAATTTTAAGATTTATGATTATTGATTTGATTAGGTACCTACTGTAATTATTATATTTATAATTTGTTTTCTTAAAATTATGCGTCATTTAGATTTATTTCCCAACGTTTTTCTTAGAACTTTAATATCAAATAATTAAATGATAATATCGACAATGCTACTATATGAACATAAAAATAATGTCCTATAAAAATGTAGATATTATAGATTATATACCTAATAAATATCGCAAGTAGGTACCTATATTAAACCATATATTTATTATTTACGCCATATTACACATACATTATACATATAGAAATATAACAAACTAAAAAAAAATTATGTTTAATACATTTTATAGTTTATACTCTATAGCTCACCCTTACAAGCACGGTGTGATTTAAATGTTTATATTATTAATTAATTAATTCACTTTAATATTCACGCAAAACACGTTAAATGTCAATATATAACAGTAGTCAGTACATTAAAATATAAATAATTAAAAAACAATTTATATATTATTTATTGTCATTCGCACTCTCCAAATGTTTTAATAAATTCTTCATGCATTTATTCGTGTATATAGGTTAATGATTGGTTACACACTTTCAATCGGTTTCATCGGTATTGAAATGTTTGGATTCATGAGTGGTATAACAATGTTTTCTCCAACTAACGGGTTTATATGTATCCTTTTCTTTCTGTAACGTTTTTTTAAAAAAATATTTCATTAGATACTCGAATTAAAAAAATGTAGTACTTATACTCTACAAGTGTTAATATAATTGTAAATATTTTGTTAAAATTTTTCTTCACTAGCATTCTATAATTACAGCTATGATTTGTCATGGCGTGGCCACAATAATGTTGTTTTATTTCCTTCAAGATCTGTGGAGTTGCGAAATGTTTTGGTCTGTGTTTTTTCTATGTAGCGTGTTGCCGTGTACTATCGAACTGATTATGATAGTCTATTATTTTGTAATGAAAAAATAATATACTTACGTATAACGTAATATTTTTATTTTGAGATCTATAACCCAGTGGATAATAACGTCCTTATGTAGTACAACATAATATGTAACTTGAAAATAAATATATATCACCTCGTATATCACTATTTAAGTATAGGTATATTATGTAATTTTATTCAATTTCAATTAATTATTTGTATGATAATTTTAACGAATACTGATGTAATAAAATTAAACTAAGTACTTAATGTGCAAGTGTATTATATCCATTATGGAGGAAAGAGTACTATTATTGGTTTTATTTTTATTAAAATTATTATTTAAATCACGTTTATGGCAAATAAAACATTGGTTATTAATTATGAATAATAAAATATAATAATTTATAATTATCTCATACTGATAGGTCATTTTAAAAATAAACGAAGTGTTCATATTTATAAAACAATATTATTATAATATTCTCATACAAATTGAATATTATACTCGTATAATATGAGTACATTACCCTGTTGTAATAATGAACATCGTTATAAATTGCATTGTTTATAATTTATAAAATATATCAATAATGGTTATCATTTTATCATTTATAAATTATAATATTTATTTTATTACTCGTAGGGTCACTATAGTGAGAGATATTGTGACATTAAATAATTAATTATAATCACATGTAATTCTTATTTATTTTATTATATTCAATTCATGTTACTCATGTCTGGCGTTTTTAAACAATCTTCGTACTACATTCACGTGACAACTAGAGACGAGACATATTGGTCTTCTCTATATGTGTTAGATATATAACATATATTATAGTTTTTTTTTTTTTTTTGTTATTTAATCAAAATTGTTCTCTTTCTCTGAATTACTAGTTCTTCTCATGGGGCAGTTACATCAATTCATCTGTAAGTGCGACTATTACTGTAAAATATACATATAGGAATGGATTTATTTGAATTTTTTTTCTTATAGTTTAAAATAATAACTAGATTTCAAATATATATATATATATATGTATATATATAAATAATATTAACAATAATATAATCTAAATATAATTAAATTAAAATACATCTCGGATTAGGTATATATATTACTTTTTGTAAAATTATTTATTTATTCAACGTGTGTTTTAATACTTTACAAAAGTATTAATATATTTTATTAATTTAAATTGTTATTATTGAATATAATTATATAGCTGTATAACATATCTAATAATATATGTATTTTATCTACACTTTTAAAATGTAAAACTTATTTAATTTATAGTTACAGTGAATAGAATGCAAAATAAAATATATTTATTAATTTTCAGTAATAATTCATCAATATAAAAAGTAAATAATTTTTCAAACTATATAATTAGAAATCTATTATTTAATAAATATTTATGAAAGTTTTTGTGTTTTCATTAAATATCACATTTTCTCAATTTAATTATAACAACTGGTAAGTAATTCTCATTTTTTTTTATTTTTTTATTATTATTATTATTAGTTAAATATATACTTAATATAAAAGTTTAGAAATAAAATTTAAAATACTATTTATACGGGTAGGTTTTATTACAATAATATTTTAATTTGATTTTTTTAAATTTTCTATTTGTTAATATAATATAATACGTTTTTTGAAAAATGTAAAAGAATTACCTATCTTGTATGTTTAATAAGTAAGATTAAGTTAAGTTTTCATTATAGATAATATTCTTAGCAAATTAAATTATTCAGTTATTCAATAACGGTTATATTAATTTTTCTATAAAATATAGAACTGAATATTTCCTAAAATTCTCGTTTTTATGTACCTATATAATGTTTTATAAAATCTAGGTTTTAAGGTCTGAAAGTTTTACTAAAGTATATTCACATATCGTATTATTTAACATGATATCAAAATATTAGAAAAATCACAATTTTCTTTTATAAGTGTTTAAAGTTGAAATTTTAGTAAATTCTATATTTATAATTTTATAGTATTGTATATTGTAATATTGTAATGATAAATCATTACATTCAAAAAATGATTCTGATAATGTAATGTCAGATTTGGGTATTTAGGTGACTCATTTAGAGGTTTTATGAACATTTATGTTGAACGTAGAGACTGATAAATGTATAAATATAATCTTTATATATATACTCGTATTATTTGATGAACTTCCCTCAATGTCGTATTTCCTAATGTAATGATTTATCATTGCATTCAAATTTTAATCAAAATTAAACTCTATCCTCTTTACACCTGTTTACACAGCAATATCAGCTCTTCTCTTTTGTTAATTAAATTAATTGCTTGTATTTACTATTGTTGTACCTATACATTAAGATAAAAATGATTATAGCAATTATATATATTTTTTTAATATATAGTAATGTTATATCTTATATGTAATGTGTAAAGTGTAATATACACATGTTATTATTTATATTAATATGCATATTAATATGTCATTAAGTTCAATGTATCAAATTACAAGGGTATCTTCAGGTCAATATTTTTTTTTGGGGGGGGGGGCTTAAAAACTAATTTGGTAATATTATAATTATAAAGAAATAATTAAACACAAAGTAGGTATATATAATAATATGTACGATTTACTAAAAAACGGAACAAAATTTGCCAGCTGCAAATAAAATAACACATATCGCGTTTGTTTAAACGCTTATGAAATATAATACCTACCTATTATAGAAGATAATATTATCTTAATACTCATATAATTTTATATTTATTATAATATTATGGAATAATAATAATAATAAATATATTCATATTGTATTATATTTGCAAGTATCATAATTACATGATTACTCATTACTAGCACATGATGTACGGATATAATAAAATTGTAATTTGATATAATATAATAATGTACCTATAACCTATTGATAATATACTAGTATATCTAAATTAATAATAAATATAATGAATTTTGTAATTAAGAAACGGAGTTTTGAGCAATGGAAGGAGAGACGATTGCCATAATCCCCCTCACAAAGACACCCCTGACGAATTATAAAAAGATACTTAATAATTATCTTTATATGTAAAATATCGTATTTGTATATATTATTTCTTACACGTGCTGCAAATTACTGGTCAGCATTATATTAATAATTACTATTTGCTGTTGTAACCAATAATAACTAAACAAATACCTACCTACCCATTTTTACTTTTGAGCAATTCAAATAGATACTATATTATGATAATGTTATACAAGAGATATATTATCAGAAATGTAGCACGTTTAACGGTCTAGTCTTAACATTCATTTCACATATCATCTAATTATAATATTAAAATACGAGTATAATAATATGTTTTTTTATTTTATACGTTTAAATTTAAACACGAAAATAAAACAGACATCACTAATATTATTAAATTATTACATAATCTCCTATAAACCTATATAAGGGTATATAATATATAATACTTACACTATAGACTGTTACTATTGTAAGATATAATAATAATTATAGTAAATATAATTATTATTTTATACAATATATAAACGTTTATTATCAATCGATTGCAATTGTGTTTAATACTATGATATGCTTAATATAATTATTAATAACCTCTAGATTTATATGAGTTAAATCCATTCTGATGTTACATCTGCCATATTTTATAATGTATTATTCTTTAAAATTATATTTTATTTTTTTATAACTATAATAATTTTATTAGATCTGGACGAATTAGAATATTAAGTGGTTCAATGTAATATGGCAATTGATAAAACAAATTAATATACTTATTATATGTTGTTTTATATAAATATATATATATATATATATATTATTTAATTAATTCCCTGCATTATCAAATTCGTAAATGAATATTGCATTGTTTTTCAAGAAATATGAACTCAAAATCACTTTAGATTTTTTTTTTATTTTGTTAAACGTTATATTAATGCTATTTTGTTTTTATACAATTTTTTTATTTCTCATCAATCTAGAACTATTTTATCTTTCTAATTTATATTAATTACCTACCAAAAGAGTTTTTTCTCGAAACATGCATTTTAAAAATGTCTTAAAAAATAAATAGGTACCTTAGGTGGGTATATAAAGGTACCTATAATAAAAGTTATATGTTATTGAAATGCATTATTATTAACGAGATTATTATGTAATTTATTATTAATTACTTTTTATTATAATATCATTGTTTATATAATATAAGATGATATTAATTAATTATTAAAACCAGACAGATACATCTACGCTAACTTATGAACTTATAAACGCATTATGTTTTATGTTATAACAAGATAAGATAATTGATAGTCAAATAACACATTTAGTTTAATATTAATAAAGTAATAATATAACATATGGTATAAAATATACTAATACGATTCGACTTCTCAGTATAAAAATGTTTATAAATTATAATATATTAACATCATTCATAAACAAAATTCATATACCTTAACACTTGACTTATAAATGGTTAATTGTATTAACACATTTGAACCATAATTTAGCTTAAATTTTGGTAGGTATATTTAATTTTGTAAAAATAATAAAAATTATAATATACCAATAATTAAGTAATGTTTTAATTTTAATAATTTTCTCCAGATCTACAGTATTTTTGAATGAAACCTGCATGTTATAAATTTATAATTTAGGTATTGTATAAACTATTATGTAATTCTTTACTTTAATTTGTATGCCTAAAATGTTCGTGCATGTAAAAAATATTATATCTTAAATTAAAATATAATGTAATATATTCAAAGTGGTAAGTAAAAATATTAATGTAAGATTAATAGATATGTATCGTATTTATTTATTTATTTTAAAATCTAAAATATTTTTTAATTGCGTAAAAATTCACTAAAATTGTATAAACTAATGTAAATATTAATTCAATTTTAATAAATATGTTGATTTATGAATAGGTATTTAAATTAAAAATAAAATATATTCATATTTAAATTGTTCATTATTATAATATATTAAATAGGTATTTTATATTATATATAGTTTCAAAAATAATTTGTTGATTAATATTTTTTAGGTTCGTCCAATTTGGATAGCGAAATGGAAAACAAAAAAACTCCGGTTAATCAGGAGGGACAATATGGCCAGGAGTATTTACTAGACGACCAGGAACCGATAAACAAAGTATATACTATACACGTACCTATTATTTTTTTTTTTTTTTTTTTTTTTTTTTTTTTTATATTTATTATTAAATAACCATTATATTCATATATTTTGTGCCCATTTGTGTTTTAGAAAACTAAAATCTCTTGGATTCTAGTCGTAACAACGATAAGCGCGAGTTTAGGCTGTTCGATTCCTGCCGGATACAACACTGGAGTAATAAACGCTCCCGCCGAAGTTAGTAAAAAATAAATCTATTATACCTACCAAAAAATTATAATATATTTTATATGTATATAATAATAATTATATAGGTGTTAAAACAATGGTGTAACGAGACAATCATGAATCGGTACAACATACAATTCACTTCGGCTCAACTTGACGGTCTTTGGTCAGTATTAGTATCTGTATTTTTAATCGGTGGTATTGTCGGTGGAGTAGCTGGTGGAAAACTAGCAAATGTGTTAGGCAGGTGAGTCGTTATAAGTTTAACAATTTGTATTTAATAAAATAATTAAGAATTAGCGAAATTATATATTACAATATGAATGTATGATATGTGTATGTGTACTCCTATACGAGTATTATATTAAAATTATCGTGTTCATTTAATATATTTAGTATCATTAAAAAAAAAAAAAAATCGATTTTTTGACCAAATACTTTAGTTTTTATTACGAGTATATTCGCATAAACCGAGTTATTGTTCGTTTGAAAAAATTGGTTTCTAATAAAATAAAGAACATATTTAAAAGATTAAATGTATGATTTTCTACTGTTTGGACTAACATCAAGGAGCTCAAAAATCAAATAATACAATGACGAATTCTGAATATAAAACTAAAAAAAATGTACCTATTTAGAGTTAGACTATACATAGTATTCGAATTCGATCGTTATTTAAAGATATCAATTGAGGAAAAGCCTGATAGAAAATTGGTCACTATAATATGTCTATATAATATAATATACCTAAAGACCGCAGCCATGTAGTAAAATTTGAACTTAAAGAAATTATGTTAGAAAAGTAGAATTTGATGTACCTATAATGAATAAAAGTAGCAGAAACAATAAAGAATGGTATATTAAATACCGAAGTTTAAAATAAAAAAAAAAATTATTCATACTTTTAACTTAATAAAACGTACAATTTTAAATTTCCTAAATGTTTGTCGATCATTGTTCTTTTATATTATATATTTTGAATAAGTATTATAATTTTATTATAAAAAAGTGTAGATTTATTTTTAATGTTAATTACATATAATATATTCAATTTTTAATAAAATAATATACTTATTTGTATTTTACAACTTTTTAAAATAAAAATTATTTTAACATAAATAATAATATGAGTAATATTAGTGTAATAATAATTGATTATTAAAATATTTAAAACAGTAGGTATACAATCGATATAGTTATTATTTAAGTATATTAAATCGATTCTTAAAAAATTTAATATATATTTATTTTAAGGTTTTTGTTTTTCAGGAAAGGAACATTAAAACTTGTATTCTTGATTAATTTTGTATCAGGTATCCTATTTTATTGCGCTAAATCATTAGCTCTCGTAGAATTGTTTTTTATTGCACGTCTTTTATCCGGCCTTTCTGCTGGTAAGTTTAATTATATTTATAAATTATAATGTATACATTGTACATATATTTGTAAACAAATACACATTCTATAAATTATTATCCACTAATTTTTTTTTTAAAAACATTTTTTATCCATTTTTAAACAATCAATTAAATATATATTGAAGGACTCACGATGGCAATGGTACCGATGTATTTGTTAGAATTATCGCCTTTAAATAAAAGCGGTGTTTTTGGAGTGATGTTTACAATCGGTTTAAACTTCGGTGTTGTTCTTTCCCAGTTTTTGGGATTAGCAAATATCTTAGGTTAGTCAGTATTTTATCGTTTCATCTTTCATGAACGGTTAAAATTATTAATACGAATTTTTAAGTATATAATATTGCTCAAAGTATTATATATATTATTTAATATATTTATATATTTTATAGTATAATTATAAATTATAATGTATAAAGTCGTAAATTTATTGGATCCGTATTTGTTATTACTTTGTTTTTAGGAAATGAGTCTTCATGGCCTTACTTATTCAGTATGGTGTCTGGTCTAGTAATAATGGCACTTCCTTCATTGCCATTTATTCCCGAAAGTCCTAAATATTTATATACAGTACGCAACGAACACAGCAAAGCGTTATCCGGTATAAAATAATTTTAACATTATCCTAGTTATTTAATTTAAATAGGTATACAATTTTTTTTCTAACACAGTCTGTGTTAAAAATAATGAAATATATCTGTGTTACACAGATATTATTTTATTTGTCTATCTAGATTCTAGATTAGCTTTAGCAGTTATTACTATTTCAGGTGTTACATAGGGTAATTGTATTAATGAAACATACCAATCTTAATAATTTATTATTTTAAAAGCATTTATTTACAGTTAATTATAAAATAATAAAAATCTGAATAATGGGATTAAAATTCATTAGGTGATAATGAATAATTTGCCGGGGAAGGAAAGGAATAATCGACCCTTGACCCCGTCGTAAAAATGTCATTGTAAATAATAACACCATACAAATATGATTCATTATTATATATACATACATACAATGGTAGTCATGATTCATCATGTAGGTCAATATTATAGTGATTAATTTATTAATTCTTAAAAGGTAATTAATAATTGTAGTATAAATTAACTATCGATAATATAATAATAAAGAAGTGGAGCTCAGAAAACGTGCAATTATATATTTTAGAGTAATTAAATTATTTTCTAATATAAATTATAAAAATAAAGAAAATTGATTTCCTTATTGATTGATTTTAAATTAAATTAATAGGTAATAAAAACATTGTGTCACAGGCATTTGCAACTTGTAAACATTATCCACTAAAGTATATTTTATAAGTTATAAGGTTATAACATTCGTACTCATGTTTATACATAATTTGTACTCTCGACATTTCAGAATTGAGTCATTTAAGAGGAATGCCAGTATCGGATATAAGTTGGGAATTTGAAAATTTACTGGTTTCTACCGAAAGATGGACATTTAAAAGGGTTATTCTAGATCCTGAAATCCGTAAAGCCTTAATAATTACCTGCTTAATAATGTTGGGCCAACAATTTTCTGGAATTAATGCAGTAATATTCCTAAAAATTTTCAATAAAAATAATATATTTAATCAATTTTAAGATGTGTAGGTATATCTCGGTTATTTTTTTAGGTATTTTATTATTCTACGGCAATATTCAAAAGTGCAGGTATGACCACAGCCGGTGCTCAATACGGAAATTTAGGCGCAGGAGTGATCAATTTCATTATGACAATACTGTCGAGTATTTTTATCGACAATTTTAAACGCAAAACACTGCTAATATTTAGTAGTGCCGTTTGCGTGTTCATGCTCACGTCTTTAATGATTTCAATGATATTATCATCCATAGTAAGATTTAAAATAACTGATGAAATAGTTTTATCTCGAGTAACAATTACAAGTTTATAATTAATATTAATAAATTAATATAGGGCACGATACCTGGAATATCATATTTTTTAATAGCATTCGTTCTTGGTTACGTTTTATTTTACAATTTTGGACTAGGACCAATCCCATTCTTTATTGGTTCAGGTTAGTATTCACTTTTTTTGGTTATACTCAATTTGATTTTTATAATAAACGATATTATTAATTTATAAGTATAATACGTACATTTTAAATTGATATTATTAATATTATTTGTTATAGAATTAACAGACGTTGGTCCCAGGCCTGTTATAATGTCCGCAATGAGCGTGGCTAATTGGTCTGGAAATTTTTTGGTAGGATTCGCATTTCCCCACGTGAACCTCATTATGAAACAATATTCATTTTCCCCATTCATCCTATCGACAGTGTGTCTAATTATATTTACATGGTGAGTACTGTACATAATTTTAATTATGTACATAATAAAACAAAATTAATAACGTGTATCATATTTTTATACAATTACAGGAAAGTGGTCCCAGAAACCAAAAAGTTTTCCAATGAAGGAAATTTTAATACATAGCGGCCGTAGGTAATATAAATAATTTTCTAGTGTATAAAATCAAAATTAATATCGCCTGTGATTGTATTGTAATGAATTATATTAATCGTATTTAATTAAATTTCGAATTTTCTGGGATTAGTTATTGTTGTATAATATATTTATATTATATTATTTATTTTTATAACTATAAGATTCATATTATATAATACAATGTGTTATATAATTTTGGACATCGATATAATATGTACCTATTGAAATAGTTATATAAAGTTCTCCATAACATATACACATTTTTAAATTATTCATATCAATATAATATTTACCTATTAAATATTTGTATTAAAGTAAAGGGAAACAGTGTTTTAACAATTTGTAATTTTGTATGTATACGCTTAATATACACCACTTTACATAGTATAAGTATATATTTTAAACATATTACTTCATATTTTAATAAATTTACTACTTTTTAGTTCTCAAATATACCCCATCACTTGCACTCATTTTGTTGTTATTTAAACAGTTAATATTATTTTGACCCGGTAAATTAACCTCGTGTATTGTTTTTGATAAATTAATTATATTTATACGGGAAAAAACAATAATTATTATTAATTATGTATTATAATTTATATAAGTAGTAAGTACATTTTTTTGGATATTTTTTAAACTTTTATGTTTCAATTGTGAATTTATCGAATTGTCAATAATATAATATGAGGTAGGTAGCAGGTAGATATAGGTATATCATATTATGTTATATAAAAAAAACTTGTTTGAATGTTGTATAATAAAATATTTAAATCTTAGTATCTTACCTATAGTCATATAGTAATATAGTCGTACTCGTTGTAATAAGTACGTTATACTAATTAGTGAGAAATGATAATAAAATATTATTATATTATATTAGGTACCTATACATTTTCTTACATTGTAATATATAATGAAAACCGATAGAACCATAAATTATTAACACTTACATTATAATGGGTGGTCAAACTTTTTTTGATAACGGTTGATTAAGAATTATATTTTTTTGAAGATTGACGTTCATAAAAAAAATATATTTAAATATTTATAATTATTTATTTTATCGGTAATTATGACTTATTTATAAAAATTAATTCTAACAAAGGAAGATCGACTGTTTAACGTTTGGCCACCCCTGATATTATAGTCTCCATTATATTAGGCGCGTGTCCAAACCTCACGTCGTGCACAAACTAAATATAATGTTAAAACTGGGATAAAAACAAATATGAAAAACCCTTAATTTAAAAAGAAAAAGAACACGCACATCATTGTAAAACCAAGAAAAGTATATCAAATATAAAAGTTAAGCAGTGGCGTAGAATCCTATGTCCAAGTTTTGCGATCGCAACACATGCTTTGGGTAGGTGGTGGTTCCCGTAGGAAGACGCAAGAGTAGTAAGTATAGCCACACTGAGATATATTTTATATTTATATAGATCAGAGACTATAGTTGGTGCTTTCTTTGCAAGTTTTAGCTTATTAATCTAGATATAATTAGTAAATACATGAAGCTGTTATATATGTGGCTCTATAAAACAAATTTAGTTGGTGGGTGTCTATATAAATGTATAATTTCGCAACATGATTTGAAATGAATCTCGGTGTCACTGGAGTTAAGATTATAATTTATAAGTCACATTTCTTAAATTTTTCGTGTACAATGGAAGTGCCTTCTCGTAAAAACGTATTTAATAGTTGTCAGAATCATAATGACACGGTAATATAATAGCTGTTCATTATGTTATCCGGCTGAACACAGTACAGTAAGTCAGTAAGTACCTACCAATATAAAATAAAAAAGTCAAACATATAATAATAATACGTCAATATAATTTTCGAATATAATATAAAATTTCAACCTTGATTCTTGACGTATGGATAGTTGAGTCACCACGATGTACGTCACTACATTGAAGCAAAATAAAATATAATGTAGAAATATGCAAGAATCGCGATTCGCAGTGATTACGTAGATAATTAAAATATAAAAAATTGGCATTGTATACCTGTATTCAGCATTATTTCTATATTGTAATAGTCAACAGAGGAAGTGTTTTTCACGACTGCTATAGTGCGACAGACAAGATATAATTAACGTTCAGACGATTGGTTTAATTAACAATCAAACCTTAATAGTTATTAATAACTAATAATTATTTCAACACAATAATGCATTAATATTAATGCCTACCTATATTATTATCTCTAATCTGTAGAGTGATTATTATATTATAAAAATCTGGCAAAAGTATAGTTGGTTAGGTGATGTTATACGTATTTATGACATAATTTGGCAGGTAAATTAGCAATCGAAAAAAAAATATTTTGGAGGAATGTTTTCAAAATCTACATGTTTAAGTGGTAAACGGTAAACGGTATCAAAAAATTATATTATATAAAAATACGCATACATAATATTAAAAAAAATAAATTTTATTTATCAATTTGTCAAAAAAAAAAACTAATCAATAGTTACACATTGTTTTAATATAGGTAGGTACTTATATTTTTTAAATTTAAACTAGATCATTAACGCTTTGTCATCTGCATCAATATAATCATAGATTAAATATACTATAAATATTATTTAATCTATGATTTAATTAATAATTATTAATTATCAACACGAGATATTAAAATTGAAATATTGAATACATTTTAAGCCGGGCCCTCACCAAACCATAGAGTACTACTCTATGCACCAAACGCGCTGCGTATATATCTGTGACTGATACCTACAATTTCTTATCATTGGCACACCAAAAACCAAATGTATGATAAGGTACATTATAAATTTATAATCAAGAGCGTCCGCAAGAACTTGTCAAGAGGAGGCAAAAATTTTTAATTTTTAAATTAAAAATATTTTAATTTTATTTTGTGATATTGTATTATCTGTATATTAAATTATTATAATAATTGGTAATTACAAAAAAGTCAAGATGGGGTCTACTGTAAAAATTCTTTAATCGTTATCCCAAAGAAATGACTTTTCCACTCGAACAATATGGTAGCGGATAAGCTTTTCAGATACACCAGTATTCCACTGACAGCTATTGTATTGTGTTCATAAAAGAAAAAGTAACATATTCCATTACTCCATTGCTACAACTACCAAAATGATGTGGCAACACTATAGTATTTGAATCCAATGAAAAAATGGCGGTAAATAAGGCTCAATTCTGAGGAAGGAGGAACACGTTTAAAAAAATGTTTGTTGTGAGAATCAATTTTGGATCTCACTACGAAGTTTTACACATTTTGTTGCGACTTGAGTCGGGTCTCATGGCCACTATTGAGTAACTATGTCAAAAAGACAAAAACCCCTTGGCGCTCAACGTGTTAAATCGTGAATATGAGATAAGGAGATAAAATCGCACTAGATATCAACCGCGGTGGTCACAAATTCATAATGTGTTATTGTTATCATTAATTTGATTTTGATCACATTCACAATTATTCCAATTCAACAACTGACTCGTGAGTTAATACCTGACACCTGTCAATACTTAATAATAATAAATAAAAACTAGTTAATCAGTTTTTATAAATGCCAATAATGTGTGAAGAAAATAACAAAATGTGAAATTGTTGACCGCAAAATCTCTGTCCCGTTGAACGTTGTTGTATTTTTCTTCTGCGTTCGTCGCGGACCGTACGAGCGGCAAGTGCAACTCTCTTTTTTCGGTTCCCCTTCTCGGCGAAGATGGCCACTCAGTAGTTCAGTACTAGCAAATTTGCAGTTGCGTTCGTTTCGTAATAATTATCGTTCCTCGCACAATGACGGATTCGGATTGATGGTTGAACAGCATAATAAAATAAACACTACAAGTACAATCGTTACGAGTTAGTACTTTAGTAGGTAAGGGAAAAAGAGTGGAAAAAATTTAAATAAAAACCACTGTTTCTTCAACGTCAACAGCGATCGTTTCCGGTTCTCCTTGTGGATAATAATAAATTAATAAATAATATTATCATTGGAACTTTGGAAGTAGGAATAATAATTATTGTTACGTTGCCTTTATTTCTCTGTTCCTCACCCCACCGTAACTCGCACATTTAGTAGTTACGTAGTACGTACGATTACGTACCACACTCACACGTACAACGATAATACAACGCTGCCCGTCCGCCGTGTCCTTTCTCACTTTTCGTCGTACATCACTCGCCGCTCTAGCCTCAGCTCCCACTCCACAGTCCACACTTCCACAGTGACCGTCGTGACCAGTATCGAGTTCAGTTTTCAGTCGTCGTTCGCAGTTTCACGCCGTTTAGTACCGAATACGTCTTGAGTAGTCAGTACTAAACTACTAACTAACCGTCTGAACGGTTTTACTTTTCATCGTCCAGTTCTCGAATTTGGTCGCAGTATATCGGATTATGCGGTTCGGTTTTTCAAACAATTTATAAGAATCTCTCCTCGAACGACCGAACGCGCAGGTTAACATGAACAGATTTCTCCTGCCGACGATATTCGTTTGTCTGGGTGAGTGTTCGGTCATCGTCTTACGGTGTTCTCATGTTGTAAAACACAGTTGGCGATTATTTACCATCTGTTGTCGGATACTCTTAAATTAAGTAATAATTTGTGCGTTTCAGTTGTTGCCAACAATGTAAATTGGGGCGTCAGTGGAATTGAAGGTGATACAGATCTGAACGATTTACAAGACACCGTTAAAAAGAAGTTGGGTCCGTTTGGATCTGACTTACCAACTCTCGATCAATTCAACCAAACCATACCCAGTTTAGACGAAGGTGAAAGATTGTTGAAAGAAAAATGTATGAAAAATAGTAAACTGAACAATTCTTATGAACTGACTGTGGTGAGTAAATTTTCTACTAGGTATTCTTTTTCGCTTGTGATTTATTCGGTTTGAATAAACCGTATTGAAATGTAATAATATGTATCTAATTAAAATATTATATACCTACCTAAGCTATTAGAGTAATAACATTACTCTTTAAATTTTAATAGGTAGTATACTTACCTACTTCTTACTTGTAATATAATCACTCATACGTTTTAGTTAACTCTGAATGGTATTATTTGTGTTTTGGTATATATTGCCATTGAGTATACTCAATTATACAATTATGTGTAAGATAAAATATACCTACTTCTTTATATTACATATTTTTTTTTTTTTTTTAACTACCTATATGCTTTAAATAAATTGTCAATATGTGTCAATACTGTTAAGTCAACTTTAAATTAAGAATTTATATTGTTTATATGTTTTTATTTTATTGCATTCATCATTATTGCTTATAAATTAATTTTGGTTTTATATATTTTAAATTTCAATAGACAAATAACTTAAGAAATGCCTACATTTTAATTTAATATATACCTTCAGATAACCTCTGTATATTATGCTAAATGTGTATAAATGTTAGACCTTTATCATCATATTTTATTAATGTTTGCTCATACCAGACATCGTTACAACCTAGCCTAGTACCTACCTATAAACACAAATATGTATTATATTAAGTCCGAAAAAATACATTTCTTAAACTCTAAAATAGTCACTTTATTAAAAATAAACATAGTTACACCATTGTAAAACTAAATGAGACTTAAATTAATTATTGACTTTTTATATTTTTAATTTAATAAGTAAACTTAAATATTACCTACTTAGGTACAAAAGGTACGTTTATTATTTACTATTGCAATTGTTCAAAGGTGGTAACACTGACAACAACCTTGTCAAAGGAATCCATAAATATAGTATTATAGTAATCTATGAATTTATATTGTTGCAAATGTTACATGCATTGATGTTTATTGTCTATTAATAGGTACCTAATTATTTTTGTGCAATTTAATAATAAATGTATTCAATTAGGTTGCTAACTGCTAATATTTGGTAATTTGGTATCATATTATAATAGAATTTATAATAGTAATAAACTAATAAATAAAAATATAAATAAATTATATTTTATTATTTCATATATTATATTACATTTAGGTAGTTGTATTAAATCTTAATTTTTTTTTCTTCGTAAAATATTTGTAATTTTTATAAAATAATATTTGTAAGGAATTAAATAATTATTGAAAATTAATTGTTAAGTAATACATAGAAAAAATATATATTGTAATTATTTTTTAATGTTATAGGTTTAATGTTGCTTTATAGATTATATAAATCTATTAACCATTTATCTTCATGGCCATGTCTCAATTTAAGTATATAATATGGGGTGCTAGATTATTTATTTATGTTTAATATAGTGGAGACCATGAAAATCAATCCAAAGTTTCTTATATTATAAAATAATTATTTCATTTAGATATATATTATACAATTTATCTTTTATATTTTTTATCCATAAATTTATAATTATAATAGCAGTTGAAAATCGATTAACATGAACATTAACATGCCTTGTAAATTTACAAAATACTTTTCAGGTCTATCAAATAATTGGTTAAAAATATTAATACCAAATTATTGAATACAATATAAACTTGTAAAGACATACATAATTTAATATTTAATAAATATTTTAAACTTATTAATAATTTGTTGACTAATGTTATTAATTAAACATTAATAATTTCTTAATCACTTGCCTGTTTTATCTTTCATGGTGAATTGATTTCTTTAAATTAAATCAATGCTTTTAATACTATAATGACATATAGGGTAATATTCATTAAAATTTACATGGTAGTACAATAGAATTTATGTTCTTTTTTTTTAAATTACCTAATAAGTTCTCTTGAAATACATGTATGCTGTCAAGGAAATACCAAAAAATATAACTGTACCTGGATATCTAATAACCTTGATGAATTTCAACGATTTAGTGACTTAAATTATTTCTGACCTTCATTCAAACAACATAAATACACATATAATATATCTACATTATTATACAACTTCTTAGTATAGTGATTATTTATAAAATTATTACCATCATAATAGATTTTAATCGCTGACTCTGGTATATTTTTATGCAATTTCATTTTATTTAGTTTCAAAGCATATTTTATTATACATTCAGTACAAATGTATCTAGTTATACATAAAATATGTACCTTAGTAAATTAGACACATTTATTTATGCTTTTTTTTTATAAAAGTACTTAATTATACTTTTTTGTGAGCTTAAACATTGGCTTAATTTATTTTAAAGTTATAGGTATTTTTATTTGCTTTATAGAGCTTAATATATTTCATAATGTCTGTAAATAAATAGTTAGTATATCTAATATGAAATAAATATAACATAGGTCTCCGAAATATTAAATTTTGAAATCGGTTAGAGGGGTACCTATATAATTATTATTTATTATCTATAATTCTATACCATTACTTACTACTACTCATGAAGTTTATTACTTTTTTATAACCATTTTTGTATAAATTTTTGTAGAAGTATAATGTATAACATGCTTATAATAATTTAAACATTAATATTACCTGGATTTTTTTAATTAGTACCTACTATTACTACTATTAGGTCTTACGTATTTTTTTATAATTTTCTATTCTTCTTTTTTATATTTTTATAAAACTTAAATAATTATTTAGTTCAATTATATAATATTAATATTAAGTCGTATGTAGTATATCATAATAATTTAATGTTGATTAATCTTTGGTTTACTTGCCTAATTATTTTAATGATTCATAAATATGAAATATGACAAAATATGTATGATAATAGTTTATCTCATATAGTTTATTTTCTCCATAATAGATTATTTCTGCTTTGTTATATAATATATTAACATGACTTACTCATGGCATTGACACATCAATGACATTTTGACTCATTGTTATTGTCACCATTTTTAATGTAATCATGTTACCCATATAATACAAAATATTACAAATTATAACCAATATACAATTTAGATTATCCATGTTTCATATTATATTGATATATATATATCAAGTATATTTTTTTATTAATATCTAAACTTAATATGTTTACATGTTTTACCTATGTGCTTACCTACAGTGAACATTAAGTTTTACAGGTGTAAAAACAAGTATTTGTGTTTCAAGGATACTGAGAAATTTTAAAAATAATTTCCCAATGATTAATTCAATGTCTAATTATTTTGAATACTTAAAATCTAATTACGATTTCGTATTTGATTTAATAGTAAAATCTGAAAAAAATAAAACAATAAATTTATATTTTAGTATTTAATTATAAGTCAAAATTATTGTTGGTGGTTCCTTAAAAATATTTTTTCATAAGTTTAACCCAGTATTATATTACAGTACGTTAATTTAATAAATATGAAACATTCCGTATAGTCGGCATAGTATACTTATGGTATTATACACTTTGTTCTCTGATCGAAATTGCAAAGTCCATTGACTTTAGCATACACATTAGTCGGCAAAAATCGTTTTACTCGGTTGCAACAATAGTATGTGAAACTATAAACGAAAAAAAAAAAAAAAATTATAAAGTCGATCGATCAATTTTATTTTTTATTTTCTCGTTTTAATAAATACCTACTGTTATTTGTAATTTATTATTCTATGCAGCGCGCTATCGTAACATTATAATAATATTAATAATAATAATCGGATTATTCAAAGCAGTTTGACGTTACGTCACAAATTGTGATACGTTATATTAATAATAATATTATGTTTACGAGTTGAGTAAAGAATTAAAATAAATTCACAATGGACGTAATACCATACTATATTATAATAATTATCAATGAGACGGATCTTTTTACGATTTCTTCAATTAATTTGCTACGAAGATAGTATTATCTATATATTATTATCTTTTATGTACTTATAGAGGAAGGAGGGAGGGTATTTGTTACGTACAAATTGTACTTATATAGTCTTAAACTACTAAAATTAGACGGATGATAATAAAAATTATCACGGTGACATTATTTAAATGAGTTAAAATAAGACTATATGTCCTTAGAGTAAAAATGATAATGTAAAAACAGCGGAACGCGCCCCGTTTCAAACAAATACGCACACGATTTTTTTATCTTTTTTTTCCCCCCGTGTACTTTTCTGTCTGTTTTATTTGTTCGTTAAAGTCCATAAACTTAATATTAATTATTATTTTGTACCAACATTTTGTTTATTTATATTGCCTGTATATTTTTTTCTAATAAAATCTGTGTTTTGTGACGATAATTATTATTTAGTCACATAACGACACATATGGCATATAATACGTAATATTTTAATAATAACGTAAAATATTGTTAAATAATATTATCTGCGATTCGTATAATATTATGAAATAATAATAATATCGCCTTTGTCGTACTGCTGTACAACGTCAATAAAAAATATAATCTTCGTATAATATTGTTATTGTGTCAATAATACGACGTGTGGTACCGGTACGTAACTTTTTTTTGTTTTTTTTTAACCTGACGCGTTGGGTTTGGCAATTCGATAAAACGTCGACGAAATAATATTTATTTATTGAGCGACGACACAATGTTAAAATAACAACGAAAGACGATAAATATATCATTTTTTACGTATACGGATAAAAATGTCATTCTTCGTTCTCGGTTGTTACCATTTCGTCAACGAATCGTTCCCTACTCTCGATCCGTTCGACACGAAAAACGCTATCAATATTTTTAACGAATCATTAAAACACAGTATAATATTATTATTATTATTATTATTATTATTATTATTATTATTATTATATTATTATTATTATTATTATTATTATGGACGTGATCTTATTCCGAGATTTATTTTTAAGTACTTGGCTTCAATTCGCTTTGAGTTCTATTAGATTGTTATTTGTAGTCCAATTACAATTCGTACCTATATATATATATAAATATAATAATAATCTTATAACGTCAAACAAATTCAATTTAATTATGAATGTTATTACGTTCAACAAACATCCTGATTTAACGTTCGAAATATAGCGTTGGTCTTGGTATTTTTATTTTTTCGTCTTGACTTTCGTGCGAATATTATTGTGTTAAACACGAGACGGTAAAAGTAAAAAACTCGCGTATAGTTATGGAAAAGACGTTTTTCGCGAAGGCTCGTCCGGCGTGATTAATAGTATAATATTCGGTTACTAATTTTTTATTATTTGGCGCCATTTTTCGTTTATAACATTTGAGAAAAAAAAAATACTTATTAATTATCAAACTAATCCGTCGTATAGTCAAGTTATTCTTCTAACTGCGTTTGGATATAAAATTAATACGTCGTTTTGAAGTTCTTACAAAAAAAAATAAATAAATAAATAATAATAATAATTATTTTATTCTTATTAATATAACTAATGTATCGATACATTGAGTACATTGGACTCGAATAAATAAAAAATAAAATGTGTATTACGTTTGCGTTAAAATATTAAAGCCGGTATAGATTCGTCCGATTAGAGAAATTATTATTATTTGAGATTATTCGATCGATGTGAATTTATAGCGTGCGCCCGACGTAGGTAATTAAATGATTTATGCGTTCGGTAGAAATGCTCTAGATCGTTCATAGTTTTTTTGCAATGTCCAAGTTGTAAAAAAAAAAAAAAATGAAAAATGGCCTAGGCAAATTATAATATTATTATGTGTATTTCATATACATAAAATATATTATTTTAAATAATTTACGATCTGTTATTTTTTTATTATTGTACTTTTGTTTTGTTCGAGATTTTTGGACACGAAAAACTACAAACCTAACGAATTTGTATTTTATTATTAAAAATAATTATAGGTATATTTGGCTTTCGTTTGAAAATTGCCTAAAATTTCCCAGAGCATATTTTTTCCTTTTATTAATATTCTTATGGTATATAAATGTGTGAATATTAAACCAGCTAACTATAGTTCTTTAAAACTAATCATAGTGTTTATCTCTTATTTTTGTATATTATAATAGATATGAATACTTATTAAATATAACATTGAAAAATGAGTCATAACACAATAATATTACATGCTTATCGATTGATAAATGAATTAATAATCATACAATTCATTTTTTTGTCTAGCTTTTAAATTTTGAACTTTAGAAATTATGCAACTTTTGATCAAATCAAACTACA
This sequence comes from Tetraneura akinire, assembly GCA_021307375.1. NCBI lineage: Eukaryota > Metazoa > Arthropoda > Insecta > Hemiptera > Aphididae > Tetraneura > Tetraneura akinire. The sequence goes on along the minus strand of JAIUCT010000007.1, from coordinate 22,794,200 downwards.
AAAATGTATAATAAATATAAATTTAATAATATATGTATTTATTCTTATTTTATATGCGTTTTAATTTATTTCCTAATAGGTACAATAATATTGAATCAATAATGATTATGTAAGTCATTGGGTTCATCATCCATGGGCATTTATTTAATTTTGTAATTTAAATGTACATTATAATAATTATATTAATATTTTTTTTTAAATAAGTAACCAACTTAAATTGTATTTATTGAATGTCGTATTAACATTTTTTAATAAAATATTTATTAAACTTGTTATTTAATTGTTTTAAATAATCTAATTAATTAATAATAAAAAATAATAAATAAAATATAATCTAATTATTTAATAATAATAATAATAATAATATGAAAAAGCTAAATACTAATTTGTTAATATAGAAAAACACTAAACACTTATGTATAATTCTTAATAATTTTCTTTAATTATCATTGTTATATTGTAGTATTAAGTGTTATTTATATTTATTTATTGATATATTGCGTTTCAATTTTAATTAATAATTATTTTAAATACTATTTCAGGAGGCCAAGAAAGAATTTGAATTCTGTGCAAAATCTCTAATTGATATTCAAGAATTAAAAAAAGAGATTAATGAGGCAAAACCTAAAGGTGATGTTGATATGGTATTTAAAAAATATTGCAAGTAAGTAAAATTATAAATTAAATTCAAAGTAAATAAAAATAAAATTTTATAATTTTTTTTTTTTTCAGAAAATCTCCTGATTTTAAAGAGTGTGTATTAAATTTCACATCTACCATAGATGAATGTTTAGACGAAGGTGAAAAAGAAAGTAAAAAAATTATTCTCAGTGTCACTGAAGCATTATTGTCATTTGTGTGCCACGATGAGGGTGATCGTATAGCATGTAAGAATTATTTTATTTTATTATTTTTTTTTTTTTTTTTCAAATTTATATGATTTTTTATACATTTTTCATTTATTATTGTGCATAAAGTTTTTTATTTAATAATCAATATTGCTTTTAATAATTTTAATTTCAATGAAAATAATTAGTTGTAAAATATCATGATTGAATCGAAATTATATTTTTGTTTTTAGTATTCTATTCAGAGGGTGGGCCAGATTGTTTAATGGATAAAAAAGAAGCTATTCAACACTGTCTTAATACATCATTCAGTAAATACATGCCACCTGGTGGTGAACCAAGTTTATCTAGCTTGCCGGCATTCAAATTTGAAGAAGACCAGTGCAAGTATGTAGAAGAATATAATATTTAATGAATTATGTATAAATTCAGTTAAATTTAACGGAATCCTATATCCAAGTATGGCAACTGCCATAGTAAAAATAATGGGTGGTGGTTCTAAATTATTTATTTAATAGTTTAAATTACCCTAAACTAAACAATCTATGAAATAAAAATTATTAAGGAACATTATTCGTGTTTTGTGTATATGCCATAATGCAATAATATCATATTGTAGCATTTGAAATTTCTTAAATTCACTGTTTAAGTTTATGGGTAATGTGATACATACATTATACGGTCGGTTAATGTGCACACTATCCATAATTATTGGATAAAGTACAAATAAAAGAAAAAATATTTCTTTGACAACTTAATCCGGGTAATGTGTACATTAATCAATAAGCTATGGATAAAGTAAATAAATAATCAATCAAAAAACTATTAACTTATTTAACAACAATATATAATATTTTGGATTATTTATTATTAATATATAATTAATATTTAATTGATTTTAATAAATAAACTGCATTTTTATTTTTAACATTAATTGAATTACTTACTTATACAAATATTTATAAAATTTCTCTTTTAATGAATTTATTTTAATAAATTTATAAATATGACGTGTACACGAAAACAGATAGCACTGTATGATAGTTTAAAACTGTTGGATTTTATTTAAGATTACTGTTCAATTCGTCTATTATCAACAACCGGATAAATCTGATTCATCGTAGTATTAATATTATATTAATCCTGCTTAACGATCTACAATAATTATCTACTATAATAGTTATTTTATCACAAATTGTATTTTACCCAATTAGTGATAGATAATGTATGATACCCTGGGTAATGTGAAATAAATGATTATATGTGAATCATATTTTTACTTTATCTAAGAAAGAAATGAGTAGTGTTCACATTAGTAGGATAATAACGTATACATTACCCTAACATATTATATTATAATAATTAATATTTTATTTTATTTTAAAGGAGTATGACTGAATTAGAAATATGTGTAGTAGCTGAATTGGAAAAATGCGGAGAACCAACGCCCGCCAATATAATTGAATCATTATTTGAGTTTGTACGCCGATCTACGCCGTGCTCAAAATTTAAGAGTGCTCAAATTCATAAATCGGATGGTGTTTCTCTTAAGTCAACGATCTCTCTTTCAGCATTAGGTGGTCTGACAGTCTTATTAGGTCGTATTGGCTATTAATAAGCAGTACAATACTGGACATACTGAACAAATAAAATAGTGTTAAGTTATCGCCTATAATCAAAATCCTAAATATACCATGACACATAAGTGAAACTATAAATTAAATTTATATAATATTCGATTATAGAACATTATACAAATTAAATTGGACTATCGATAATAATTTGCATTTAGTGAATAATTTAATTTTTTTGATTTTTTTAATTTTTCAATCATTTTTAGTATACCTATAATTTAAAGTCAATTTATATTAATTCACAATGAAGCAATATAATAATGTGAATATTGAAATAATTTTATAAATCAATTAATATTGAAACATTACTTCTATATCTTTTTTAGAAAAATAATCTTATATATATTTTCCAGTACTCTTTGTATTTTATTTTCAAATTTAACTTATAATATTATAAATTGTATTCATTGATAATTAGGTGATTGTAATTCTACATATATATATATATATATAATTTTTTTTTTTTAAAGTTTGTTATTTAAATTTGTATTTATGGTGTTTAGAGTAAAAACAAACATTTTTTGTATACGTATTTAATTGTAATTCATGTTTTATATGATTATCTATTTATTTTATAAGTTTAATTATAATTTAACAAACAATAAAAATATATTATTTCAATTTTTCCTTTGTTATTAATGATGCTTGTGATTTTTAGTATTTATTATTTCCTTTAATGACTTTTAAGTTTAGGATAATTTGTTCATGTTTTTTTTTCAGGTATTATTTTTTTTTCGAGTTGTAAAGTTGAGTACTCAAAAATTGTTAATGTATCAACAATAACGACGTGACAAAATAAATATGTACCTATGTCAGCAACTTTCGTAAAATGGTTATCATTGCGCAACCCTACTATATACGATACTTTCTGTGTACTCGTAGTTCTCCACATTTCATTGGTCGTTATTAGCATTGGCGCCAAAACAACAATCCCATTAAAAATCACTCCAATTTTAAATAATAAATAACAATATTGATTTTCTTTTTCGATTTAAATTCAAAATTGACAATTTTACATTTTTTTTTAAAATGCCTTTGTGTTTGATGGTTGTATAAGTATATAATAATATTTTTGTGATATATATTCGATAAATGAACAGCCAATCACAAGTGGAAAACTACGCAATAGACGAGGTGAAGGGTGGTAACGCAACCACGTGCGTATCGTAAAGTTGCCGACATATTTATTTTGTCATGAATAACAATCTATTATTATAAATTATTAAAATCATTGGTATTTTTATTAGAAATATTGTTATATTTGTATATAACAGTATACTTGTATATGTTTCGAAATATTTGTAGTTTTATTTATTTTTTCAATAATATAGTTGAGTTTGGTCGAATACTCGCCAAATGCTATAAATTTTAATTGTGACCCATTTTTTATACGCGATTTTTATAAATATATATACTTATTTTTAACCAATCAATATTTAAAAAACATTTGTATAAAAGTAATTATATTTCATGATACAATATCCTAAAATAATTTTAATGACGATTTATAACAGTATATTTTTATAAAATGCAGTTGTTAATTAATAAATTAATTTACATGCGTTGGGCCGTTGGGTAAACTGTATTGAAATTAAAATTATGTACGAGTTAAAATTTTATTTATATTGATGTTTTAATAATAGTTAATGAACATTGTTTAATGTAAATAAACAATTGTTTGTTAACAACAAAAGTATTATAATATTTAAGTAAACCGTAAATTAAATATTTAATATCTATTCTACTAAAGGATTACTGAAAATTAGATTCATTGTTCTCACTAATAAGACAAATAATTCATTTTTTTTTTCTGTAAATATGAAACTTTTCAAAACAAATAGTCACCAATATTAATTATTGTATTTAGTTACTTAATATTCACAAACTTTAATTTTATGACTAAACGATTAGTAGCAATGTAATAATAATTTATAATAAATATAAATATGTAACAACAGGAAAATTATAATTTATTATAAATTACATTTATAATTTCTTATATTTATATAAATGTGGCTGTATAAGTATTTAGTACAATACGGTATACATAATTTTAAGAAAAATAAGTATAAAAGCGATAAACAAAAATTATTGATGAAAAAGTATATAAGTAAAAACACTTATAATTTTAAATTTACAATAATTTAAAGTAGGTAAACAAAAATATATTTTATTTTATGGAATAACTGTAATGAGAGTTTAAAAATAAATGAATTGGTAAGTATTATCTACAATATCCAAAAACAATATATAAATATTACATATATATATACACTAATAATTAATTTTTTTGTTTTTTTTTTCACTGTATGTAAAAAATAAAAAAAATTTATATACGGGTGGTTTGATTGTAATAATTTTAAACGTAAACGAATAATTTTTAGCGAGGGTTTTACGATTAATAATTACCAATATAATGATGTAATATTAATAAAATAATTTATTGAACGAAAATATAGAATACTGAATAATACCTATATGATCATCAAACGACTTCTTTATAAAATAATAAAATGTTATAAAGACAGGAACTTTAATTTTCCCTTAAAATTTAAGCTAACAATAAATAAATTGATAATCATTCGGTCTTATCCCCAACTGTTTTTATGGTTCCATACCCCGCAATTGCAGTCGTGTCCACATCTTTTAAAATATTTTTGTTGTCCTGTTGCGCATCCTCGACACTGTCATATGAATCTCTCTTTTCCTTTCTGTGCTGAACGTAAAGCCACCTGGAACAAAATCCAATATTCATAATATGATAATTCATACATGTTTCATAACTTTGTGAGGTTGGCATATTTTATTTATTTTTTAATTATTCGATTGCTGACACAACTACGAGTATGTTATAGTAATATTGAACTATTAAAGTGTTGATAATATTTTGAATTAAAGTGTTATTTTGATTAATTCTTATTGAATTTGAATATACCTAATACTAATATTATATTGGTATTTAATACAAAATATACTTAGAGTTAAGCATATTCAATATAAATATAATATTAATAATTAATATAATAATAGTAAATTAATATTAATATATATTTACATACCTAAATATTACAAATTTGCAATTCATAATTTTTAATTACCTTTACATCACTGAAAGTTTAGAATTTTTCACATTTATATTTTAATTAGGTATTAGACATTCAGTTTTAATGATGTTTCGTCAAAAATTTCGTAGTAGTATGCGAATATAAGAAATTTATAATTATTATAAGTATAACTAATATTTACACATATTAATAGTTGTTATAGATTATAGGTTCCCAACCTATGGTCCGCCAGTCACACTTACAAAATGTAAAAATATTTTAATAATTTCATTTTCCTTTAAGGCATAACACCAATTATTGACAATCGTGTATAGTACGTCGTTTACTTATAAATTTATATTAAATAGTTCTAAAATATGGGGAAAAAAATGATTCTTATTTATAAGAAAAATAAGGTATAAAATTGAGGTGGTCCGTGACGTATCGGTAGTTCTTCTAGTGGTCCGTAGTCCCAAAAAGGTTGGGAACCACTATTATAGATGAAAAAATAAAAATAAAAATAATAGGAAAACATACCATTATGAAAAGTATGAAAATAATTTCTACCGTCTACTAATGAAATGTTGATTAATTTAATAATGTATAATAAACTTACATATATAGAAAAATAGTCGGAAATGTTATAGCTGCGGTAACTAGAAAATATGCTCCTGGGAAAAACGATACTGTTGATTCGTACACATAGCTATACAAAGGACCACAAAAAATAGGTATGACGTTTTCTCCAATACTTGTAACTGCGCTTACTTGTCCTAAAAATAAAATAAGAAGTGAATAAAATTTTATTTAAATATTATGTCACAATTCTCAAAAGACTACAGGAAAATTATTTAAGTAGAAAATAAATTTAAAATATAAATAGGACTAATATAATAATACAATATAATATACTATATAATTCATATAAAATATATTCATAAAAAATTATTTTAAACTGAATAATATACTATTATGTTTATATATTTTCTTGACTTTTAATTGAAAAGTCTAAAAAACGAACAAATTTGTACCTCAAAATAAAATTATTTATACTAAAAAATGTAAAAACATAAATATTTTTTCGTCGCCATAAGAATGTTTTGAATTGATTTATGAAATAGGATTAAGTGTTCTACTTATTTAATTTCATAGAACGACAATTAAATATAAAATAGATAATATGAAGTAAATTTTGTTCTTTATAAAAAAGGTGTATGACTACAACTCAATTATTTACAAATAATACTAACCTAGTTCATCTGCAGGAATTATTTTATTTATGATTGATTTCATTGATATGATGGCTGGCCCTTGTAAAATATTCACGAAAATTCCTGCAAACCAATTATATTTTAAATTAAAATTAAATTATTTAAATTAAATAAAACCCAAATCCACAAAAAAATTCACTTTTATTTAAGCAAATATATTGTATTTCGATAACAATGTATCATTTTCAAGTACAAAATACAGACATTATCCACAAGTACTCAACAATAAATATAATATAGTAATAAAATATCTTAAGAGGATTCAAAGCGTTGATTATCTTTCTTTGTCTAACGCATATAAAAGATAGGGATTTAGACATTTTCTACCTCCAACATAATGATCGATCTACTAGTTATGCGATAAGGGATCTGAAAACGGGTTTGAATTCGTTAGAAAGTTTACTTTAGATCGACTTTCCCACTTTTTTAAAATTTTCTTCTAATTATTGAAACAAATTTTATTTAAAAATTTATAAATATTCAATTTTTGAAGAATTTAGGACAAAAAAATGAAAAAAATGGGACTCGATCCAAATTAGACTTTCTAACGAATTTAAATCTGTTTTCAGATCCCTTATCGCATAACTAGATCTATCATAACATTGGAAGTAGAAAACGTCTATATCCCTATCTTTTATGTGTGATAGATAGAGAAAGAAAATTGACGCTTCAAATCTCCTTAAACATTAATTGATATATATACTAATAATAATAATAATAATAATAATAATAATAATAATAATAATATATAGATGTATATGTTAATCTATACATCAGTATATAACAAATACATGTATGTCTTGAATTGAATAAGTTTAAAGTAATATATATTATAATATATGAATTTAATTACATAATTTTTAATTTCTTTTTTCTTTTTAAAGAGTGAAGATTTTTATAGTATAAATATACGAGTATAACAATAAAATATTTATATTTTTTATTTCTCATTGTTTATATTACATTTTATCTTAAATTCAAATTTCTTATCATCAAGTTGTATAATATAATATTATAATAGATATAATATTAAAAAATCGTTATTAACAAAATTTTATTAAATTCAAAGTCTATTATATATTTTATAATAATTATTTTAACAATGATACAAATAGATGTTATTATTAATTAGTGATAATTTATACAAAATTACATTTTTGTTATCTACATTTTTACTAGTTTAATAACATAGGTAATAAATTATTTTTAAGATTGAATTTATCATTTGTATTTTGTTTAAACTTAATATAAACGCGAGGTCGGTAATTATATTGTTTTTTCTAATATTTGTATTCAGACAACAATAATAATGCACATATTATAAGATATAAATTATGTTATAATAGCTTCATTAAAAAATTAATTATTAATAAACCGATCATTTTGAAATACATAAATCTAAACATGATAATATAAGTAAATACATATGATATACTCGTATACTTAATAAATTATTAGTACCTATAAGGCTATAACTATTTATTATAGAATAAACAATAAACTATAATCAATGGTACAACCAAACCTATTATACATACTTATAGTTTATATCATTCGATAATGATCAAGTACTGATACAGTATAACAAAAATTTGAAAAAGTTGAATATCATATTTCATAAGTCGTACAGACTAACTACAGACATACCTACAGTTGTTATTTTATTTAACATTCTGTTACACTCACCCGAATAGAATATGGTCTCGCTCATTGCAAAAGCGAATACAAATTGTGATAAGAATTTGCCTGTAGTAGCCACTGTACCGATCAAAGCGTCGTCGATGCCAAACTTTCTGACCATAACTCCAAGGACTAAAAATGTTCCTGTAAAAGAATATTCGAAAAAAAATAATTCGTTATATTATAAAATATTTTTTTTCAAAAATAAATGTATAATATTCTATAAGTAGACTTCACTCACCCACAAGGTTGACGCACATAGACGTTGTTGAGAACACGCTGTATTGTACTTCATTCCAATTGAATTTAACTCTAGTGAATAAGTACGCTACGCCTTTATCGCCTGTAAATTACGAGAGTAACAAACTTAAAACTTGGATTTTCTTTCATATTCAAACCGAAAAATTAAAAATATTCGGTTACAATAATAACGGTAAATAATGCAAACTACTAAAAAAAAATCATTGTAAATTCGCTCAGAATCTAAAATGTATACAATACTGTCATAATTTAAGTTAAATTGATTTAGAATTTTTTTTTTTTTTAATCAATATTAAGAGTATTATTTCTACTAAAATTAAATAATATTCACTATACACTCGTAATTATTTGATATTTGAATCATTCAAACATTATATATTATATAATATTAAAATAATAAAACACATTTAATATATTTTATTAGGTATTCAAATAATTACGTTTAAGTACCTATTGAATTTTGTTATTTTTAAGCAATTTCAATTCAATATGTAAATTGTAAATATGTTATATTTTTATATTATTAACATGTTTTGATTATTTATCCATATTATTTATTATATTGCTATATATTTTTCTTGGGATATTAAAACTTATTTTAAATTTCCATATAATAATAACATAAGAATTAAAATATTCTTGAAACTAGTTTTCTATTACACATAATATTATTATCGTATAGCAGATTGTCATTCGCGGTTACGTAACTTAAATTTCTCGCGGTATGCATATAATAATAATAATAATAATAATAATAATAATAATAATAATAATAATAAGTGATGAACTGATGACTAATATTTTAAAGTTATGGTTATCCTTATTATTTATTAGTTATAAATTTCCCGTTGAAATAATAATTATTAAATTGTAGCGTTAAAATTAAGACGTTTAAAAGTATTTAAGTCGTTACACTATATTCTTACATAATGTAATATAAATTATTTGGATCGATTATATATAAAAATAAATAATGTTATAATTAAAAATGTCTACGATTAAAAAATGATAAATTTCCGACAAAAAGTAATATATTATATTAATTTAAAATATTGATAAATAATTATAATTATTATTATTATTATTTCACCAATAGTTAAATATATTATATTATACTTCATTGAAAAAAAACCACGATTGATTTATATTATTATTTGTTAAGGTATAGTTTTAACCTCTATAATCAAATATGAATACAAAAATAATTATTGCTTAAAATAATAAACAATAATATTATGTAAATGTTGATAAAATATCTACATCGTGGTTGTATTTATTGTTTTTAATAAAATACAAAAATAAAACGAATAGAATAATATACTCGTAAAATTTATGCTTATTAATATATTTTTAAAATTTAATTTAGTAGGTATATAATATTTATTATATTATTATTTATTTATTATTTTATTATTTATTATTTAGTATATTATATTTTTTATATAAGTAATATTAACTTTGTATTTAATAGCTAATTAAAACATACGATTTATTTCAATTTTGATAAATATTCAATATTGAATTGTTTGATATAATAGTGACCAAAACGGTAATAATAATATTGAATTGTAGATAAACATATTACTATTACACCACTCTATTCTAAATTATAATCAGTAGATAAAAAATAATATGAATTTACTTATATGTATTAATTTTATATAAATACTTTATGAATTTTAATTTTCAGTAGTATACGAGTAAAATTGTTATATTATTGTTAACTATAATGCCATTATAAATAAAATAATCTCATTCATTTTCAATACATAATTTGTATCTATTTTTTTTATTTTTCTAATTATTAATCATTTAATTGTTTTACCACTTATAAAATATTAACACCACATCATTATTTTTAAAATCTGTTTCCAATAAAATATAATTACGAGTATGTGTTTATGAGTTAATATTTTATTATTACATTCTCAATTTCTCATATACGCATAGTTTTTTTTTTTTAATATTGCGTAACATTTTTGATAAAATCCAATTATAATTTATTTTTTCGATAACAAGTAACAATTAAAATTGTAATAATTATTAATGTCGCATATATTTTGAGTTAATTATTGTTTACGATGGTATTCTATATAATGTATATACAAAGAATCATAAATAATTTAAATCACGTTTTTATAAATTATATTATTTACCTTGCAACGGGCCCATGATTGCAGTTATAAGCACGGTCAGGGCAATTACTTTCATTCTTCTGTTGTTTTTTCCATTTTTAAAAGTTACTTGGAACGCGTCGGCGATATGTTTCAAATCGAAAAAGAATTTGATTCGAGCCCAATATGACTTCTTTTCCTTGCTCATATCATATTTTTTCTGTTTGATATCGTGAACGCAATAGTGCGCGGCAATAATACTGATGATACAGAGTACCACGGCTATGGTATACACCCCGATGAAACCAACCTTCCGGTATAATATACCCGACAATCCAGTACCTATAGGAAGACATAAGGCCATCGTTGCGTTTATTAAACCCACTCTTATAGTTTTCGTTTTTTCCTAAATTCAAAATATAAAAAATATAAATTGTTTATTAATACTGCACTTCAAATATTATTTAAATTTGTAATGGGTGCATATATTTGGATATTATCATGAGCGGAGGAGTTGAAGAAATTCTAATTTGCCATTCCGAAGACCCAAAAAATTATATTATACTATTATATTGTATTATTTATTATTCATTTCATTTGGTTCATGGCATAAAAACCACATTATTACAATATTATAATCATGCCTTATGTAATATTGAAATATCAACAAAATTAATATCTATAAATAAAAATAATCTCCTAGAGCTAGAGGAGCATGGAATAAAATATATTATATTTAACATTATACCATGAAAATATACACAATTTATTGAATCTATATAATTATTAAACGTTGCGCAGGACAATATTTTTTTTAAGTATTTCTTTCTTATATACTAATTCGTAATTAAACTTCATATTTATAATATCCTAGGTACCTAGGTATATACAAAAAAGGTAATGGGTTTAACACAAAATGATTGACTCAAAAAGAAGAGCTAATTATGCTGTGAGGGATACAGGTCTAAAGAGGATAGTGTTGAATTTTAATTAAAATTTGGATGCAATGATAAATCATTATATTCGGAAATACGATTTTGAGCGAAGACTGCGTAGTTTATTGATTAAATTTTTTACATTTATTAGTCTACATTTAGTACATTAGTCATTAAATATCCAAATCTGACAATACTTCGATCATAATCGTTTTTTCCAAATGTAATGATTTATTAATCAAAATTCAACACTATCCTCTTTAGACCTGTATCCCTTCCACACCAGTATTAGCTTTTCTTTTTATCCTTAAAACAGCCAAAAAAAAAAAAGAGCTCTACTCTGTACTTCTGCCGCAGGGATACAGGTGTGCAAATCATAGTGTTTAATTTTTATTAGAATTTGAATGCAATGATAAACCATCGCATTCGAAAACACGATTCTGGGGGAAGTTCAAGTCTCTAAGTTCAATATAAAATCCCTTGTCACCTAAATGCCCATATCTGACAGAACTTTGCTCAAAATATTTTTTTCAAATGCGATGGTTTATCATTGCATTCAAATTCTAATTAAAATTAAACACTATGATTTGCACACCTGTAACCCAGGTTATGTTAACACCTCTTCTTTTTTATACTTTAAACAGCTATAAAAAAAATCGTAAAATGTAATAATTCACAATTAATTGGAACTGAGTTAAGTAAAATGTATTTAAGTTTCAATAAAATTTTCAAAATTTTTAAAAAGTTTTTGTCAATTTTATTTAACATTATTGTAAAATATTGTAATATAATAAGAAAAAAATCCATATAAATACTTTAAATATTGATTTTACTGACATTTCAACTTTAAACACATATAAAAAAAAATCAAGTTTTGAGATTTTCCTAATATTTTGGAAATACTTTAAGATATATATTAGTATGCTTCAATAAAAATTTTAAAAATTTTAAAAATTTTCCAAATTTTTTGGCTTTTTTATTGTAAAGGTATTGAGAAATAATAAGAATAATACTAGTACCTACCTATGTATTCTAAGATTTTCGTTTAAACTAAAAATATCAACTTTAAAACTTTAAACAGCTATAAAAAAAAATTTAAACTTGGTATTTTTCTAATATTTTGATATCATGTTAGAAATATTAAGAATACACTGGTAAAATTTTCAGACCTTAATGCCCAAAATTGCCAATTTTATCAAAAATTATATATACATAAAAACGAGAAATTTACGAAATATTCAAAGTCCTATATTTTGTAGAAAAATTAACGTAATGGTTACAAAATTTTATACCTACCATATTATATAATAGTACATATGTAAACACCCAATACAATTTTATCAAGTCTCTAACTTCATCAAAATTGCCTGAGTTATCGTGAAATATTGAAATCGAATTAGTCAAAAATTCAGTTTTCGTGAAAAATGACGTTTTTTGTCATTTTTTGGTCGGTTTTTCTATCGCATAGGGTCAAATTTGAGCAATTCTAAAAATGACCTAAATAAAGTACCAACTGCATCCTCTTTCCAACCAGAAACATATGCTATTCGTGAAAATTGGAGCATTATTTCGGGTAGTAAAAGTGTCTTCAGACATAAAAAAAAGACACACATTATTGTAAAACCAATAAATAATTTTCACTTCGTTTAAAATCTAAAACAATTTTTATTAAAAATAAAAATTTGAATTCAAACTCTTCATGCAACTCACTCTTGTAATTTGAATAAAATTCTTACCGAACTGATATCTCCGATGTAAGAAAATATGGCCATAAATATGACAGTCCAATATCCAGTGAAGGCGATCGGCAGTGATTGCCACAGACCCGTCACTGCCATCGGTAATTGATCGAAATAAAAAACGCAAACCAGCATGCCCAGGTTCCTCAATATCTCCCCGTAGACTGGCAGGAGCATGCATGGTCTCCTCAACCGGTTTCTGTCACTCCAGGAACCAAGAAACAGGACCAGCACCGCGGGCACACTGTTCTGCAGGATCGTTTGCCAAATGAGCATGTCGGCCACCAGCTTTTGCACCATAATCTCGCTGCTGATCAGGTTGCTGGAATTTTTGTCCTTGTTTTCCAGACCAATGCACACATCGGTGCTCAGATTCAAATCCACCCTGCACGCTTTCTGAATGTTCAAGTTCTGATTGGTCAACAAGACCAAGATCGACGCAATCAGGTACGGAAACAGCATCGGTTCTACCGTAATATTCAGCATTAGCGCTTTGTACGCTGGCAGCTTTTCGTTTGTGGCTTGGTCATCAGCATTGACATCAACTTCGGCGTCCTTATCGTTTTCTATAAACTTATCGTTTGCAGCAAGATCATCCGAATTGTTTTGACGTTTGTCGTCCATCGCAAAACGTATGAAATATTGTCTGAAATACGAGTGCGGAAACATTGGATTAGTCTACAATGATTTTTTTTTATCAATCGTGTTTAGTAAAATGCAAATATAATATAAAATTAATAAATAATGAATGATAATGATTTTATATTGGATTTTATATATAATTTTATTAATAATGTAATAAATTATAGGTATACTCGATTATATATCAATGATTAATATTATATTATTATAGTGACTATAATCTGATTCGAGATATAAAGTATGTACCTATCAAGTATTAAAAAATAAATCTATTTTTAATTGTAATATTACTCGTATAGTCGTATTATTATTAAAATAAATCCATTAAATAATAATATATACAATATTAATCGGTATATAATACAAATACATAATAGTTTATATTTTATTACATAAGCCCAATAATCAAAACCAAATATTATTTATTATGTAAATAATATTATAATAATAGTTCGACGGCAAATTGTATAAATTATAGTATGTTAAGTGGTTAAAAATTCATAATACAAAAATTAATTGCATAAATTAAATACATGTATACGATATGCTATTGTCACAAGTTTAGATTTTTTTTTAATTTAATTTTTATATTATTTATAAGATAAACACAAAACCTGTTTATCAGCTGACTCATAATCGGTCACCTTCCCCACGGATTTCACCTATTGTAATGTGTCTATGCTATTTATAGACCCTAATTTAATATATAATTTTTGAAATCTCGTGTTTTTGTATATCGATTACATATTTTTGAATAAAATTAATGTTTTATTATATATAACTAATTTGAATGAATACGAAGCTCATAATATAATTTCATTTTGATGAATAATCAATAAATTAACGAAATTAAAAAAAAAAAAAATGATACCTAACCTAACTTTAACATTTTATCATTAAAAATAACTTCACCTTTAATCTTATAAATATTTAATATATACTTATTAGAATTTGTTTTCTCTTTAACAACTTTTTCCATCTAAAAAGTGTAAAAATAATTATAAAATACATTTTAAATTCAAAAGTCAAATAATAATTAAATAAAATATAATGAAAAAATATTGGAATTTAAATTTTATAATAGGTACCTATTTTAGTATTTTACTATATTATAGCTACTGCCTAGCTACTCGTATACCTTCTGTTGTTTGATATAAACCTATACAATATTACAGTTACGAGTTACCTACTCAATTGCGTATCAATTAAGTGATATAATTAGATAGTATATGCTTATAGCTTATATACCTATATTATAAATATTAAATATAGGTATAATTAATTAATTAGTAATAGTTATCAGTAGATAAATTTTGCAAATTTCGTTGAGTTATATTTATAATATATTAATATCATATCTCTTGGGGATGCCATTCGTTTTTAAAGATTAAAAATAAATTTCCAACATTTATCTACTTAAATTCTAAGAATATTACTTGTATATACTTGTGGACTATATACTATATTACAATTATTGTTTTTAAAATTTAGGTATTTTGTGTTCTTGTATATACTTGTGGACTATATACTATATTACAATTATTGTTTTTAAAATTTAGGTATTAAATATAATTTCTATCATTATTTTAATACGGAATAATCTGTTCACTCTGGAAATCTGCAATATATTATTATAACAAAGGGTATAATAATTTGTAATGTACGTAATATTAAGCATATTTTGTATTTGTATATTATTTTACTATTATTTTATAATATTATGAACGTGTCGTAAATGTTGTAATTTATTTAACCTAACCCCCACCTAGAAACTAAATAACTCGTCGTCGGTCAGTATAATAATATTCATGTTCAACGTTGAAAACTACTTCGTCTGGAATATTGTAAACATGATTAAAAATTCCCACGATAACCTGTAAACTATACAATATACAACTGGATCCGTTTTGGAAAATGCGACGTTTCAGCATTCCACAGGTAGTAACTGGGTACTATCACTGGTAGGTACTACATTGGAAGTAGGTACTAGGTGTAAAGTTTAATATCTTTAATTTTTATTATCTTTAATATAATAACATAGTTACCCAATTGAAATATTTAAATGTCATTGAGTTTTAGAATAATCGGTTTATGTTGTTTTATGCGAAAAGTGATATCACAATCATACTATGATAAATGACAATGTTGTCTCTACAGTTCAATATCAAACATTTAATTCCACAATATTATTTTCACGACGAACGACGAAGGTAACACGAACGAAATACCAAAGACTTATTAAAATAATAAAACTAAAATTAATAGTCACCCGTTCAAACGTCATATAAACTTAAATCATACATATGTACCAGAGTTGTGGTACATATCTAATATTTAATAATATTATTTACTATTTGTATTGATTGTATGAAATGCTTACGTTGAAACTAACCGTTGAAAAAGTATATTTTATTATAATTTTTGTTGTTAGCGGTCTGAAAACGAAACATTAATATAATAATATGTCTACATAAGCTAAATGCTACAATATTCAAGACACCATCGCAACAAGTAACATTTTAGAAACACGGCTAATAGCAAATTAGACAAAAAAAAATCTTCAATTCTTAATTATCACAACAAAACAAAGTCGTCATTTTACGTTATTGTTATATTATATTAATTATATTAGGTAGGTATATAATATTACTATATAAGCTCACCGTTTATTTGCGTGTATGTACTAAGTAGACGTCGTTTGTTTTTTGATCACTTTCCGGACGAATCGTAATCACAGTGTACTTATGCTCGTAATGCGATGCGTTATAATAATGTTAGTTACATAACGTTGCATCGTCGAACAGATGAAAATATTATTAATATTGCTCTGTGAACTATAATTATAATGACTGTTATCGCTTCGAACGGAGAAGGAAAATAAAATAATAAAAATTGTGTCGAAACTGACGAGTAAACAATAAAATAATGCAAGATGATGGTGATGGCCGATGGTATTATGATACGATATAACGCATTACCGTGGTAGTGAACGGTCGCGTTGCATGTTCGTCTTGATGCGGCGGACCCGCGTAGTTTTTCCTCTCCGTTATAGAACCGAGCGAGAGGAGTGAGATTGAGAGAGAGAGAGTGAGTGAGAGAGAGAGAGAGAGAGTGATTGAGTGAGAGAGATAGTGTGAGTCAGCGATCGTGTGGAGTCCGTTTTCGAAACCGGTTGGGCGCACAACTTCCGTCTAGGACGCAGTCGAATTATAAAAACCACACTTGCTCAGACTTTGCCCGACGACAACATTGACGGCGCCGATACGAAGACGAACTAATAATTTATATTAGGTATTATAATTTTATAATATTAATAATAAATTTCTGAACGTTTTGTAGAATTCTTACATGCGAGGATCGTTTTGACTTTTGACGCTTTTACTCCTGGCGTTTCGAACGGGTCTAATGGTACGCCACTAGTGGCACCGACACTTTATACTATTGATTTCAAACCAATATCAATATTTGTCAACTAATTTTCAACGCCAAAATTATAATTTGTAACCACTTCTCTTCCGAAAATATATCGTTTTTTTTTTTTTTTTTTTTTGCAGAAAAGGAGTACAAAAGAAAAAAAGAGATTGTAAATTCTAATTTTGGCATTGATTTTAAATTGATAATATAATATGGCGGTTCTAATAATTTATCATACATTAATGTAGGTGTTATTAAAATATAATGAATATTTCAGTATTCCAAAGACAGAGAAAATAATATACTTATGATTATAAAAAAAAAAAAAAATAGGTCGTGTAGTAGGAGTTATGAGAAAGAGGATTTGCGTAGATGTTTTGGGTTAATTTTATGTTAATTGTCAAAAATCGAAAAAAATTTAAAATATTATGGAGAATTAGTTTAACAATAATATAAACATACATTTTCTGATGCAAATTTGTATAAAATTTGAATAAATTTTAATATTATTAAACTATAATACATTTGCAATTTGCTTTTGTATAAAAATAAAATATATGATATTATAAAAATATTATGTTTAATATACCAATATTAAAATAATTATTACTAGGGCTATGGACTTCTAGGAGTTTGCATATTTTTTAATAATTATTTAAAACATAGCTAAGTAATAAGTAATAAAAACATTTGTTTCATAACAATACCTACTATATTATATTTCAAAATTTTTGTTGCATATTTGACCATTTTTAATTTATAAGTGCATATTTGGTCATTTTTGAAATAAGTATATAAGTTTAGATAAATGATTATTAAAATTTTAAATAAATTTCTTGGGCCTGAGATATTTTTTTTTTTTTGATGAATTTATTTATATAAACTAAATAGATAAAATTTATATTTATGTTTTCCTCACCGCACCAATCATTGTTACTTCTCGGTACACGTGTACCGATAATGATATTAAAATAACATTTTATGGCCTGCATACTTAGGCATAAATGCACGAATATTTTAAGGTTTTTTGGACCTATATGGCTACATGAAGTTCCTAGCCCTAATTATAACATTTATAAAAAAATATTTTCCATCAGTTGGTATTATTCGATTATTATCATGAAAGTTTCATATTATGTCAATTGAATTTTAACGCACTCATCCCTTCAAAATGATGACGATATAATATTCTTATTAATATAAGTCCTTGACAACATCGTATAATTATAATAAATTAATAAAATATTGCAAGTATCTATTCCAACCTATACATAAACGCGTTACTCGATTTTTGCATAATATGGATTGCACAAGTAATAATAATGATATTTACCTATTAGAATATTAATAAATACATTAACATTGAATTTTAATTAAAATTTGTTCATTACGGTAAATTCGTATCCATCTAGTTAGATATATGTAAACTTAAAAACAAACTTCGATGATTTAAGTGGTTCGACGTGTTTTTATGCGTAAATAATATATACCTAATATGCATTTGCATAATATACGAGTATAATATTATAATATAATATTATATTGACGTTTATCGTTTATGGTACGTTCATTTTTCAAATCTTTCATTAGTTATCAGTTTATCACACATAATTTATTTTATTTTAATAATTTGTAATTATTTCTCACATGAATATAATATTTTAGTAGAGATCACGTGATTTGTAAAATGACTCAAACATTGTATTGCAACATCCAAAATGAGTTTTTGAACAATACATTTTATTGTTTCGACTTTTTCTCAAACTTATCAGCCAATTAAAAAATGTTTTCATATCCATGGATATAAGAATTATTGAGTAACACAAGTAGGTGTAAGGTATATATATAATATTTATATTCATGAAAACAATATCCATGTTTTTCAATTACATATTTAATTAAATCGTTAAATATATATTTATTAGTTTTTGTATAATGCACTTGTAATAGATTTACAATAATTATAGAATTTATTATTGTAATATTAAAAAGTTGATTGATCGTATAATGTGCATCGAAAATGGGCGTGACTAAAAATAATAATTTTTCCACATTCTTCCGCAAAACGATCAATTAGATAAATCGATTCTTGAGTTTTACTTACCGATATGTTTTAATACTTAAATACGCATATTTATATATTATAATAGATATTAATATATTATTGTGTCAAATAATTGTTAATTTGACAATTGAAAAAAAAAAATTAAACACCAAAATTTTAGCATTAATAAAAAATATTTGGTAAACGTATAAGAAATTACGATAAATCATTACATCCGAAAAACGATTCTGAACAAAATTCAGTCAGATTACATAATATTATGTATTGATTAAAATTTTTACATTTTTATTAAAAATATTAATCTCATTTTACATTTAGATTTTAACGTAAGAGTTCCAAAATTTTATCACATATAAACAGTACCTATGTGAAATCATTTTTTGGTCGTTTTTCCTGTGCATAGGGTCAATTTTGGAAAAATTCGAAAAATGACCTAAATAAACATAAGCGCTATTCGTGAAAATCGAATCATTATTGCCGATAGATGTTCCAGATTTGGGGTGTTTCATGTTGTTTTCAGATAATATAAAAACAAAAACAAAAAAAGATACGCATTATTGAAAACCAATGGATTTTTTCGCTTCGCTCAAAATCTAAAATATGATAATGTACTGAAATATTTATGATAATGAGGAATGACGATAATTTTGACCAATGAAGATTAAATAAAGTTATATAATTTGTCCCATAATCTTGCATTTATCAACATAGGCGTGCGCAGACTTTGTTCGCAGGGGGGCAGCTATCTGACGAATAACAAGGCGATTGAAAAAATTGCTTAAATAAAATTAATATTTTATAGCTACAGGATAAATTTTGTAACAAAACATAAGAAAATAATAACAAATATAATTTTTAATCAATACAGGTATTAATCATATTTATTCCTTAATGATTAAAAAAAAAAAAAAATAATGATAATTTTTAAAGATAAGTATAAATTACTACGAGAAAGCTAAATATAATATATTATAAATTGTATACCAGTAATAATTAATACGTATTTAAAATTAAAAATAATTTAACTGTAAAAAACAACCTACCTATCAATTAAATAAAATAATTTTATGATTTTAGAAATTAAAATAGAAATAAAAAAATTTATAATTTATAATAACTTTACTCCAAAGTTATAATATTGCATTACTACGCTATCTTATTAATAATAATAGTTTTAAAAAATAAAACAAATTTCTTGAAAAACATAATATTCCAAACAACACCTCACAGTTTTCAGATAAAATAATAATTATTAATTTAAAATCCATTTCAAAAAAATAATATATTTTCTTATATGGAATATGATATTACTTATAAGTTATAATTAGTGATAAATCACATATAAAATTTACCACGAACGTGTTGGGTTTTTTCTTAAGGTTATATACGATATCTATTTGAACGTTATTATAATAAACTTACTATCGTATTATTTTAGTTTTAAAGTAGCGTTATCACTTATCAGTAATGACAGTTAATTCATTAGTATACCTATTATTAATCACATAATATTATTTGTAGACAACGGTATGTATTGGCAGGAAATCGTATGATACTATTAATCTATAAAAAATAAAGTACGTACCTATAAATTTTTTTATATATTATATTTTATATGTGTAAGTGCAAAACTTGGCTGGCCCTTAGGGACAGTAGGGACTATTTGTTATACTCAATTTTTATTTTGTTTTATTAAATTCATATATTTATACGTATATAATATTATGTATATAAATATGGGATTTCAACGACTTTAAAGTTGTTGAATTAGTAGTGTTTCTTATATTATGTTTTGTGTCTTGAATTTTAATATTACGGTATTATTTGTTTTCAAATTTTCATCATTAGCACAAATTAAATATTTCATACCATAAATAAATTCACCACATGGTTAAAATAATATAATTAAGTCGAAAAGTCGATTTGTTGAATAGTTTTATAACGTTTGTTAAAATGGAAATGGTAAAATTCCAAATGTTTTGAAATTTCTTGTAACGATAATAAATTATAGTAGTGAAATACTTTCAAAGTTATCGTGTTTTATTTTCTTATAAAATAATTTTTATAAATCAATACAATCATATTGTTCGTATTTATACGTACGCGGTACGCTACATGTTATGTTCGTTACAGAAATTTTTTTAGTTCGAGAAGAAACATTTTTTTTCTACATATTAATCATATTATTATAACTTATGTATTATAAGTATTATTGGATTAACCAGAAAAAATAATACGTGTACACGTTTTGCTCGTAAGCTCGTAATTCAAGACGAGTAAGTACAATATTTATTGCATTTTATAGTTGAATGCAGTTATTTTTAAAATAATATTTTATTATATTATATATACTTTTAATTAATGCGTACATAAAGATGGACGTAAATCTTTTCTAATACATATATAGGTACTCGTATTATATATGTATATAAAAATATATACATTGGTGGTCATATTATACGGTACCTATATATTGATTTACACATTTCCCACGACACATCATTCGACGATCGGATATTGAGTTTCGACGGTGAAAAAATTGCGCTATACGTTCACTAATTTTATCGATTTCCTTCGATTGATATTGTATTATATTTTACGTCTGAATGTAATAAATCAATAGATGCATACTATATTATAATATAGGTATGTTATTTTTATGTCTAATATCGATTGCATTATTATTGCATAGGTTTAATTTATACTTTTGGCTGATTTCCCAGATTTTATTACATTTATACGGCGGAATGGCAATAACACTATGTAAATGTGATAACGACTTTACTATGAATATGCGCGCAAAAATCAAGTTTACACGATTTTCAAATGATTTATCAATGTTCATAATATTATTACGTCGTCTTTGGCTTGCTATTATACACAAAACGTTAGTACGTTACCATTGATAATAGGTATAATATTATATTATTATATGGTTACGAATAGCCTCTTATAACATATATCTATACCTATACCATATTATTGGTAACGACTAACGAGTCTCTCCTCTCTATTCTCTCTGAAAGTCGTGGGGAGGAGACGAGGAGACGAGGAGACGAGGAGACGATGAATAATAACAAACGGATAAAATTAACACCTAATATAATAATTTGTTATGGTTTCGGATAAATAATATACTTTTATTATTTAATGCTTAATGGTTTGTTTTTACTCAGAGTATAAGGGGGAGGGGGGTTCGCGTCTGATTGTGTCTCTCTCTCCGATTCGGCCGTTAACTATACCCAGGTAACTTATAACAGGTTCACCTATACTATATAGCAATAGCTTCACAAGAAAACGTTTTCAGCAATAATACTAGGAATCGTGGACAATCGTCACGACTTACGAGACTAATATATGAATTTTAATTACGATCGAATTCAATATACGTGTACGTAAATAATTCTATATTTTTCGAGAATATGATAAACTAGATTTTGTCTCGATTTTATGCTAATGATTACGACGACGATGTGTCGTAGTTTCTTTTTCATCTCGACCAGTTCGCGATAATCCTCAGTGGATTCATGTTTTCACGGAGTCGCGTGATTGTACGACACGGTGAGTACCTCATTGTATTATTCAATATTTATGCATTTTTTTAAATTTAATTTTGTATTTATAGTCATTTCGAACACGATTACTCACGTTTTTTTGGTTTAAAATTTTCCGTTTATTGTCTATATTAATTTTTAAACGTTTTCGCACAATCAAAAGTTCGTAAAATATCAAATATTTTACTTTAATATTATAAATTATACGAATGCACAAACTTTTTTTATCCATCACATGACCTTGGTTGCTTAATATATTAGATTTAGGCGATTATGAATATTTATGATAAGAAATGATAACTATAAGTCTAATTTTATATGGTTTATTATTTTAATTTTAAAAGAATTATGTCATGCAAGTTACCTGTAAATGATTAATGCTAAATTAATTTAATTAATTTTTTTATATTTACTTAGTAAATAGATAATCAATTAGCTGTTTTTAACAAAATTTCAGTCAATTTAATTAATTCATTTTATCTTATTCGGTATTAAAATATTAAATTAGTATTTAATACTAGAAAATAATAAATAGAATATTTAAAAATTAAAACCCATTTTTATTTGTATTATTCATTATTTTATTTATTTATTTATTATTAATTAACACCCGCAAGGGGTAAAAGTACAGAAGATTAACTAATTATATAATAATTACATGATATTAGACGTCATACAGGTTGAAAAATACAATTAATGAAATATGCATAATTTTAATTTATACACAGAATCAAAATAATTAAAATTTTATATTTTAAAATATTGTATTAAATTTAACTTGCTTTTGACATAATTATTGACATACTATCGATTAATTTATTGGATATATTAAAAATGTTTTATTATTTATTGATTGTATAATGATTTAAGTTAAAAAATATTAATTAATAGTTAATAGTCTAATACCAGGGGTGGACTGGGGGAAAAATCAAAATTTCAACGGCCCTCTGCAATATACCATATTATTTTAGATTTTATTTCTAATGATAAGTCGTTAACAAATACGAAATATAGCCGGATTTCCATCAGAATTTTGGATTTTTATGTTTTATTATATTTTATACGTGTTAAATAGTATTTCAATTTATAATTTTATAATAATCAAATTTTCTTTAAATATAATATTTATCCGAGCAACGGCCCACCGGGAAATATCCTGCCACTGTAACCAATACCTACTACACTTCATATTGCTACATAAAAAAAAAAAAAAATAAATAAATAATAATAATAATAATAAAGAAAGAAAAACAGAATATTTCAATATTACTTCATTACCACTTGGTTGACCCGTAAACTCGTCCATTAGCTGTATACAGCACTCCGGCACTGGTATCACAATTATTAATTTATTACCACTTCCAAGTTCCAAAATTAATTGAAAATTCAATTCTCATAAGCGGTTAGTGTCACGTATTAAAATTCTTGCGCGGTTAAAGATAATTATTATTAATAATATATGTTTAAAAATATTTCATCACACGTTTATAATATCTACAATACACATGAATATAATTATTATAATACATAATAATATAATAATATATTTTATACGTACCTATAATGTATAGGTGGTATAGTGTTTGTATAAATGAAATAATCGTTTCTATATACTACAAGTATACGTATTTTACATGAAGTTTATATTAATATTAATATTACATTGCTGTTTAGTTTAATAAATTTACATATTATTCGATTATAACATTTTAAGTATATACCCAGTTGAACCGTCTACTATATTATATTATTATTGTTTTAGTATACGACACTATAATACGATTCTGGTGATTTGTGTTCTGGACACAACGGTCTTAACGTTCAGATGAATAATAATTAAATGTCATCATCTTTGAATCTGGTTATTTTTGATCATATTTTACTTGCTCCATGTTATACGAAAATAACTTTATCGTCCGAGTAATAAGTGCGATGAGCGAACAAGTCAACGTTATTGTAAATTAATATATTTATCCATTAAATATACATCGTTGGGTTACCCTTTATACATATAATATATATTATATATATAGGTATTTTGTTGTTTGGTTTGAACTTTCTCAGAATATTTTTATCGTTATTATTTACGTACTATCACTGTCTTCTTGTCATCACAGTAAAATAAAATATGTTTTAACGTCCTTGCATTCACCTTTATATTATGATTCAAATGAAATGCTATTATGCTAAAACATCCTTACTGTGTTCACTACTACTATGTTTTCTGTATTGCATAAAATACAACACTTGTTGTAGTGTATTACGTGCATGAATAATGTGCCAAGTATACATTTTTCTTGCCGTCGGTAATGTAAATATTATCTACAGATACACGATTTTCATTATAATTTACTATAGTGTTTTCTAACGTTACCAAAGACGGTACCAATTTTGGAAATTATTTCACTATGTTATTTTACTTGTTTCTTGTTATTATTTTTAAATGCCAAATTAATTATTTAATAATTATCAATATTAAATGGGTGATGTTTCATGAAACAGAAAAAAAAAATCCAAAATATTATGTATAATTTTCAATTATTATAATATAATATGAGAAATGAATTAAAATGGAACAAATAATTTTTGTATTTCTGGTTATACAAACATTAAAACAATATTTAACTGTGATTATAATGATGATGTTCATTATAATATAATGTGGAAATACCGTGTTTCGTTTTAATTAAATAATGTATATGTATATGAAAATATTATTCCGCTTTAATTATTTAAATATTAATGAAACGAATACAAAATAGATATAGGTACCTATTTAATGTTCATTAGATAATAGGCACCGTAAAGTAAATGCTATAATTTTATCTAATTTTTAGTATACCTGAATAATTCAATATATTTTTAACGAAATAACGTACTTAATCTGATTTTCATATCTTTTAAGGAACAAATGAATGTATATTGTGGTAGTTATACGAGTTTATTAAAGGTGGTCTTAAAATATTATTATAGATGTCAAATAGTATTATATAATTTTACGATTACTATTGTACCTGTACTACTATAATAATATATTATTATACCTAAAACACAAATATTAATCACATATTTATGTAAATATAATTACTCTTTTATTTGTTTATTACTCGTTTAATCAAACCGTACTACGCGTAGTTACATCATTAACAAATTATTTTATTAGATATTTGATAATTTTCCCATTTTTCATGTTTCGAATAATTTAAATGTTTTTATAGGATAATATATAAAACATCCAAGGAAATAAATATTTTTATTTTTTAAGATGTTTCGTATCAAAATCAGCTAAAAGGATCAATTTTCAATTTTCTATTTCTTAATTTATCACACTGTATTACGTATGTATTGGATTTAATAAATAGTGAACATCAAATAAGAGTATAGAGTATTATAACTAAGTGGTTTAAAATTTTTAATTAAGTAAAAAAAAAATTATAATAAAAAGTATTCAACTGCCGTTTTAATTTTCATAACCAAAAAGTCGAAAAATTTTGAGATGTTGATACTCAAACAATCTTCATTGGTCTAAATTATTGTCATTACTCATTATCATAAATATATTTCAATACGTTATCTTCCCTTGATTTTTGTTTTCTAAACTAAGGATCCATATTATTTGAATAATTGTATTTGTATGTGAAAAATAATTATACAAGTAGTAAATATAATTATAAATTATTTCTGACCATTATCGTAATAAGACTATTTTAACATTTTGTGACATATTCTAACGTCCTAAATAATATTTTAATAATTTACGTAATTAATTTTTGAAACAGAATTTCATGTAAAACTAATCAAAAATATAATTTCTTACCAAACGAATTATTTATTAATAAAATATTTTACATTTAATAATAATTATAATATGTATGATATATGATGTAGCAGTAGCAATAATAATATACAAAATATAAATACAAATCATATGTTAAATAATAAAAAAAAATAGATTGTAGAGAGTAACAGATTATCGTGATATACTCCTAACATTATTAATAATTATTATGATGATTTATAGCGTTACTGTTACAAGATTATAAAGTTTAATACGACCATTCTTCATAAATACTAGTTAGCAGTTAAAACCTGGAAGTAGTGATAGAAGCACGTTATAAAAATATTGATTTACAGAATCATACCAGAAAGATAAATAATACAATTACACAGAATCATTCGACGATTAATTATTAAATTTATTTTTAACGATTGGGTAATGCGATTTCGATACGTAACATTAACAGTATTCGTCAATTTAGTAAGTCATATTATTCAGTCATATATTATATATATATATAATATTTTATTTTATTATTTTTATATTGTGATGTATAAACATTTTGATGTGAAAATTATTTGATATTTAGTTAATTTAGTTATTTATATTGTAAATATTCCAATGAGCAGGACTGCAGAATTTGATAACAGATAATTTGTTATAAACTTATAAATTATATAGCATAAAATTGTTATATATTTTATATTCGGATATTATACGACAATATTGATCGCGGACAATTGATCTTACGTAACAATTTATCACAGATAAATATTACATTATTACTGTTTATTTTTACTGAGTGGTAAGTACATGAATTATTTACTCGCAGATGTATGCGATGGCACTGATAGACCATTTTTCGGACATTACTTGGTAGTTGGTACTGATTAGACTGAGTATTATCTAAATTGTATGGATTTTATTTTATTTTATTGTTTGACGTGTGTATAAAATTATGTTCAGTATAATCGTGTCAGTCGCGTGAACATTATTATTAAGAATGTCAGTGTTAAAGTATATTAAAAGTGAATTGGGATAAAATATTAATAAAATTATATAATTATTTTATATACCTATCATTATACAGGTATAATTTACATTTATAATTTTTGTGATAATAAATTTACATTTCAAATATTTATCAATTATATTTTTATTTGAAAACGATTCTTTTTATCTACTATTTATTGTTATGCAATTAACTGTTACGTACGATCAACTTTATCGCGAACAATTTTGATATACCTAATTAATTATATCGTAAGTTTAGTAATTTAGGTAATTTACATGTATGCTTCACCATTAAAATAATTGATTTTTGTGAAAATTCGTATAAAAGAAATTATAAAAATAATTTTTTCATCGTTTTAATTATTTAAATTAAAATATAACAAAATTAATTGTCCATGTTTTAGTGATTGATTGACTCAAAAAATATTAATTATAAGTAGGAGCCAGGAGCAGGACGTATCTATACTTATGATAATTTACAGTTTACAGATTTAGTCGTCATTTTACAAGTAAATATTTTACTACTTTTCTCTATTTCTTATTATAATTACTTAATAATATTTAATTGTAAACAATAAACATGAATACGATGAAGAATTATTTCCTTTGTACCTGCACGTTTTTAAAATTAACCTAAATCATCATTCATCAATAGATTTGCAATAAAAACAATTATAAACAACGAAACAGTTATAAAAATAATAAAATTCATCACATGTTTATGTCTGATTACATTATGTTGGTTTTCACCAAATAGTTTTCGTTACCTACCTATGTATTGGTAACATATATATATAAGATAAGTATATGCATAACATAAAAAAGTAACAATAAACTTTTATAAAACCTCTTAAAAAGTTAAAACTATATTAAAAATAGAATCGGTTGAAGATATTGAACAATAATAGGTTAAATGGATCGTAATAATACGAGGATAAATTTTTTTTGATTTTGTTATAGGTATCTATTTGTAATAAATAATACGCGAAGTGGTTTCTATATGCGCATATAATATATTATTATATTATAATGCCGCTACAGAGGTTATGGTATAAACGGTAAAGATAAATATTGCGGTTAGAGACCGATGCAGTGTGCATCTGTAAAGATGGTCAGAATCGTAAATGAATAATTAATTATTTTATTTCTAGGCGATAAGTGCAATTAAGAAAGTTATAACAACAGTTATATAGGTATTACTGTATAATATAATATGACCGTGCAATGTGGAAATGGAAATAATATTATGTCCTAATCTAAAATTCTAGTTAGAAGAAATTTGTGGTTTGGTATCTAATATATATATATATATATATATATTAATTTTATGATACTAGTTTATTAATAAACTTAGATATTTTAATTTTTTTATTATCAATAACATAATACACGTGCAATAATATAAATTGTGTGTTGTGTTATAACTTATTTATAAATGTAAAGGTGCGAACCCGTTGAATTTTTATTTTTACATTAAAATCTCTATAAACTGCTTAAGATGTTAAGAGTTACGTTTTTAGTACCATATAGTCAGTATATTATTTATTCACAAAATATGATTGATTGTTTATACTTCTCTCACAGAAAAAAATAAAATAATATCTATCAAACATGTATTTATATTTGGTACAAAATACTAATTTATCGGATTTTTATTACCTAATCTGTTATTTTCGTAATGTTTATATTATTTTAAAGATATCAAATGGATAATTAAATATTATACAATTATTTTAATATTATATAATAACAAAGAGCATATACGATTATTTTAACGAATTTTAATACGAGAATTGAAATGTTGTACACAATATACATATATATTTAAGCTATTAAACTCTATGTCTATATAATTGGATATCTGTTGATAATTATTATTATATTATGCGTATTATGATATTAGGAATATTGCGTAAAAATCGCCATAATAATTGATTATTAGAATATTAGATAGATCCATAGACCATTATTGTTACATACTTATTTTTTTATATTATTATTATTATTATTATTATTATTATTATTATTATTATTATTA
>JAIUCT010000007.1:22726071-22762449 GCA_021307375.1 Tetraneura akinire | reverse complement strand
TATTATTATTATTATTATTATTATTATTATTATTATTATTATTATTAGACGCATGTGAAATAAAAATATAGAAGGGAAAGGGTAAAATCATAATATTAAAGATGGGTTTGTCTTACGATTAAAACTCGTATATAATCTCAATGAAAAGATTTAATATTGAAGAAACGAATCTCCGTTATCCGACAAACTGTTATAATAATGTTAATTTATATTATTATTAATATTTATAAATAATTATTCAATATTAATATTAGTATATATAAATATAATAATTAAAACGCATTACGCACGTATAATATCTATAAGGGTAAGTTAATGACATTTTTTAACAGAGTTAAGTTAATTACATAAATGGGAAAAAGTTAAAAAGTTAAATTTAACATAATATTAACACGTTTACGCCTTGCAGTTTTGAATTAAAACATAAATGGTTTTTGGTAATCACAATAAGTTTTCTTATCGCGTGTAAATCATTGCGAAGTACTTAACCTGATCAATTATTAGCACGTGTATAGTCATCGGTCATTAGTTCACATTACACCATTAAATTTCTGTTTTACAAGTAAAAAATTAATTGATTGCGAACACACAATGCCCGCTGACGATATTATTACGTTAGTACGTTACCTATATACAATTTCGTGCAATAATTATTATAAATTTATAAGTAATACAATTTCAATAATTAGAGGAATTGTTACGTGTGCCAGTACACATTTTTTTTTTTATAAACAATAAATAATTCTTTATAGATAAATATAATATATAATAAATAAGATGATTATTAATATATATGTATTTGTTATTTAGTATTGTAATTTTATTAATTTAAAGTCCATTCGATAATAATATAATATTAATTACGTACGACGCATTGTCGTGAACGTCGCGGACTGAATTTGAAATATTTTTATCTTTCAGATTCGCGAGACATCGTCTACGGAACGACATGACGCGGTCGACAGACGCGACGGCGTTTAGCCAGAAGAACGGCGATTTCAAGACGAACGAGGATGACGAATGGGAGAACAGGAGTTGGTCGTCCAAGGCGGTGCACGCGTTCAAGAACATCACAGTAGAACCGCTGCTCGGCGTGTTCCAGCTGTCCGTCGTTCTGTCCAACTTGACCACGCAGAACCTGAACCTGCAGAAAGCGTGCCGGGTGAACCTGAAGTTGGACGATGCGGTGTGCGACGCGCTGCAGAGCAAGAACGCGTCCATGCACCGGGAAGAGGAGCTGGCGGTGCAGCATCTCGTGTCCGGTATGATGATCTGGCAGAGCGTCATCCTGAACGCTGTTCCATGCGTGCTGTTGATGTTCATCGGCTCGTGGAGCGACCGGAACCGGAAGCGAAAGCCTTTCATGCTTTTGCCGATATTCGGTGAGCTGGTGCGCAACGTCGGCCTAGTCGTGTGTGTGTATTATTTCTATGAGTTGCCTATGGAAGTCGCGGGATTCGTAGAATCCATCCCATCGTCAATTACCGGAAGTATCCCGGTGCTGTTCCTGGCCGTGTTCGCCTACGTGGGAGACGTTAGTACAGTAAGTGTTAACACGGTTATTATTTTATAGTTTCCTATTTTTGGTAACTGGTAACAAGGTAACAATATATTTTGCGCGCGTACGGTTTTCGCCGGTTATAGTTGAGTTGCCAATCGTATGGTCGTTACCTAGTTATATTGTATATTCATAATAATATTAATAATTATGATTATTCTGGTTTATACCGCGTTATTAATATATATATAGATCTCGATATAATATTTAAATGTCGATTTATATATTTTATACCTATATACATATTACATATGTACCTAACTACCTACCAGCGTAATATATTATAGATTAGGTCTTAGGTATAATTTACGAGACGCCGAGAATGGTTATGTTAGGTTATAATTAATTATAATATATTACAGATAATGTCCAATTACAATGAAATATATAACATGGTAAATCTTAATATATTATAATACAGATACAATAAAACGAAATTTAATTACATTAATAGTATATATAATTCAATAGTAAAACATTTAAATGAATATAATTTCATTAGATAAGCTATTTCCTGTATTAATAAGAAAACAAAATAAGTAATTTTATTTCGATATGGAATAAAAAATAAATCATATTTACGTAATGTGAGTTAAACTTTAAAATTAATAAGGCTAAGAATGAATGATTCGTTAATATTATTATTAAACAATTCATAAAGAAACAAAACGTAATAATTATGTCTCCTTACTTTCAAGGATTGTAAATTTAAATAATTTAAAATGATTTTAGAAGAGTGGGGTGATATTAAAATTCTACATTTGAATTTGAAATATATTGTATAAATCGGAGAACTTTATTTTGAATTCCTTCAATTTGATTATAAAATCATTAAAATCCACTACTATTATTTTACCAAATTAATGAGCCATATTCCAACCTAGAACAAATAAGAGTATAATGATGCATACAAATTATTTAAAAGTCATAGGGTTATTGAATTCAGAGCAGTTTAGTTCGAGCAATGAACATACCAAAAATTGAGAGACTATTTTTTCTAACTGTGAATTAAATATAAGTCAAACTATATTCTAGGATATTTAACTAATGAGGAATGAAATATAGGCTAATGTCTATAATGACTAATTGTGTGTTAAACAATAATTATTAATAATAGGATTTCGCTTTTTGGCGAAAGTAATTATTTGACATTCATCAATATTTATATAGAGAGATCATTAATGATACACTTATCATTGGAATTATTTAAGTCTTCTTGTAATAATATATATCTTTATCAGGTGTAATAATGGATTTAAAAATGTTTGCGTTATCGTGAAAAAACAAAATTTCAGAATTTTCGATAGGATGAATAATATAATTTAAAAATAGATTAAAAATAAATGAGAAAGGTTATCTGCACCTTGAGGAATTCTAGAAATTACACGTATTGGTTTAAAAACAAAATTTATATACTTTACATATCTCTATAATTAAAAATAATTTACAATTAAAAATTTACGTTAAAAAATTAAAAATAAGTATATTTTTCTAAACATTATTAAATTTTTTATTTGTATTCACGTATTATATGTACTACATACAATGCTGTTAGTATTTATATGTATATGTTTATGATATATTTGACGTATTATTTACTTAACACATATATTAAAATTTATTGCGATGCTATAATGAATATAAATTACTTTTTCCTTTAGGCCACGTCCAAGATTATCGTACACTCGTACATAACTCGAACGTATATCCTATATAATACTAGTAATTATTATAATATTATAATACCAGTTTTTAAAGTAGTCACGAGTCTGATATTTATATAAGGAAGTTTGATATACCACTCATTTAAATATTTGGAAACTGCATCAATGTTATCATTTTCATGGACTCTATATTAAAATTATCATTATTGATATCACGTAAAAATCATGTCGTCTACGAGTCAATTACGATGCATAACATATGTGTCCATAAAATAAGTTTTCCATTATTTTAATAATAATTGTGGAAAATTATTACGTTCAAAAACTTTTTTACAATGAGTATATTATAATTTTCATTAGGCATGTTATAATATATGAGTTATAATTATTATGATATGATATATATTAGAATATCGATTTGTATTCGATTGAGAGGATAAAAGTGATAACTGATATTATTACAAAAATTGAAAACACGTAGTTATGTAATTTTAACTTAATATCTGTTTAGATTTTCAGCCTTGGTCAAAAATTATATTAATATATTAATATTTTAAAAAACGGCGTTTTTAAAAATCGGCGATAAAAAACCTAACCGCAAAAGACGTCCGCGATATAAAGCAATACGGTAACCGTGAGAGGGTCGTCGGTAAATAATAACCCAGTAAATGATGGTCTAATACTTTCATGTATCATTATCACGAGGGCACAATATAACGTTTTAATCGAGTTATTTAGAGTAAATTCTTTAGTCAATCTCATAATATTTTGTAGTTTGCAAAATGTATTTAATTAATTTCTATTCAATTTATCGAAACAACTATATTATATAATTGTATTCGTATTAGATGTTCTATAAATGGATTCTAATTTTTTTACCTTAACTTCTATCGTTAATATTCTATTTTTTCGTGCATTATTTGAATTTATTATAACGTTATACCTTATTAATTAATAATTTGTATTACTGCAGTATATTTATTTTTCTCAAGATTCATTTCCGGTAATACTCAGATACTGCGATTTAACTAAAAACCGGTAGCCGCGTTATAATTAAAAAAATATTCTATGTTATACTTACACACTTTAATTTAATGTACATATAAGGTGAAAAACAGAACTCTCCGCGTGGGATTTGTCAGCCTGTTCGCTTCCATTAGCGTGCCAATCGGTTCTGCACTGTCCGGCGTGCTTTTCCGGGACTACGGATTCTACGGCGTGTACATAATATCAACTGTCCTCTATCTGTCTATCTTCGTCTACGGTATATTCGTGATCAAGGACGTTGTAGTAACCGACGAACTGAAAGAAAATGGTGTTGAGGCGAAAACCACGAATCTGGATCGCGTGTCCAACCGGTCGGCGGTAGCGGATTTCTTCGACCTGAAACACGTGAAAGAATCATTGCGCGTCACGTTCAAACGGGGCAATACTGGAAACAGAAGGATTGACATTATTCTGATGTTCATCATTATAGTCATCGTTTCAGGGCCTCTGACCGGTCTGTATTTTATCCGATTATTATTATATTGAACTTTTAATTAATACGAGTAAAAGTGAAACTGTTTTCGGCAATTTCCATAATGAGAATTTCAAAGTCTTCTTATTTTTCACCGGATGTTTTGGTGTCTTTTGTAAGGAACAAATTTAAATTTTACTATAATATTCTAAATTATTAGGATAATAATAATAAAATCTAAATATATTTATAAATCCATAAAATTGCTATGAAATTGTGGTACAATAAACTGTCCATAAGTATAAACTTACATGTAGCATTAAATTGATTTTTATAACGCATCGTAACTTGTTTGAGATTAACTACATTATAAATACCATATTTTTTTTAAAAAAAATTCCATCGTGTCTCTAATAATTATGATAAATTTTATCCGTACCAGTAATTGACGATGATCGATAGAAATAATACGAGAACTATATAGGTATATAATAGAAGATAGAACGTTCATCGTTTCTTCTCGGTATTCGTTAATTAGCGATTATACACACTATGCGTCTACACTTATTGTGCGTTAATTTTTTTGCGCAGATTAATTAACAGATAAATATAATTTAAAACTCCCATGTTTCAGGCGAACAACCGTTGATGTACTTGTTGACTCGCGCAAGATTCGAATGGAACGAAGTGGACTACAGCGTTTTCTCGACTTATTATTTTATTTGCAATCTCATTGGTAAATAATAATAATTATTAATGTATGTCTGTGTGTATGCTCGTATATAGCTCGAGTTTTCACTCAACCAGTGGCGTGGAGGACACAGAATCCCGTCGAACGAATTTTTTTTAATTCTTTAAATATTAAATTATTTACATTTCAAACATATTTTAGTATTTTACGTATGAAAATAATGTTTAAATATAATATTATAATGTGATAGAAAAAATTCGAGCTTTCGTACATTTGTGATGTGTATATATAAATATATTATTATATAAATCGATCGTTGATCCGACCATTTCGTTTTGCCCGTACGCATTTTTAGGCATAGGCTTCACATTGTGCGTGCTAGTCAAACAGTTCAATGTCGATGACCGACTGATTGGTGCTATTGGTTGTCTGAGCAAAGGACTGGCTGCGTTCGTTTACGCGTTTGCACCTACAGGATCGATATTCTACCTAGGTGAGTACTGAGTTTAGTAGTAGTTATATTCCATAGACGTAACTAACTTTGTTATGTATTTGTTAATGAAGAGATCTTATTATTTATACATTATACTTAAAAATGTCTCCTTTTTCAAACACAGTTGCGAAAATTATTAATTTATTATACGTGCGATAGATTTGTGTTAAACCGCTGTATATAAACTGGTTTTATTTTTGCTTATGTTTGTAGGAAAACTTAAATTTAATAATTTAAAGGAATATAAATTCAAGTACCTACATATTCACATTTTCAAATTTTTATTTTAATAGCACAATGAAACTTTAATTATTAATTTATTTAAATCACATTCTGTTTCAAGTTTCAATGAAAATAAAAAAGAAATAAAAAATCATAAAATATCATAAAATACGTGTATGAAATTACTTCTTTTTGATTAAAAAAATTTAAAAAAAAAAATTAGTACCTAGGTTAGGTTAGGTTATAAAATATATATATTATAATATAAATTAGATTCTTATTTCTTTATTAAGTACATAATATTATAAACTTCATCGTTTTATTTGTTTTGCAATCGTATTAAAAATATAACGTAACGTGATCATTGCTCAATATTAACTAATCGTTTGGAGTAATTGAATATCCGTATTTTACACTTAAGTATCGCGTGCAAAAATACAGGTAGTATTATGCAAATATAATTGTAAAAATGGAGTATAATTTGGATTTCGATTGTATGAATTAATGAATTATATTATATTAAGAATATCATTGTAAACCGCAGGTCCTATCGTCGACATTTTTCACGGTACGACGTTCGTGGCCATGAGATCGATACTGTCAAAACTCGTTCCAGCAAACGAACTGGGTAGGTGTTATATTTAATCGAATAAAAAATTAAAAAACTATAAATTAAATTAAAATAAATTTTTTTTTTTTTTTTTTTTTTTTATTTTGCTCGTAGGTCAA
The DNA here is from genome assembly GCA_021307375.1 of Tetraneura akinire. NCBI lineage: Eukaryota > Metazoa > Arthropoda > Insecta > Hemiptera > Aphididae > Tetraneura > Tetraneura akinire. Next base: position 22,755,633 of record JAIUCT010000007.1, on the reverse strand, counting down.
GTTTTGGCGGTTTTTTCGCTAGTCGAGACTGTGGTTCCGGCCATTTTCAGACCGCTGTACAGCGCAATTTACCAATATACTTTACATTGGTTACCGGGTGCTTTTTACATACTCGGCGGATTCATCAATCTTCCCGGCGTTATAATTTTTCTGTGAGTCGATCAAATTATGTTATGCGAATTTATTAATTTTATTAAATAGTATTCTTTCGATACATGATTATGCGTATAATTCACAATATAAATATGTTACAATATGTTCCATATAAATGATTGTTGTTTTCATTCATTGTTCTAAGTATAAACGAATTCTCAATTAAATATATCAATAATGTGCTCACGTATTCATTTCGTTATCATATCATTATTTGCAATCATTTAATAAAATAAACGGCTTTATTATAAAAGTATTGACGTTTCATTTTGGTTGTTTTACGTAAAATATACGTATATGTATTTCATGATAAATTTCTAAATATTTTTTTATGTATAAACAAATAAAATGTGAAAATAACACTTTCGGGTACAAGTAAAATATTTGCGCATACATCATATTATAATATTATTAAAACTAGTATTTCATAGTAACTAGTAGTAGTTTTTTTTAAAAAAATTCCTATTTAATCATTGGGCAATTTTATAAATTGACAATATTTGAAAAAAGTAAAAATATAATAATTTAAGAAAATAATTTTTTTTCGTATGTATTTAAATTATGTACTATGGTGTGTTTATAATTTTTGAAATAAACGTTATAATTCGTTTGTACAAGTTATACAGATATTTTATTAATGGTTTTATATTCAGATGGATGTACAGTGTTCACAAAAAGGAATCTAAAAACGGAGAACCAAAACACGAAAACCCTAAGTTAGAGAGAACTGATTAACGTTTCGGTTCTCGTCACTTGGATATTTGCAAGATTATCATAATACTTATACAATCATTATTGTAAATCACATTAAAATCATATAATTTTCACTGTATAGCAAATTATATTTTCTTTTCAAAATCAAATAACTTCTCAGTAATATAATGTTATAGGTTATGGTCAGTATAACAAATTACACAATATAATTTTACTAACCGTGGTCTGTGGTTATTTTAATATATTTACTAATAGAATGCACGATGAATGAAATTTCTATATTGATTGTTCTTATTATCGAAATATTATTATTATTATTTTTATTATGGTGATATAGTCTTGTTGGGTATCCCATCGCGTTAGTCAACAACTTTTTACCTAAGTGTATAATATTTTTTAAACGAATTGGTCAATATTATAGAATATATTCATAATAATTTTATATAAAAAATAAAAATTTGTTTATTTAAATTCAAAATTAAGTAACCTTGAAAAAATTATTTTTAATTTCCATTTGGTAAATACATATTTTTATATTATATTTATGTAGTGTGATGGCAGAAGCTGCAGATATTATGGAGTATGTACATTTTTCCAACTTTCGGGAAAATGAGTTTGATTGTTTAAGTATATGGAATTAAAAATACAATTTTTAATAAAATAGTTTTCCGAAAATGTTTAAGTAAAAAATAGACATACGTATATGTTTTTTCATCGTATATTTTTTTTTTTTTTTTACATTATCAACAAAATGAAAATTATAAAAGTAACGTTTATTTAAACATAAAATTAATTAAATATAAATATGAAACAACCTATGATTCTAAATATTTAATGCTTTAATGAAGGATCATTACTAATAATTAATGTTAGGACAACAGCATTTTTAGAGATTCTTAATTTTTGGTAAAAATAATATTTTTTTGTATAAATAAATATTAGTAAACTTAAGACAATTTTTTTTGTTGGGGAGGGGGGGTGATTGGTGTAACTATTATCTATTGATGTTATATTTTTTGGTCTTCCTCTTTTAGCATGCTTAAGGTCTATAATTAAATTGAACTCTTATGGATTAAAGTTATACTTAAACTGTAACTCACTATACACAACGGTTAGGTTACAGCCTCTGTCAACTGCCATCATACCGCATTTTATGTGAATTCTTTAAAATTAAAACAAGAAGTAACCTATGTCGTATCGCTGTCGTAACCTGACTAAGTTTTAATTTTTAATTTTAATTACGTATATATTGATTAATATCTAATGAAAATAATTTGTTTTATTATTTTATCTATTTTAAATATAAATTTTTTTTAAAAAAATGTACAATTTTGAGTTTAAGTAAATAAAAACTATTTTTTCAATAAAATATGTATGCATTTTCTATATGTTTCAGAAATTTAAAAAATATGAAATAGGTAAAAAGTTATTTGAAGCGGACGAACATTGTACATATGTATATTATTATTATTATGAAAAATATAACGATCGATTTACCTAATAATATTGAATTGTAATATTCGAGTTATCTGTTTTTATAGATGGATGTACAAAAAGCAGACACAAAATACGAAATACGGATTAGCTGAAGAGAAGCAAGCATTACAGATAGAAAATTCCATAAAGAGTGAAAATAAAATTATTAAAAATTATTGATTTATTTAAAATGATTGTAATTTTTTACAATATTGTAATAGATATCGATTTTGTTTATTCGTACAAACCAACTAATATATATTTTCTATTACTTGTTACTATTGAATTTTTATTTGTTTTTTATTATTGTTTTTAAAAATGTATTGTAATATTATTTCAAATGTTTATCATTACGTTGTTAAATATATTATACTATAATTATTATTATAATTATCATTGTGTTCAGGCCAATTAATAGAAATAATATTAATTGTTTCGTGTATAGTGTGTGTATTATTATATAATAATGTTTTGAATTTGAATTTATATTGTTATAAATTATATTTATTTGAAACACAAACACAACTTGTTAATATCATATTTAAGATAATAAGTGTAGACAAATGAACACATACAAATATTTGTATTATCTCTTTTTTTTTGTTTTATAATGAAAATTTTTTATATTTTACTGTAAAGTATTTAAAAAAAAAACAATATTTATTTTTATAAAATTTAATTTTGATTATACATTTTATTCACACATTGATTTAATTTGTTCGTAATTTATTTAATTTTTATAATATATTGTAATCTGATAATATAGAAATATAATTTATCATATTATTTAGATTATACTCGTAATATGGATTATATAGGTAATTATAGTGTATAGAATATAGATTATACCTACGAAGCAAAATGATTTGTTGAAAAATCATGATACAGCCCTCTTTTAATATCGTACAATATATAAAATATAACCCAATAAATTTTCCGATTTTCATTCATGCGAAACAGCCTGTAGTCCTAGATAACAAAATGTTTTATTATTGTAGTTCAGAATTTTCACATTAACATGTTCGTTTTATAATGTGTTTCATAGTGAAAGCTATGTCAGTTTAATATTGTAAGCACGTTAAAAATACTATAACTTATATAAGAAACTGGAAGAAATGGTTTACTCTTTATCAACATTATGCGTTTAAGTTTCTTATTATACAGGATCGTTGCATTAACAAAATATAATAGAGATACCTGCAATGATAACTTGCACCATTAATAATATTTTTGTAACGCGAAATTCTGATCACCCTGTATACACTACATAATAAACACGTTAGATATTGCATAATTTAAGTAGGTATATTATTAGTTATATTTACGTGTTTGAATAAATAGCCCAAGGATTTGTCCGGATACGAGATCTCCTCTCACATGAAATTGCATCATTGAGTCATATTATATAAATTTCTCATTTTCCAGTAGGTACGCTTCTTTTTTTCTTTTTTTTATTAAAATCGAACTCGACCTCCAGTTATTTATGCATGTTTCCTGATAATGTCGCAGTATCCGATATCACATGTGATGTCTATACTTTTTATACATATTTTATTATTTATACGATATTAATATTAATAGGTATTACATATTTTTTCATGTTAGACAATAATATTATTAATTACAAAGATGTTAGTTATGTTGCTACGAGCTATTATCAACTTTAAAAGAGACGTGTATCATGGATAATGGAAGTATTACAATAATAATATGATTATGATCACGACTATATAAGCAGGAAAAAATGATTTAGGTACGAACGACGAGTGGACGATACAAGGCCTATTAATATAGGTACACGCAGAGGATTTTGTAACAACTAATAGATTCATAATAATTTGAAGGATGGATGAAAATTTAATTAAAGAAGATTAATTCTGGTAATATTATATTAAAGATTAAAAATTATTGTTGCTAATTTGCTATTATGGCGGGTGTTACTTAATGCGATCAAATCAAAAGGGGGCAGATATAAATCTCATTTTATAACTCATTTTACGTATGTAGGTATAAAGTAAAAAATATAAATAAAATAAAAATTTAAGAATCTTACCTCATCTACTATATACAATATACAACCAGTTTGTGTACGTATAGTTTCTAATAAATTTATGATACGAAATTGTATTATTTAAAATTTTATTAAAACTTTAGTCGAAACGGTCAATTATAATATTTCATAAAGAGCTATTATAAAAATTCAATTAAAACTATTGTTTATCGAAAAATCAAGTGAAAAATCATGTGATGACTTATCGTATAAGGTTTTAAAATAATAAATTACGTTATTATATTTTCATTATAATATCTACTATGATGCCTGAGTAAATTTTGGTTGGTAACCAAATTTACTCAAGTAAATATTATTTTAGTACGATGTATATGTATTGCCTAATTTGTCGAACAATATAATAATATAAATAAACGAATCGTCCCGGTCAATTTTATCCACAAGCCTTCCTTTAAAAATTAAATATAAAAAGTACTTGCAATTTTTAATGTTTTTGATATTAATTTACCCTTTGTTGCTCATGTACTTGAAAATAATAATATTAAAAAACTTATAAAAATACAAACATATCAATATTTTTTTTTTTTTAAAAACAAAACTTTAAATACTAAAATGTTTTTTATTTATTTATTTAGGGATATTATTTCTGGAGTCATTATTTGTAATTTATTTATTTATTACGCATCGTGAAAATGACGTGAAATACAAAATGCTGCAAATAACCGTTATCATGATAAGTATAATATCTATGATAATTCAAGGTATGAATAATTAATAAAAAAATAAATAAGTAATAATTAGAGACAGGATTATTATGTTTTTACATAGTAATTTTACTGAGTGTACGCGACTTCATAGTTGGATGAGCTGCCTCCACGATTCATTATCCTATGAACTGATATACAAAAGTTTTTAGCGCATTAAAAAGCATATTTCAAGATTAAAATGAATATTTTGTACGAAATCATATTTTTTAGGAATATATATTGAGTTTTTTTGTAAGATTGCAAAAAAATTGTAACGGTTAATAAAAAGTTAGTTTCTACCTTTCGGACGAACAAATAGATGGCATCCGATATTATAAGTAACGAAAAAAAGAAAACCGTTATTTTTATAAAACACGTTATTATTAATATTTAAATTGTTTGAATTCATAAAATTGAATTTTAGATATTGTGCAACTATGTAAGTACTACAATAATACAGGTAAAATAAGGAAAAAGAAAATAATATTACCTTTTCTTTTTCTGAACATGGTATATTTTTTTCAGCTCATAATGTTGAATATTACTTTTATTGTATTAAGTATAAAATTTATTATTTTATAATTCATTTATTAATTTTGTTTGTTTGAGTGCACTGTGCACCTAATTATAAAAATAATAAGTGAAAAATACCTATATAAATTACAAATCAGTACATCACCAAAAACCAAATACTAAATAGCAAGTATAGTTTAAGTTATTTTAAATTATATTAGAATTAACTTACTATTTTAAAATTTTATATAAATTGTTACTTTTATTTGTGGTATACTGGTATTCAATATATTTCAAAAACATCGTATATTTCCAAAAAATAATATTTTGATATACATATAAAAGATTATTTTTATGAAATTATGGATTATAAAAACATGATATTTTGAGGATTTTAAACGCATATAAATCCGGCTCTATACAGATTACAGTTTACTGCAGTGCTCGAATTGGAAAAATAAAAGAAAGGGGACTCAAAGACTTTAGAAAAATTAGCGTCCTTTACAATGATTAAAGTCCACACCCCAACCATTTATCTTCATCAATGTATTATAATATAAAATCAATCATAAATATAATAATTGTATCTTCATCAATGTATTATAATATAAAATCAATCATAAATATAATAATTGTAAATGTAATTAATAAATAATAATTAAAACATATACATTTATTAATGTATAAAAATAAAAAAATATTTGATGTTATCAATAAGTTATCAATAAAAGCTTGTTTACGCAATGACAGTAGTATCTAGATAGTACTACCGCGGTAATTACACAAAAAACTGTGGTAATTATCCAAGATGTAAATAAATTTTATCTACATCATGCAATTATATAAATATAACGTGGTTAGTTCATAAACAGTGTGGTAGTATTGGCCGTGGTATCTATATAGTATCTATAGCCGTTAACAACACTATTAGAATGCATTTACGTGATAACAAAATATAATTTTAATTATCATAAATAGATAAGATTTTTGTTCTTATTATAAATTATCAAAGAATAATCCTTTAATCAAAATTTAAATGTTATTTAAATAAAATAATACGTTCCGTCCGGAGGGGTTTCGGCACCCGTTCCGTCCCCCCGTTCTAATGAAAATAATTTAAAGGGGTGCTTTCAAAATATAAAAAAATTTAAGAGGAGCTCCGTTCTTCTGCGTTCCCCCCAATTCGAGCACTGCAGTTTAGTCATACACGTTTAAATACATTGATTCACGAATATTATGGAATAAAAATGTCGGATATATATCGCATTTATAAGAAATTATTTTTAAACGTTAGATGTAAAACAATAGAAACTTATAAAATGTGTAAGGCCACATTTTACCTTATATATGAGATATAAATTAGAATCTATATAATATTACAAAATTTAATATATTTATTATTATGTAATATTATAATAGCCTTACAGATAACATATTGACATTATGTTAATTGACTTATATAAGATGAAATAATCGTATACATTTTTATTTATAATATAATAGAATAATCGTGCGTAGCAAATATAACGAATTAATAATACTATATAATGTATAATAATTATGGTTTCGTAAAACAAATAATTTCGTTTGATGTTAATTACCTATTGATTTATTACATTTTGTTTTAACCATCTTGTTAAAAATTAACTTTATGTTATGTGCGCGCATATAACATGAAATTTGAAGACGGCCCAGTTTATTAAGTAAATTATGTGTATCATAATATTTTTTTATGGGTCAACACATCGACTTCCTAATTAGAATATATTTAAAGATGTTCGTTTTTTAGGTAATATTATATTTATTAAAGATAATATATGATATTTCTTACGTCATTATTTGTTATAATTAATTACCTGGCAATTATAATTTATACGTTTATTAATTATTATTATCGCACAGATGCATAATTTATATTATCAATATCATTAATATTATTTTATTACTGATTTTTTGATTAATTATCCCCGCCATCTTAGAATTCTCATAGTTACTATACCTCCGGTATTACGATTCTCATACTATAATATTGGTTATTTGTTATTTTCATTATGTATTTCACATTGTTTTCACGATGTGTATAGTAAATATAAATAAATTATAATAAATAACGACTCCAGAAATAATATTCCTGCGATAAATAAAAAAATAATCCTAAAAATTACTGTTTGGATGAAATTAAAAAAGACGGCCTATTAATAATATAATCATCATACAAACATACTTTATTGACTGCAGGCCATCTTCAAATTACATAATACTTAAAAAAGTAATAAAAATGATATTAAAGTCCATCATTTTATTATTTTAATTTTGTTTTGTTTTTTTTTTTTTTTTGTTTAAATATTACAATGAATAAATAAATTTAGGATATTCTGTATATCTCTGATCGGTATTACATGTTACTATAATATATAAATAGATACCTATGGAGAAATGTGAATTATTGTATACCTACGCGTAAACTGTTATTTGAGGGATATTTAGATTTTTGGAGTTTTTTTTTTATTTTGTTATAGACATAACTAAGAAATTTGATGAATTTTGTATTTGTAAACCACATTAATATTAAAAATAAATCTATGTGAGTTAATATATTTACTGCAAATCAATACGGTAATTCAATATTTATAAATCATATTACGGCGTATATAAATATCACGAGTAAAAAAAAAAAAAATTATGGTTTCTCTCCGCAAATTATGTCTACATGAAAGCATCCGAACAATTTTATAATCTCCTTCAACAGCAACCAGTGTTACTAAATATTAGGTACCAACGTACCTATATATTGAAAATATTTATATAAGCTTTTTAAAATCTTAACCACGGTATCTCGTATTATTATTTTTATTATTATCATCCACATATTATATTCTCGACAGATTATACCATGATGGCGTAATATTACATTTTATTCGTTTAAATAAAAATACGATTTCATCTTAATTATTTGGTTTTTTTTATGCGTATTTCATAAAATAAATCGTCAACGTAATATTATATCGTATATAATATTATATAGAACGGCACTTTATACTATACCGCGCATAATGGACACAATATGTAATAAATTATTTTATTCCCATTGGATGATTTATTATTTTATTGTAAATGAGTTTAAGATATTCTATTTCATAAATCATAATATATTATTATTATTATAGTGAAAACAAGGCAAATAAAATGACGGATTCCAATTACAGTAAGAACATCATAAAATTATACGTATAATCGCACGTGGAATTTATACTTCAGACGATTTTTTCTTCATGAACGTGTATTTTATAAGAATAAATCACGGAAAACCTGAAACAATATAATATGTATACGAGTACGTGTTGGATTTTATTATTATTAGGTTAATGAAAAGATGCTGACCATAAAAATATATACGTCAGATTTTATAATATATAGTTCTATTTAAAGAGTAGAATAATACTATTATGAGTATTACGTGATAGCTCGGTTATGATGTTATATAATATTATAATTAATTATTATGGGAAATTGTATAAAAAAATAATATAAATTATAATATGAAATGTTACGATTTGTTACAAATTATTATTATCGATACGATTTAAATATTATAATGTGTATTATTAAATAACGAGGAGAAAAATTTGAATTTGTTTTTGTTTTTAATTCTTCCAACCGTTATATTTATAATATTATATAATTAATATTTATAATGAGTTCAATTACAATGAATAATTATATTTCATTTTATTATGATATTATAATGAGTTGTTGTATTGTGTTACGAAATATTGTTTATTAAAATATTATGCGACACACTTTATTCACATTAAATTTGTCACGATATATTTTTGATTAAATTTGATACTACGATGACTCCGCCGGTATAAACTCTATAATAATATATCATTGTCTTTCTCAATCGGTTCGATGATAAAAATATCGAATTTCAACGAAAAACAATAATAATTTAATAATTTCGGGTTAACGTACGATAATATTTCTAACGAAGCTGCCGTTCATAATATAATAATACATATTAATATGATTTATTAATTCCAACATTTTAACAGTAATAATCTATATTATGATATTACATTCTACTTAATATATATCAATATCAATAAAAATATTATTATTGTAAATATTTATAAAAAAAATAATATATAGTAGAGCATTTAGGAGTTTGGTAATGAATTGATGAATCGTAATATAGCGTGCAGACTGAAGTTTAAAAATCGTTTTTAATTTGTAAACTTCTCTTTCACACACAAAAATCAATTGCGAGTATTAAAAGCACTAAAAAAATAGGCGGAGAAAAAATTCCTAAGATTAATAATAATTATTGTATTTATTTATTGTTTTTTAACTTAACCGACGCGTATATACTTATGGGGCCAAGAGCCAAGACTGTACTTGTATTAATATTATAAAGTCGACTTTAACGATAATAAAAATAAAAATGGTAATCGCATCATCATGTAAATACGATATAGGTGTTATGTGAATAATCAATAATTGCCATTTTTCTCATCTAATATAATCATTTATAAAGTATCTTGATTATTATTTATTATAAAATGTAGTAGGTAATTAATATTCTTTACTGAATGACGACTATTTCAATAAACATCGCATTTTAATGAACGGCTGCGTGCAGTGCTGTGTTAGGGTAAAATGCCGCCGGGGGCAATAATATTTTGGCGCTCCCTCGCCGATATAATTTTACCACATATACTCGTATATAATACCTATGTGAACATCAAATAAAATTTTTAAGTCTCTAACTTCAAAATTGCCCGAGTTATCGTGAAATATTGAAATCGAATACGATGAAATTTCAGTTTTCGTAAAAAATGCTAGGTAATCCATAATTCACAATATTAATAAATTATTGTAGATAAATTAAACACACTATAATCATATTTTGTTTTATAATAATTCCAAAGATTAAGTATTGAGTTGTTTGAAATAAATAAAAATTAAATACCATGGCTGTCGTGAATTAAGTCTAAAATTTTGCCGCCGGTTAATCAAGTCTAAAATATTGCCGCTGAGGGCAATTGCCCCTTTTGCCCCCCGTTAAACACGGCTCTGGCTGCGTGTCTGAACGATGACTACTACACAGTGAACGTAACAGTGACTATACAGTATATTTACTCGTAAGTATACCATTGCTGTAGCTAAGATATAGTTCGTAATTTCGAAATAATTATTATATTATATAACGCGTAGGAATTATTTATATTCTATTTATCACGATATTTTTCTTCATGATATTGCAACGTCGATGTCAATAATATTATTTTTAAACTTATGTAATATATTATTGTTATATTTGGAAATGTATATGATATTATTATTAAATTATAAAACATAATATTATAATATAACACTAAATTTTTGAAACTATCGAAATATATTAAAACGCGTTAAATTTTTTTGGGTGAATTGAGTAACGAAATAAAATTAAAAATATTTAGGTGTTAAAATAATAAAAACGATTTGATATGGGTGAAGGAGATAAGAATTCTGGTAGTTGTTCTTTTTCTATAGATTAATCTTATTTTGGACTGTTTTAAACTCTGAGCGAAGCGAAGAATGTATTTGTTTTACAATGATGTGGGTTTTTTTGTTTTTTTTTTTATGTCTGAAAACACTTTTACGACCCGAAATAATGCTCCGATTTTCATGAACAGCATGTGTTTCCGATTGGAAAGTGGATGTTGTTGGTACTTTATTTAGGTCATTTTTCGAATTTCTCAAAATTGACCCTAAGCGGTAGAAAAAACGACGAAAAAAAGACGAAAAAATGGCATTTTTCACGAAAAATGAAATTTTGACGAATTCGATTTCAATATTTCACGATAACTCAAGCAATTCTTAAGTTAGAGACTTGAAAATTTGTTTAGGTGTTCACATAGCTATTCTATATATGTGGTAAAATTTTGGAACCGTTACGTTCATTTTTCTACTACAAATTTTACTGAAGTATACTTACATATTACTTAACATCATACTAAAATATTAGAAAAATCGCTAATCTTAATTTTTTTTTATAGCTGTTTTAAGTTGATATTTTTAGTTGAAACGAAAATTATAATCTGACTGAACTTCGCTCAGAATCGTTTTTTCGAATGTAATGGTTTATCATTGCATTCAAATTCTAATTAAAATTAAACGTTATGATTTGCACACCTGTATCCTATGCGGCAGGAGTATCAGCTCATCTTTTTTTTTTTTTTTTTTTTTTTAAATTTATGTTAAAGACGCATACGAATGATATGCGTGTACGGAATAAAAATTTTTGTTCGAATATTTAATTATATTTATTAATTTAAGAAAAAAATTAATAAAGTAATATTATATTTATATTGTATTAAAATATTGTTTAGAACTATTCGAATGATGTTTAAAACTTTTTTATGAATAAATTAAAAAATATATCTAATAGTATTTTATTTCATTCACTGTTATGTAAAATATGTATATGCATAATAAAATATTCTGGTTGTTCTGCATATAGTGTATTGGTTAACCGTTGGTTGGATAAACTCGCGACCTACCACATCCCATTATAATTAAAATCACTGAACGTTGTTGTACAAAATATTTTTATCAGTCTTCAAATGTAGCGTGACATAAACGGTCTTCATAAATATGGGTATTGTTTTCAAAAAAAGTGATAAATCTTCGACCAACGAATACATGTGAGTAATATACCTACTGTTTTTTTTTTCGTATAATTATTAAATATATATTATTATGTTTCACACTAGGATTAGAACGTACCTATATGAATAATTATTAATGTTTATTTTTGTAAACTAATATATTATATGATCAATAATAAATAATAATACATGCAACAAATTATTATAGGTATATAAAATATATTAATACAAACATAAAATTATAAGTAATTATAAATAATAGACAACCTAGGTTTTGAATTTAGGTTTTTTTAAACTAACAGTTAAATATGAAATAGAGAAAATAGCAACAAAACAAAAACTTCAAAGTGAAACAAATGATCAAAATATAAATCTTATTTTTAAATTGTTTAACTATAAAAGACTTTTTGTTTAATGTTTTTTTTTCTATAGTCCTCTTCTTGGTTCTGATTTAAAATCAAAACACAAATGGCTTGGATTAAACAATTTGTGGACCATACTATTAATTTTAATCGTGCTGGGTATTTTAATTGCAATATTTGTAATCCCCGTGGTTTTCAATACATCGACCGAGGTAATTATAAATATAATATATTTATTATTATAATATTCAATTACTTAAATTAAAATTCATATAACAATAAAAATCAATTAAAATTTCAGAAAAAATCATCATCGTTAAAATTGAAAAGTGAATCGACGATAAATAATGATTATTTTGAAAATTGTTCACCGAGAGTGACGTGCAATCATAACGCAAAATACAGGTCAATCAACGGATCTTGTAATAATTTGATGAATCCTACCTGGGGTGCAGCAATGACTCCTTTTTATAGATATGTCGATCCCGAATTCAGTGACGGTAATATTTATTTTTTTGTAAGATACATATAGGTAAGGTAATATAATATATTATAATACTAATTATTATATCGTTGTATTTATTAATGTTATCATTAACATATTATACATAGTGATAAAAATTTCATAATTATTTATATATATAATAGTTTCAAAATTATTACTGTTAAATAATATGTTTTTAAATAATATTCCGAAATACTATTATTTATTAGGTATTTCTAAATTTCGGGTTCAAACTGATGGAAGTCCGCTGCCACATGCACGACATCTGACACTGATGTTGTTCAAAAATTTGAATAATATCTGCGATCATAAAAATAACGAACTATTGGTCCCTTGGGGTCAATTCGTAGCCCACGACATGGCTTATTCACCGGTAGATAGTATCAATTCATCTTTTCCCGGTAAGAACTATAAACGATTAATATATTTATTGATAAGAAAAAAAAGTTTTACGATAATTCTTACATTTTAATTGTAGAATACGAGTAAATTAATAAATTTTAGAAATCGTTTAATATTACTATTACATTTATACGTGATATAATTTTTTATTTTTATTTATTAACAGATTAATAAATTAAAATACAATTTTCATTTTTAAGGAGTTTATTGAATCTTTAAAATATATGGCATTAGAACAAATTCCTACATAATATTGTGTAAAAATCGTGTTGTTTTAAAACTACCAATTGGTTGATTTTTTTGGTAAATAAAAATTTTGAAATATTTAGCACATTATTATATTCTATATTATATTAGTATATTATATTAGTATATTATATTATATAGCGAAAAATAACGAATTACCTTTCAATTTTTTTTTTTTAAATTCATTTTATATAATTATTACAAACTTAAAATGATAGATTTACAAATTAAGTAATTTCATTTGTACGTTTTTCAAGTTGTATAAAACTTTTTGTAGTCGTTAATTTTAAATTATTTCCTTTAGAACATTATGGTGTTAGATTGATAAGCAATTTTTGGTTCGTTATTATATTTCTATCTTCGAACGATACGCCTAAAATACACTAAAAAAAAACAATACGGTCACATATTAGAACGACCTATACAAAGTACGATTATAATTTGGAATATTAATAAAAATGTCCGTTTTGAGTACTTTATAACAAATTATTGACCACACCTCCGTTAAATATACCTTTCTATTTAAATACTTATTTTAATTTCTGAGTAATTGATTGATGAAATGATGATTGTCAGGAATCGTTTTTATAACCTATATGGCTATATAAACGAATTAAATTCGGAATATTCCGAATTTTGTTGTAGGTTATTTATTTTATTCTGTTAAATAATAATTTTAAATCATAATAAAACAATTATGAATTACACCGAACCAACCAGGTGTAATATGAGTATAATAAAAAGTATCGTTTTTATATACTCGTAACTATAGTACTATAGGTACATCCAGGCTGATAATTATTAATGTAATATATTATGACTTTCACTATGTGAATATCTATATAATATATTTATACGGAGACAAAAGTTTTATTGCGAAATTATTTAAATAGTTCCTAACAAATCGTCGTGTTTTCGATAAATAAGTTAAAACTAATTTCTCGTAACTCGTGTATAGCCGCATTTGAACATTGCGCTGACGAAAATCCCCCGGTTGAATGTGAAACGGCTGTCAAATTAGATCCAGATGATCCCGTATATGGAAAGTATAATTTGAGTATTTTAAAATTCATGCGTTTGGTAACGTCAAAGAATTACAGTTGTCCTTTAACTCCTGTAACAGTTGTGAGTATTTTTTTGTTTTTTGTTAATATACCTATAAATTAATATTTTATAACGAATTGTTACAATTATTTTTATTAAGAGTGTCATAAAAGCTCGATTTCATTTAAAATTGTTATAGCTTTGACAAGTTTCATAATCATATAGTGATAATAATAATTAAATTATATATTTATAAAACTTAATAATATTATAATATACTATTTATATTTTTGTGTAAAGCTCAATCAGAATACGCATTACATCGATGCATCGAACGTATACGGTTCTAATATGAAATTGGCCACTGACTTGCGAATGTTTAGTGGAGGAAAATTGCGTTATAACAAAATTGGAAAAGAAATGTATTGCCCACAAGATCCAAATAAAATCTCAATAAACGGGACTAAGACGGAGATATCGTTCCTTGCTGGTAATATATATTTTGACATTTTGTAATTTTGCACGAATTATAAAAATGTACGAGTATCATATATTTTTATCGCAGAAAATATTTTAAATAATAATTGTTGGCAAAGAATTCAAGTAAACAACATTCACATTATAATAGGACACGTATAATATCGAATACCAATATTATATTAAACATAATTTTTTTTTTTATAAATTTTGAGAAAGGTTGTTATTTTATAAATATTTTAAGATTACATTTTTATTTATGGTATGTGTATTTTAATTATAATATATAATAATAATTTATTTTTTTTGCAGGAGACGTCAACGTCAATCAAAACATAGCCATAGCATTATTTCAAAACTTGTTTCTAAGATTCCATAATTACATCGCCCAAGAATTACACGACAAACACCCTTCGTGGACGGACGAGACTTGTTATCAAGAAACGCGAAGAATTGTCGGGGCTGTTGTTCAAGTCATTACATACAATCATTTCTTGCCGATAATTTTAGGCAAGCTATATACACTATTATTATTATTTTTCATAATTAATAAAAATTATAATGCCTAAAATTGGCATTAATTTTAGGAAATATTTCAATTTTATAATTTACTTTTATTTTTTTGTTTTTTTAAAGGTGAACAATATTTGGATAAATACGGATTAGCCAACGAAACTGATTACGATCCTACTATTACTGCTTCCATGGCACAGGAGATGACTAGTGGCGCTTTTCGCATACTTCATAATATGATTCCCGCTCAATTCAAGTATGATTTAATATTTACTTTACACAATAATAATAACAGGGGCGGATTAGCGAATTTTTTCGGCCCGGGAAATATGAATCAAACCGGCCCATTCATCGGAAATGTAATTCCCCTCCAATACCAAATAAAGCGCATAATTTTACTTAATTTCAAAATTTATTTAGTTTCACTCTTAAATTAGTAAAATATATAATACTTATGTTTATGTGTAAGCTACCTCTACCTATATCAGTTGTTGGTTAGTCAGATAAGTTTAACCAGTTCTAACTTTATCTTAAAGTTTGTTCTTACTAAACTTTTAAATATTTATAGAAAACATCCTATTTTGTAACAATAGACGTTCAATTTATACTTTTATTTAATGTTCTAATCTTTTTATAGAAATATTAAATTAATTTTATTATTTCTCCAGCTGTTCATAATCATAACATTTTGCACTGTTTTTACTTAATAATATAATAATAACAATTGACAGTTTTCTCCACAATCATCAATTTTTATTTTTTTTATTAGGTTACGTTTTTAATTTTCATGTGCCTTTTTTATTTTAGTGATAATTTTTGGGTTGCGCCTTCTTACATTTTAATTTTCATAAAATTATAATGTAAATTGTGTATTAACATGGTACATACGAGATACCAATATCATTATTATTATTTTACCGCGAAAATTGTTATATTGGTAACTAATCATACGCTTTATATTTTTATGTAATGACCTGACGATTAGATCATATTAATCTAAAAATTTAATAATATATTAATATTAATAAAATTATCACATTTATAGTGTAAAATATGTCAAATTTCCATTTGGTACAAAATGTATAGTGTTAAAAGTGTGGTATACGCCCTTTCTAAGTTTCAAATTAAAATTTTATTTTAAAAAAGGGCGTCTGTATTTACTTTTTTCGTTATAGTAAAATACTTAGTTCATGTTTATAAATACCCTTCTAACAGATTATGCTCCTGATTAGTCTGAAAATTTTGATACCAAAAAGTTGATTTTCGATTTTTGCGAATTACGCCCTTTCTACAAAACGCCGTCGATATATATATATATATATAGGTATGTTTTTAACATAGGAAACTTAAGTTGAAAATGTATAGAATGTAAATATATAAAATTATAGGTAAATGCATACCTTCGATTTAGAAAACATAACATGAATATCACCACATATTTTTGCATTATCCATTAAAAGTGTTCTATTTTTTCTTAACTTTTCGGCAACACCCTTCTTTCGTTTTCCATTAGAGTCACACATAAATACATAATTTTATTTATATTGCACACAGCAAAATGCCAAATTTTAAATTTAATTTTCACACTAAATACACTTCTGTAAGCTGTAACTGATTCGGTAACTTATTAACACGTTCACTGCCGACTGTATTTGTTGTTTATTGTACAAACTCTTTCGGCCACTAATAGTACGAATGTACCAATAAGTACCAAAATAATACCTTTATAATTAATTTTTCTTATTATACAAAAATATAATTTATTTTTGTAATTATATAGTAAGTAAAGTGGCCCTTATGAGGACCGGCCCATCGGGAAGATTCTCGATAGGCCAATCCGCCCCTGAATAATAATATGTATTTAATTTACGTACTCGTATTATCGACGTTTTAAAATTTAAAATTGTAAACGTTTTATATTATTTCTTTTTATAAATTTCATAATGATACATCATAATTTCCAAATATACAAGTACCTACACCTACTAAATGTTGTATCATAACTCATAAATCATAATTAAACAGGAGTTACTTGTACTATAGTAAAATTTAATGTCGTAATTGATTTATCTGTATTTATCTCGATTTGGATATGTTTTATAAATTATATAGTTTTAGCTTTAGCTTTTAGGTGATTTTGTTAATAAAACGACTTTTTAACTTTTATCTAAACGGCAAATTTTGTTTCGATGATTTAATTTGTTTATTTTATTTCGAGCAATAAATTCACAAAATAGTAACACTCAACACGCAACTTTTTTAGTTACGTGTCCAGCAACGGCACCGTGTACGAAGTAGAAGAACCTTCTAAATTATTTTTAAGGCCGGATTCTGTAATTGGAAACGTCGACGGGTTCCTCAGGGGTTTAATGGATACGCCTGGTCGCGAACCATCACCGTCTTATAACGAACTTGTAACCGACAAATATATTATACAAATATTATTGTTTTCGATAGATTTTTATAAATAATTGATAAATATTTTTTTTTTTTACAATATTTAGATTACAAACATTGTGATTAGCACTCCATTAGTCAATACTACCGGGTTCGATCTGCTTTCGTACGACGTGCAACGCGGTCGCGACGTTGGTCTTCCGCCGTACACTAAAATGAAAAAATTTTGCGGGTTATCCGAAGCGAAATCTTTCGACGATCTGTCCGATCACATACCGGCCGAGGTGAGATGACCATCCGATTGAAACCGATTAAAAATACTGTGTAAAAAATATTAAACCTCTAAACGTTAGATTATAGAACATCGAAAAAACGTGACATTTCGATAAGGCCGGAATGAAAATAAAATTGCATTAAAGATTTAAATATTTAATAATAATTTTCGTTACGATTAATTGTCCGTAGAAAATCGAAATTTTGAAAACGTTGTATTCGTCGGTCGACGACATCGATTATTACGTTGGGATGTTGTTGGAAAATAAAATAGACGATTCCATGATGGGTCCGACGGGACGTTGTGTGATCGCCGACAGCTTCTACCGCACAAGAAACGGAGACCGTTTCTTTTACGATGTTCAAGAACAACCGGGAAGTTTTACTTTGGGTAATTTATATACATAAATTATGTGTATTTTAAATAATAACGTATTAAATTCAATCGTCGTGAGGGATTTTTATGATTTCTAACTTTTTAGACCAATTAAATTCGCTGAAGAAAATAACGCTCAGCCATGTGATTTGTGCTACGTCACATGTAGAATATGTCCCCGAAGACGCGTTCAGTCTAATCGGTCATATGTGAGTGATGAACGGGCCAATATTCGTCCTTTTCCCTAATAATTTATTTATTTTTTTATTTATTTTAAGACGAATGATGAAACTCAAGCCCAAGTGTGATACTTATAAAATTGATTTGGCCGCATGGTGAACAATATTCAAACCGTTTATCGTTTATATCATATTATTATATTAATAAAACTCAATCCCAACTGTGTTACATAAAAATTCGTTCTGACTGCTCGATGTATAATCATTTAAATTATTCAATGTTTAATTTTCGTATTATCTTCAATAATTATCAATATTTTTGTTAATATTATATTATTTTGTGTATATACCTAACCTAACCTTGTATAAACGACGACATGTCGAAATTAGCAATTAACATAAAAAAAAGAAATTTGAAACTGACTGAATTAATTTAATTTTATACTATGTTCTCTATAATTACAATACATTATATAAAATACATCTAAAAACATTATAATAAAACTATTGTTAAGCTCGTACATTTTATTAAAAATGTTATAATATAATATATATTAATATTAAAATATAATGTACCTGAGTAACAACTTGAATATTTTTAATAAAATTTTTTATCTGTTTCTATAAGTACGAGTGTACTTTATTATTTTTAATATAACATACATTTTGTAATTAGGTACCTACTTTTAATATTTCTATTGAATTGATAATTGTATAATACTCGTATTTGTAGCTATACTAAATAATTCTACGCAAACATGTTACGCGTGTATTCTATTGTTTATTATCAGGATAATTAATTTTATTGGATGGTATGAACTATGAATGCATGTGTGCGTTAATAAAATCGCTTAATTATTTATGCATCATATACCTAATTATATTTATTTCAAATATTTAATTTATTTTATAATATTAATTTTTTTCTTTTCTATAAATATTTATTTTATTTTTAAAAAAAAACTTATCTCTTATATCTTATATTTTATTAGAAAAAAAAACGGTTGGAATTTTATATATTATGCAATTTTTAATCACATTATTGTGTACAATCTTATAATGAAAATATTAAAT
The DNA here is from genome assembly GCA_021307375.1 of Tetraneura akinire. Taxonomy (NCBI): domain Eukaryota; kingdom Metazoa; phylum Arthropoda; class Insecta; order Hemiptera; family Aphididae; genus Tetraneura; species Tetraneura akinire. The sequence goes on along the minus strand of JAIUCT010000007.1, from coordinate 22,735,516 downwards.
TATCAAATTAAACAAATTGTTTTGATCTAATTATTATGCGTTTCAACTTTTTTTTTTTTATTATTATTATATTATTTTCTATAGGTGCATTTAAATAAATATAATTATGACTTTTCTTTATTTCGAACTTGAATAAAAAAAAAAAAACAAAAAATGTAGACATATTCATGGCTGCGTCTGTAACAAGATACGAATTATTCGCCTTTGCGATATAATAAGTTACTAATATTATTATATTTCTCTAAATCATTATGAAATAGTAAAATAAATAAAATCAGTACACGATTTAATATTGATTTTATATCATTACAAAATTTATTATATTTATACAAAAGACAACAGCGTTGCGTTATGTTTTAACGCGCACTTCCATCGTATCTAGGATGAAAATACACGCGAGGTTTGTTTCGTAATCAGTTTATTAATGCAACTCGTTGTAATCGGAAGCCTTACAAGATGGATAATATAAGTTCAAAAAAATTGTTCAAAAACGAAAATTTGTGAGTATATTTGATTTCCTTGTGCTATTCGTATTTTGTACTAAGTATTTAAAACTTATTAATTTGTTTAATTTTCGTGATAGGAAATTTCGATTTAAATTTCAAACATGTATTACAATTTTACAAATTAAAATATTTTAGGTATACCAAATTATATTTTCTTTCACTTCCTACTCGCTCGATAATTATATAGGTACATTATGTTTCGTTAATATTTTACCCGGAATTGAATCATTTCTGTAATTTATAATGATATATAATTATATAAGTTAAGGATATAATTCGAAATGAAACATATCATATAGTTGTCAAAGGACGACTTTTATTTTATTTTAAGACAATCTTAAAAATTAACAGTAGATGCACGAACTTAGATAAATTACTCTTTCGAGATTTTAACCAAATTAAAATGATTATTATACTGTAGAAATTATTATTGTTGTTCGAGTTAAGAGTTTTTCACTCTCGTGTTCGAATATTGTATTATTACATTTAAGTATAATATTTAAAACTATACTAAATACAATTCGTTATAATTTATTGCAAGTTGAAAATATTATAATAATATTAAATATATAAATGTTATTTAAAAATAAATATTAATCGTAGGTATACAAGCATAATATTATTTTAGTTTAAAAAATTATAAAACATAATAAATTAAACCTATTATAATGTATTTCTATAATTACATCATAAACATTTATCTCACGTGAATTGTATAATATTATTATGTAAAATATAATAACAATAATATGCTAATTTTTATGAATATATTAACGTAGAAACGCATTGTTCGTCTGACCTAACCAGCTGCTATCTCTATACCTTTATGTATATTTTTTATTTTCATTTGTACTTTGATAGGAATTTTACTATCGAGACCTATAATTTTGAATTTAAATTTTCTTATTAACAATATTAAATGCTATATTTTGTATATATATATGATGTAAAATATTATTACAATATTTCACTTTATTGTGTTAAATACGCGTAATGTTGTTTGCATTTGTATATTATATTTATTTTGTTATCATAACGGCAATGAGTTATGATAATAAATTTCTTTTCTTTTTTTTTTTAAATTTAATTCCTTTATTTTATCATAATATTGAATTGCGATCATAGGCGTGTGCAGACTTCTTAGGCTGGAGGGGCACATACTATAATTACAATATTAGGGTAAACGGTTAGGTTAGGATAAAGAATATGAATAAACAAGTAAATTAAAGGCTACGTTAAAATTATATTCAAATTATTTATATGCATAATAAACATCATTTTATTATAAATTATAATATATAATAAACAAAAAAAATATTTTTTTACAATTCCATTCGTCTGTTCTGTATTCTAAATATTTGAATGTTTCAATCACTTGGTCAATAATATCAATATTATATGCTAAATCTTGTTCTATGAACATTGTTAATAAGCCATTTGATCTTTCTTGTTTCATTTTATTTCTTAATTTATTTTTGACTACACTTATTTTCGAAATACTCCGTTCACATGTACAACTTGTTACAGGAATAGTTACAAAAAAACTTGAAAAAAATTACAAAAAATACTTTCTCTACGCCCTACCTGAATTTGATAACCATTTAATCCATTCTTCGAATTTAAGATTATTTCCTTTTCACAATTAGAAATACATAAATGAATAATAAGTACAAACCTATGTATCTTGTTAATATTAATAATTTATTATGATTTTAATTATTTACCAATATTGCTGGTTTCCGTTTCCAAAACTTCATTCGAATTGTTACCTACAATTTATTTCATCTGCACTATTACAATTAGAAATACCTTAATTAATAATAAATTAATAAGTATATATCTAAATAATAAATCTTATATTTATGTTAATATTACCCAAACTATTAAAATGCTTTAATATTATAAGTAGATAATTTAAATAAAAAACGTATAAGAAAAATATTTACTTTCGGTTTCTATTTTAGAAAAAAATTTTTTTTATTATACCTAGGTAATATATACGCAAACAATTAAAATACAATATCAAATTCGCTCAGAATCTAAAAAAAAAAATATTTATACTAATTTATTAATCTATTAATTATATTACCTACCTATCTTATTCTGTTGTTATATTAAAAAGTGATCAACATCTTATTTTAATGTAATGAAATATTTTGTTTTAGTTTTTAATTTTTAATTTTTTTTTTTTTTTTTTTTTTTTTGACGTCCATTTGTCCCCACGTCTAAACAGCCACGTCCAAATGGCCACGTCCAAACGGCAACGTCCATTTGTTTCTATTCGTAACATTTAATACCTACTATTTAGTATTTTCACGAATAAAAATAAGAGCATATAAAATTTGTATTCATTTTTGGTATTTAACATGATGTCGCCGGAGGGGCAATTGCCCACCCTGGCCCCTCCGTAGACACGACTATGATTGCGATATTTAAGATAAATTATTCAAATTTTTAATTTTGATTTTGACAAACGGCAGATTTTACTGACAAAATTAAACTCAAGTCACACAAGTTATAATCCTTTAATTTATCATTATTTCTGCGACTGTCATTCAGATTTATTTTAATATTTTTTATTAAGTTTATTATCAAAATACCATCTAAAAATATTGTAATTTCTTTTGAATTTATTTTTAAACTAGTTCAATTTTTTGAACTTATTTGATATAATCATATATTTAATTTATTATAAACAAGTTGTTTTAGAACATACTGCAGGTTGTAGTTTTTGAATATTGTCTACTTACATTATAAAACTCCTATTATTCAGTAAAATTATATAATAATAATAATTAAATTTTACAATTTAGTTATTTATACGTTTAAATGTCTTATAACTTATAAGAAAAACATTATTATTATGCTACGTTTTATGATTCATTTATAATTATACTATATGAAATTTTACTGATTTCAGCCCTTTACTTAACACTAGGTTAAGATCAAAACAGAAATACTATGGATCGAGGTACAAGTGCACCCTACTACCAGTTATCGTATTGATTTTTATATTAATAGTTATTTGGGCATTTAATAAATCACCAGAGGTAAACATATATTTTTGTGAATAGTTTAAAAGTTATTTTGTATACGACGAATTGCATTGGAAACAATATAAATGATTACATTATGATATATATATATATATTTTATATATTTATAAATAACTTTCAGAAAAAAAATCCAAAAATACTAAAAAGTGTAGCGACTATCAACAAAGATTACTTTAAAAAATGCGCACCTCAAGTAAAATGTGATCTTAATGCGAAATATAGGACGATCGACGGATCCTGTAATAATTTAAAGAATCCCAACTGGGGTTCAGCGATGACTCCGTTTTATAGATATATTGATCCTGAATTTAGCGACGGTAATATGTTTCAAAATATTTTAAATAATAAATTATAACAATATTTCGAAAAATATTTTTAAATATTATATATTATGACATGTTTTGAAATATATAATTGGTATAGGTATTTCAAAATTTCGAGTGCAATCGGATGGAAGCCCATTGCCAAACGCTCGAAGTGTTACGTTAATTGTGTTCAAAAATGTAAGTAATATCAGCAGTTATAAAATTAACGAAATTTTGGTGCCATGGGGTCAATTTGTGGCCCACGACATGTCTTATTCAGCACTTAACAGTATCAATTCGACTTTTCCGGGTAAATATTATTATAATTTTGTTAATAATCTAAATTTATGTCATTAAGTATAGAGAGTATATACTATTTATACTCAATGGTTATATTGTGTACGAGTATGTGAACAACAGTATGATAAATTGATAATACACCAAAAAATAAAATTACTAAATAATATTCAACAATAATAATTTTGGTAGTCAAGTAATAAAATCTGCAGGTAATACAAGTTCATTATTAATAATTTTTAATACTCATATTAGGAAATAATATCGATAATAATGTAGAAAAAGAAAAACGTATACGCATTAATTATTACGTATGTTTATTTTTTATTTTAATTCTTAATCAATTCTTAATGAAGTCTTAATCATTACATATTTGAGCCAATTTTTCAACAGATATAATATTAAATTAAATTAAAATATTTATTATTGATATAATATAATAGAAGTTATCAACATTTTCACTGATATACAACTCATTTTAAAAGAAATTGTAGATTTTAATATTATATCCTAATGAACCTTTATTGTTTTTTATATGATATTAAGGATAATATTTATTATGTATGGAAACATAACTATACTATTAATAAATTTAAAAAAAAATAAATATTATTTTTTACAATCCACTGAAATATCTATCATGAGTTATATTCTGGATGTGACCACATTTTTAAACCTCTGGTACCTATGTAATAAAAGTTTCGAAATTCAATTAATCTAATAATTAAAATGTTATCTGTATAGTTCAATAAATAATATAATAGGATTTTCAATACTATACAATATGAATAACCTTTTAATTAATTATATAATTTTTATTAATTACAAATATAATTGTAAAAGTAAAATTTATTTTTATTATCATATTGATTATATTATTTAAAATTCAAATGAATTAATTAATTATATAATTTTATTGTTATATACTTAAATATTATTGATATTATTGAATATTGGTACAATTATTATTTTAAATATTCAAATATAAATTATATTATTACCTGTTCAATAGTAAACATGTAGTAAATTTTCATTCATTAATGTTATATAATTATTATTTTTGGATGAATTGAATTAAATACTTATACGATAAAGCTGCACTTGATCATTGTTACGGGAATAATCCACCAACGGAATGTGAAGCGGCTATAAAATTATATCCAAACGATCCTGTATATGGAAAGCATAACGTGTCGTTATTGAAATTCATGCGTTTAGTGACTTCAATGAATTACAGTTGTCCTTTAATTCCAGCCACTATCGTAAGTTAATATTTTTTTCTTTAAATAATATTCAATTTCGTTTTTATATATTATATTTAATTTTTAAAATTGTTTTCGAAAGTTATAATTTATCATATGTATATGTTATGTCACGTACCAACTCACACGGCGAATTTTGGTGTTGTGAATAAATAGTGACTTAACTCGAACATAATTATAATTTATAAATTAACTTTATTTAAACAGCTGATTACTCTTTTTTCATTCCTAATCGATTTATTTAGTTTTCTAGTAACTTTCCTTCCTCTGCTTCTTCTTTCATAGCTGAATGTATGCAATCATTGAACCTCTCCGAACAATCTCTTCCTTTCCACCTAAAAATTATCTTATTATAACAGATTCTCTTTCTTGCTTAACTTCACTTAAGTCAAATTATTTCCATTCCCATATCTCCCTCTAATAATACACATAAAGTCAACTCTTTATTCCCTCTTTTTAAACAATTTTAATATTCAATTTTTGTGGGTCCCCGCACATTCTGGTATTAGTGGTAATGAGGTTGCTAACTCTTGCCAAATCGTCATCTTCTATATAAACCTACCACCCTCTTCAAAAATTTCTTGGTCTGATTTCATTCCTGTCTTTCGTAAATATGTTTATAATCTTTGACACAACTCTTGGCATACTCTTCCACCTAATTGTGCCTTAAGATATCGCAATATATCTCCTTCTATCCCTAATTAATCCTGATTTTCAGGTTTAAACCTGTTTAGAAAATCTATAGCTTCTTTCTCTCGACTACGCATTGGTCACTTTATATATCAATATATGATTATAAATCAAATACCTAGATATTATATAATTTCTAATTACCTACCTACTTTAAGCAATAATTATTTAAGATTATTGTTTATTCGTTTTTTTTTCAAAGCTCAATCAAAACACGCATTATATTGATGCATCTAATATATATGGTTCCGATTATAAAGTGGCCAAAAATTTGCGGATGTTACGTGGTGGAGAATTGCGTTTTCACAAGATTGGCCATCAAATGTATTGCCCACTAACGAAAACGATGTACGATGGAAAATCATTGACTGGTGTAGCGTTTATGGCTGGTAAATAATTATGGTATTATTAAAACAATTAAGGGAAAGAATACAGGTGTGGAAGGGACACGGGTGTAATAGGTAGAGTAAAATGTACTTGATTTTCAATAAAATTTTCAAAATTTTTTTAATTTTTTTGTTAATTTTATATACTCGTAACATTATTGTAAAATATTGAAATATACCTAATAAGAAGAATCCATAAAAATACTTTAAATATCAATTATACTCAAATTTCTATTTTAAATACCGATAAAAAAAATTGATACTTGAGATTTTTCTAATATTTATAAACTATGTAACCTAATATATAAGTATACTTCAATAAAATTGATTGTTCTTTTATCAATTATTATTGTAAAAATATTGAGAAAAAATAAAAAGAATACTTATATGTATTCTTAGATTTTCGATTACACTAAAAATTTTAACTTTAAACAGCTATAAAAAATGGAGAAATAGAATTTTTCTAATGTTTTAGTATCATGTTAAATTATATGTGAGTACTGCGAGTATACATGAGTAAAATTTTCAGACGTTAAACCAAGGTTCTGAAAACTGTATTTCATTAATTTGACTCCAATTTTTCTTAATCGGTCTCTGAGTAAAATATTATTAAAAATGAATCATACCATAATAAATGTTTGATTCTCTCGTTAATTTGTTACAATGTCATTTAATAGGTTTGGTCAATGTTGTTCACGATATTCCTAATTATTGAAAGGGGAAAATCGTCATATTATAATGATTTATAAATTATTAAGTAATATTTATTTTTTTTCCCCCGTGTAGGAGATGGTAATGTTAACCAGAACCTAGGTATAGCGTTATTTCAAAATATTTTTCTGAGATTCCATAATTACATAGCTCGAGAATTGCGCGAAAAACATTATTCTTGGACCGACGAGGCAGTTTATCAGGAAACGCGCAGAATTGTCGGAGCTGTCGTTCAGGTTATCACTTATGATCATTTATTACCGATAATATTAGGTGAGTTAAATTACGAATTTCAAAAATGTAATAATTTATATATAAATATATTATCGTATTATGTTCATTTTTAAATCGATAATAATATTGTAAATCAGGCGATGAAAATATGAAAAAATATGGATTGAATAATGATACAATATACGATCCGACGATTACTACTGCTGTGGCGCACGAGATGACGAATGGCGCATTTCGCTTACTCCACAATATAATTCCAGCTCAATTCAAGTACGTTTATTATTGATTTAAATTTAATTATTCTATTTACTTTAGATATTCTGATAATTTCTTGAAAATATAATCCATTTAATGGTATAGATCACAAAGACATACCTACACAAAACATTCATGAAGAATATTACATTTAATTATAATACTATAGTATATAACTATATAGACTATAAATTATTATTATATTTAAAATGCATATTAATCTTAGTAATATTATAAAATAAAACATGTCATTGTCTTGTGCTCGATAAGAGAAGATAAAAATATTCTGTATTATTTTGAACAAAATAATAATTATTATCCGAACGTCATAGAATAAAATGTTTACAATAATAATGATATAGGTATATCTAATACCTATATTTGATGAGTTTCAGGAGAAATTAAAATATACTTATTTTATTTTTAGTAATAAATTAATTATAACAAATTTAAGCTAACCAAATATTTTTATGGTTTGTAAATTTGTACAGCTACATGTCCAGAAATAATAGTATTTACGAAGTAGAAGAACCATCCAAGACATTTTTAAGACCAGATTCGCTAATTGGTAATGATGATGGATTCCTTAGAGGTTTAATGGAGACTCCGGGTCGCGTGCCAACGTCGTCTTACAACAAACTTGTAAATATATTAATATTATGCAGTTATTCTTATTATACGTATTTATACATTGCTTATAATTAAAGTTTATGATTAGGATTAATTTTTCTCGTTGATTAAATTGCACAATATGATTACTATAGATTAAATAAATACAAAAGCAGTTTTAAATTTAAAATGTTAGAATACCTAGATAAAAAAAAAGTGTATTTTAGTAAATATGTACTTATTTTTATTAACTTAAAGAAACAGCATATAGTTATGTCTTATGTCCTACGGTCGCTTAAATGATTGATAATAATTTACAAAATATATTTTATGTCAAACCAATTTGTAAATAAATAATCGTAAATAGTTAATAAATATTTTTAAACTACTGATATTATAACCATTAAAATATTTTTTATAATAATTGTATTTTCAACAATGAAATATAAAGGACTTGAAAGTTGAAACATATATCTGACGCATAAAATCATATTTTTTCTCATTTTTTTTTTTTTACATAGAAGTCCAAAGCTGAGTTGAATAATAGCTATGAATTTAATTTAATTCGTATTTTACACTATATAAATGTTTTGTGTTTTTTAATTTAGATTACGAATATCGTTATTCAATCTCCTTTAATAAACACTACTGGATTCGATCTGCTTTCCTACGACATTCAACGCGGTCGTGACGTCGGTCTTCCACCGTACGTTAAAATGAGAAAAATTTGCGGACTCTCGGAAGTGAAATCTTTTGACGATTTAATGGAATACATCCCGTTAGAGGTACATATAGTAAATGATTCTTCTTTAAGGCCGCATTGTATAAAAATATCGAGACCAATTCGATAATTCCATTAATTATTTCTCATAGAAAATCGAACCGCTGAAAATGTTATATTCTTCGGTGGATGACATCGACTATTACGTCGGAATTTTGTTGGAAAACAAAGTGAATGGATCAATGGTAGGTCCGACAGGAAACTGTGTGATCGCCGACAGTTTTTATCGAACCAGAAACGGGGACCGTTTCTTTTACGACGTTCAAGGCCAACCGGGAAGTTTTAGTTCCGGTAAGAGCTACTGGAAATAATAATAATAATAATAATAATAATAATAATAATAATAATAATAA
>JAIUCT010000007.1:22705166-22726061 GCA_021307375.1 Tetraneura akinire | reverse complement strand
TAATAATAATAATAATAATAATAATAATAATAATAATAATAATAATATTCGATATAATATAATAATATATAAAAATATAAAATGATAATAACAATTATTTGTTATTACTAATAAATGTCGGTAAAATTTTAAAACTATTACCGTATTATACTTTAGATCAAATAAAGTCGTTGAAGAAAATGACTCTCAGCCATGTAATCTGTGCCACGTCACATTTAGATCACGTTCGCGAAGACGCATTTAGCTTAAACGACCATTTGTAAGTTCATACGTCGCTAATGCAATAATTCACATCTATATTACGTATTATAATTTATTTATTACGCATATTTATAGACGAATGATGAATCTAAATCTCGGCTGTGATACGTACAAAATAGACTTGACCGCTTGGTGAACATTTTTATTTATTCACAATATATAGTAACATTATAACGTATCTAATAATTTTTTCTTGTTTTTACATTGTATTTGTGATTATTTTTATACTACTTTAGAGTTTATTTAAGTGTTTATGTAAAAATTAGATATATTGTATAAGAAATAATGTTTAACATCCGACTATTATTATAATAAAATTCCTATTTATAAACGTATAAATAATTATTTTGGATATATATATTAATAATATATCGATAAAACTTTATGAGATATTTATGTAAATGAAAATAATGATAGATCGGGCATGAGAATTAATTTGGTAAACATTTCTAAAAAGTAGACACAGAGCCTATGGGTACTGGCTAGAGGGCTTTCGCCAGAGGCGCAATTTCACCAAAGGCGTAAAAATATTTAATGAAAATTGTAAATAAAAATAAATTTTTTCATTACTAAATTAATGTACCAAAAAGGTTCAAGGATTGAAAAATGGTTTTTTATTACATAAAATTGATAAGTTTAAAATATTATTTATAAAAAGATAATGCATTTTACAATATTATTCTATTTATTTTTAATGTTGTCTAATGAATTTACCCATTTATGTTTACGATAATTATATTTTATGTAGATTTGTAGCTTATAACAATATATTTATTAAAGAATTAAGAAATACAAAGTGAAAAATTTGAGGCGCGAAAACCTATTGCTACGGCGCTGAGTAGGCAAATATAATTAATATACAATTTTTTAATTTCCACTATTCAACGATTTTTTAGAATAATTTACATATATTTAAATTCATAAACAAAAAATTTGAAAAACAGACTATGTACGAGTATTATATTATATTATATTATTAATACATAATATATATTTGTATTATATATTTCGGTAAGTATAATATTAATTTCTATTCGTATTGTTTAATTTCAATTCAATAATCTAAACGAGGTTTGTCAATGAATTTTATTGTTAAATCTTCAGATGGCTTTTCAAATTCTACCATCACAACGGTGTTGAGTCCAAGTACTAAATATGGCGCTGGTACATATAATGTGATTTGTGGACCTAAAGCTGGCCAATACCTTCCGATATTTATGTTGTTGATAAACGCAACGCCCTAGAAAAAAACCCAAGTCTCAACATCAATTACGGATAAATATAAAAAAAAAAAATCAAAATTTAAACAAATATGATCAGTTTCCTAGTTGGTTCATTATGGTTATTAATATTTAAGGCCCCGTGTACACGTTCGGTTTTTACCAGCACGTGAATCCGAAGGGTCTAAACTATTGTATTAGTAACATAATTTAGACAATTTTACGTTTGCGTATATAACACTCGTATACAATAATCAATTTATAATAGGTATAATTAATTGTAATTAATAGTATTATGATATCACAAGTGCGAATGCGAACCCACTTGTCCGTACATTTATGTGTAAGAGTATTATACCGTTGCCTAAGACATAAATTTATAATCGTGGATTTCCTAAGTCACAAATGCGGTCTCACGGCAGACCGTATGTATGCAATGGACTTAAATTGACTATAGATTAAAAAAAAATAGTAAACGTCATAAAAATAAATCCGAAACATTAGCGACGACGTTTAATTAATTAACAGACCTTTGTCCATCCGGACGTATCTAAAAATGTGTCCAATGGTTTTACATGATGTTCGTTTTGCGGTATGGTGAATACTCCCCTGTAATATGCCGGAGGATTGACATTTGATCGGATATTTACAGTTTCCAACCACGAAGTTTCGTTTAACGGATATCCAGTCATTACCCACGGGCTCAAAGTATAATTTCCTAATGTCACGTTTGACAGAATTCCCTGAAAGCACGTCAATTATTTTTGTAAAAAATTAAATCTTATAAATTTTAATTTTAATTCTTATCTGAATATAAGTAACATGCGAATTGAATACTATTATTACCTTCTTGTCCCACAAAAATCGCCCTTGGTCAATTCTTCCCTGATTTTCCACCAAAATACTTAGCTTCTGGTTACTTCCAGTTAAAAACAATTCCATCGTCGTGTTTCCGTAAGTACGGCTCATTGTTCCCAATTTTATCTAAAAGTATAGTAAGTAAGTTTTCTCATTTGGTATAACGTCAAATGATAAAATAACATTATAACCATTGAGAAGTACTAAGGACAATTCTATAATAATTATATATATATATATTATTATTATTCTATTCTATTCCATTTTGATTTATAAAAAAAAAACAATTAATAATATGCATTATATAAAATCCAAGATCATAAATAACTTTTGTTCTAAGGTTGGCAATAATTAAAATATATCAATATTCGATAATTGAGTATGCGTACATTATTTAAATATATAATCGCTCTATCATTGAGCGAGTGAATAACTAGAGGTAATTTTTTCGACCCTCCAACAAATGACGGCAAAGTAGTCTCATATAACACCAGGCCGTGGTTCAAGTCCATATCCTCGAAGCATAGCGGTACGTTATTTATCACAGATCTAAGACGCCGAAATTCCACGTCAAAGAGGCTAATCACAGGCAACAGATATACCGTTCCATAGTTCCCTTTCAACGCACGCTTTGGAGTTGTATGTGTTGAAAAATTCTGTAATAATTTTTATTTTTACTTAGATTATATCTTCATTAAAAAATTAAGATAATATATTACACAATATATTCATTAAGGTTATCCTCTATTGTCTATTCGAAGAAAATTTATAATAATATTATTTATTGAGATTTGAGAGTGGAAACAGTAGAAATGTACAAATTATATTTTATTTCAATCTTAAAATTTTGAGAATAAATGTATATATACTTGTAAATAATTTTATTTTGGTCTATTCGAATATTTTAAAAATTTAAATATTTTGAAGTTTAAATATGAAATAGGTATTCCATAAGATTTTTAAATTATTATTTTACTAGATAATATGTTCTAATATGATGAAATGTTTTAGTTTAATTGTGTTTATAGGTACCTACCTATCTATTAAAAGAAAACATGCAAACGGTCGCGGTAATCAAATAAATCTATATTTTAACATAATACGAGTATATTACCGCTTCTTTGAGCGCTCGTTTAATAGCGAAGTACTTCTCTGTCGGATCCCCAGCTTCATTCAGCGGAGCCGAGAAGTCATAAGAAGTTAATTGAGGTATATATCCGGATTTTTCTTGAGTCGTTCCGTTAGTATTGGCTCCAGAAGTAAATCCAAAATTTGTTCCCCCGTGGAACAAAAAAAAGTTGAATGATACGTCGTGTAACAAAAAATATTTTAACATATTTATTATGTCTTTGGTGTATCTAACGGGCCGTGGTTCGCCCCAACGACCGACCCATCCTACGTAGAACTCGGAGTTTACCAATGGTCCTCTAGTTTGCACTTGTCTCATATATTCGAAACATTCGGTGGCTAAAAAATAATTATTGCTTATTTGATTAAATATATATATTTAAATGTATGATAAACGTAGTTAGATTAGGTTAGGTTGATATACATGTGGTACCAATAGCGCAATTCGTTAAATACGGTTTGAACCTATCATAAGTAATTTGAACGAAATTTTGAAAATTCGAAATTTCGTCGAAATTTGTATAAATTAATAATATTATTATTTCGTATATTACTAATCGTGTTTCTTATAAATACATGTAAAATTTAATAACGTCGTGATGTACTATTGTTACAAATCGCACATCGTAAATCAAAATATTAATTTCGATTCGTCTCACTGACCGTTTACGACTGCGGCAAAATCTACAGTAGAATATACGTTAGGAATGTGTCCGCATGCCATGTAAGACTTGTCGCATTCGTCCGTAGTATAAAGTTGTGCTTGACCATCGACATAACTGTGCATCAAATCTCTTAGCCATAACATGTATTCTCTATCACAACTTCCCAAATCGTTGTGTCCGTATTCGTTTTCCACCTAAACACGTGTTTCGAGTTTAAAATTAGTAAAATCATTACAACGCCAATTGTTCGATTATTATGATTTTTTTTTTGTCTGTGATAATGTAGAATGATTGTTGTGGTTTTAATATAATACGTACCTGGACCATAATAATATTTCCTCCATTACCGTACAAATGGGGTACTATTTTTGGCATTAATACCGAAAACCATCTTTTTACGTATTTTGTATAATCTGAAATTATAATATAACATGAATGGGCAATTGAAAACCTCAACTATTTAATGTACGAGCGTCTAGTAAACGTCGTTTTCCCGCAAATTTGCGTATCCAAAAACGTCGACAACGCTGCTATAGTTTTATAATTTATTCATTGTGAGTTGGTGATGACATTACTAAAATATACATAAACTATTATTCGATTATTTTCTATTTTTTGTACCACTATTAATAAAAGGAAAGTACTATAAAATTAAAGACAGAATGACATTTAGTGCGAAAATTTAATATTTAAATTTTATTTTCAAGTCGGTTGTATTTTTATTCCTGTAATTGTAAATGTGTAAATTTTATGTTTGAGGAATTCAATTTAAAAAAATTTGAATTGGACTAGGTATTCATAATACGGATGATATTCAATTATTTTTAAAAATTTTCAATTTTTGATTTCATTACGTATAATGTATAAACTAATGTACGTATTAAAAATTATAAATTTATAACTATTAATTTTATTGTATATTAGTATTATATTATAATATGTATGATTATTATTACTTATAACATACGTCATATGACATTAAATTATGATTGAATTTGTAATAACGTTTACACATTTTATTTTAATATTTATATGTATATGAGAATGAGTTAACTACCAATTGATGTTATTAATTTCTATTATTATTTCTTATTATAATATTTACGTTACTTGGATCACTCGACCTTAGTTTTAAACTGGGTTTTTCTTTCAATAACCAATACGGTTGACCACCCTGAAAAAATGTAATCATTTTCATATACTCGTATTATGAAACAAATAATATGATGTAGGACCTATATTATGGCCTATATAAGTTTTATAAATAATTTAAATATAATTTATTAATTTATTAATTTATAATTTAATATTTGAAAATTCGTTTCTATCATGCAATTTATGTCCTCAGTGAATCTTAAAAATATTAAGTTGAAATTTGAATTATTAAATTATTTATTATAATATATATTCGTACACTTAAGACTATAGGTATATAAATGAAAGGTTAAGTTAACCAAAATATAATAGGTACTGTATATTATACAAAAAATTCTTACGAAATCTCTTTCGGCCGCGATATAAGGTCCTGGTCTGATGAGGATCATCATATTTTCTTGTTCTGCTATCGTCAAAAAATGTTCAATGTCGGCTTGACCTTCGAAATTATAAACTTCAGAATACGGCTCGTGAAAACTCCATTCTATGTAACTAAAATTTTTTTTTAAAAAAAACATATTTAATTAAACAGAACTAATTTCATGTAAATGATTTAAGAAATTCTATCGTTTTAATTATATAGTATAAAATAAAATAAATTGTATTTTTAATATTTTAAATATTTTTCTATAATTTCTTATTAAAATATTTTAATTATTCATACAAATATTTTCTTTGTATACACATTAAATTGAACTGTTGAATATGTTTTATTCGTCGGTGGACGATATCGATTTTGGAATTTTATTGGACAATAAAGCGAACGAATTTACATAATCGATCTATTCGATCTAATGATGAGTGAAGTGACTGCCGATAGTTTCTATCGGACTCTGTAAGGCGACCGTTTCTTTTACAACGTCCGAGGGCAGTGGCATAGCCAGGGGGGATTTTAAGGGTTCAACCCCCTTTCCTTGACTTTATACATGTATAATATATGGTCATGGTGAATTTTAAGCATGTAAAACTGCATATATGTGTATGAATATTTATTTATAATAACCCTCCCTTCACACAGTTCTGGTTACGCCACTGTCCGAGGGGGTAACCGAGAAGTTTTACTTTGAGTCAGTACGATTGATGAAATATTTAATTACATAACATATTAATTATTATATTATATAATGATTAAAATATTTTTTATAACATTCGGATCAGACAAAATCGTTGAAATAAGCCATTTTGATTTGTGTTACAACCCGAATAGAACACGTTTCGCGTATAAGTCCAATATTTCGTCACTCCATTAAGTTGTATCTTATTTATATTATTACGATATTTCTTAGCGTCTAAGTAAATATATCATTTTAAGTCTAACACTTATAGACCAACGACAAATTTCTGGTCTGACTGCAATACATGCGATATACGAAATAGACTTGATCGCGAGATATAATTTACTCTTAAAATGTTTAAAATAATGATAAGACTAATAATAGTGATAATATAGTCTAATTTATATTTATAATTATAATATTATACGATAACACCTATAAAATGCGAACTCAGTTTAAAATATATCTTTTATATGTATATAATAATTATAACTTCGTTACTCACGTTGTTATGGCATTTAACCCGGCAGCTTTCATTTTGTACATTCGGTCTCTCCAATACGGTCTGGGCACTCGGAAATATTGAAGCGATCCCGAAACGTATCGAAAAGCGCGTCCGTCTTTGACGAATTGATTTTTTTCATAATCGACATAAAACCGTCTGTCGCAAACCTGAAAAGAGAATATAATATCATTATAATACAATAGGTATAATACATTATATTATTTTAATCGTTCGAATTCGTTTTTTGTGCATTTATTAACAGTTTTCTTCGTAAATTTACCGTTAGCCGCAAAAGCGCCCAGACAAAATATACTCGAATCGCATTCATTATCTAATCGTATATTGACGGTTTATACAGAACTACAGATTACATTCGAAACTCTAAAATAATCTAATTATAATCATAATAAAAATAATAATAATAATAATAATAATAATAATAATAATAATAATAATAAATAAATAAATAATAATAATAATATAATCACAATAAAATATAAAATAACTACACGTAAAATAAACTATAACCGACGAGATTATAAATAAGTACGCATACAAACAGTGTGACTCGCGATCAACCGTATTTAGTGAAAAGTAGGGGAATTATAGAGAATTTATCAATCGCGTATTGATAATAAAGGAGTTCGTAAAAAATCAAAAAAATTATATAAATTATAATGGGATTTTTT
This sequence comes from Tetraneura akinire, assembly GCA_021307375.1. Lineage (NCBI taxonomy): Eukaryota > Metazoa > Arthropoda > Insecta > Hemiptera > Aphididae > Tetraneura > Tetraneura akinire. Next base: position 22,718,525 of record JAIUCT010000007.1, on the reverse strand, counting down.
TAAAAAGAAATCCGAATAAGTACTTTATAGACTGTACAAGTAGGTATAAATTATTATTATATTTAAATTGAAATGATTTTTAATATGTTTCTACTGGACGTACACGTGAACAATGTACATTAATAAACACCAGCAACTATTACAGGTCGTACAACTGTAAGATGCTATAGAAAACGACAATAACCTTTTAATTTCTCGATTCGAGTAAATATAACGTTAATGATGTTTAATCAAAATGGCGTACGTGAATAATTTTCAGTAACAAGAACAAAACAAGTTAAGAAAAAAAATTATCCATGTTTACACCGACAATTACAAATTGTATCTTAAGTATTGTTAATATATTATAATCGTCATCGTTTTGGTACGTATTTTATAAAATATATAATTATATACATATTATTTTGTAAAATTTTCTTATAACATGAGTTATAATTAAATAAATCTCTCGTGTCTCGTCTTTGAATATGTTAATTATAATTTAACAGACTAATTACCGAGTAAAAAGTGATTATTTGGATTTATTGTGTAATTAATTAGAAATATTATACCATATCAAGAAATTTTTATCGCATAATTGTGATATTTGTTATCAATTATTTCAGTGCATCGTTAAAATATATTTATTTTTTTTTTTGTTTTTATTGTAGGTATTAATAATAACACAATATTATTATATTTTTATTATTATTATTTTTTTTATTATTAATTCAGTTAAATAACATAATTCGTTGCGATCGGTTTAATTAAAATGGTTAATATTTTTAAAAAAACTGATGATTTCAAAACGTCTGAATCAGAGTAAGTTTTAGATATATTTTGCATTCTACTTTTGGTAAATATACTAAGTTTAATTAGAATTTACATTGAATAATATTAATATTATAATGGAATTATGCAAAAATTACGTTTATTGTCTATCATTATAATTTACACCATAAATTCAATGATGTACCATTTTATATGACCGTATACACAATATTATTACAAATATGTAAAATTTGGATTAAAAAATATATTTAGACACTTGTATGTTTATAATTATATATTTTATTTAAATGTACCTAATACAAATTAATAATAACATAAAATATAGTGAAACATTTTAAAAATATAATTAAAAAATAAATAGTTCATAACTGACAACAGAATTAATTTTACCTATATTACTCGTTAAACAAAACCGATTAGAAATATTAAAACTACACGAATAACTAAAAATATGCTAATTTTATATAAGTATTTAAAAAAATTGTCGAAATTAATCTAGACCTTAGATTCATAATAAAAATAAAAAACATTTTAAATTTTGAACTTGAGTACTCGGCACAACGATAAATTTAAAAAGATGCAAAATACACAAAAATTATATCTGCTCATCTCGTTCCAAATATTATTTCGATATAATTGTATACAATTAAAGATTAGACTAAACTATATGAATCATAATCATCTTACACGCATGACTGTAAAATGAGACAATTAATTCAAACATCTTTATTAATTCATATTTAATATATAGGTAGTAATTACGTGTTTTTTAAATGATTACGATATTATTATTTCTTAAATACATTTAATTTTTTGATTTTTCAAAGAAAATTGTTTAAAATTTCATATTAATTGTATTCTCTCTGTCATATATTTTGAACAAAGATCATAAAAATGTATACCTAATATAATCATATTATATTAAATTGTAGTTTACTATTAACGTGTATAATATGACTACGTTAACATTTAATAAGACTGATTTCCGATGGGGTCGTTTATACGTTTGCGTCTATACACAAGGTCATAGCGCAGTATTAAGGAAAAATAATTAATTAAGACACAATATTATATTATATTATCTTAATGTAATGCTACATTATATGCAATTAAGCTATAGATAACATACCGCGTCTGTATCGAAAGTAAATATATAATGTGAATAATAATAATTTTGTATTTATTTTTACTTAAAATATAATTTTAATCGTTATCCAATATTGACTACAGAGTATGTAGACAATAGTTTATAATTATGTGTTATATGGTCTGTAGATCACACACTTGTAGTTATAATGGTATTAATATAATGTCTATAATTTTAAATTATATCGAATTGTAAATGGATACGTTTTTTATACTTCAAAAAGCCAACTAAATAGCATTTTTTATAATATTGCATTTTTAATTAATTATTATTTATTTTGATTTAAATGTAATTCATACGAATGATAATATAATCACCTTAAAAATATAGTTGGATAACTAAATTTTTTTTACTGGTATAAAATACTGCAATCATTAAGAATAAACATCATTATTTAAGTTGAAAGTTAAACTTTTTTTAATATATTATATATTATTTTAATAATTAAGACTTTTTTCTTATTTTAACTCTATAAAAAAAAAAATGTAAAAAATGACAAAAAATATCATCAAATATCGTAAAATTACTTAAATGATTAAAAAATCATTTCTTTGTTTTTTTTTTTTTTTGTAACTAAATAAAACATGAATTTTAAGTAACTGCACTCGATATATATATAATATATACGAGTATACATATATGTATATTATAAACGTAAATACAAAATATATTAGAAGTAGTTATCACTTTTTACTTTTAAGTTATAAATATATTATACGAGTATTAATAGTAACTATTCTGCAGAAGAACGAAAAACGAGAATGTCATTAACTGCGACTTATAAATGTTTTTTATTTTTATTTTAATAAACCGGTTTAACACGAAACGGAAAAATAACTTTGTGGAAGTAAACAGTAAATAAAACTTGTAGTACTAACGAATAAGTCACGATGGTCGGTGCACCTAAGACCTAAGACTTAACACATTTAACTCATTTATAACTCTAATAAAATATATCGCAGTGCAAGAAGTAATTGTTGCTACTTCGCGGACAACACTAACATTATGAAATTGTTCAAACCGTCGTTTCTTTTCTCGACTGACGAATACGAGTAAATATTATATTTGAAATTAGATTAGATAAAAATATCAAGTAATAATAATTTCTCATTTTACTCCAATTTTTTCTCGCTGTAAAATTTCCAATGGTGGGGTCATAAACAAAAACGATAAACTTAAAAACATTTTTTTAAAAATCAATTTAGAATAAATTAACTTTTTGAAAACATACTTACATTTGAAAATAATTATAAAATTATATTTTGAACTAAGCTCATTTTCAATACACTAATCTAGTCGTGTATATATTTAACTTGGCGTTCGACACAGAATATTCACTAATTTATAATTCGTTATATGATATATTATTAAAATATTATTGTTTCAGCCCGCTGCTTAAAGCCCGTGAAGAATTACGACCATTTTGGAAGAAAACGTGGTTCCTAGTTCCGTTGATATTGATTATAATCGTAATCGTCGCAGCTGTCATTACGAATTCGATTCGTTCTAACGACGTTTCGACGAATACGACGGTTCCAACTTCATCACAGAGAGCGAGCTTAACCGCGGTTCAAACGTGGACGGACCGTGGTCATAAACCGCATCCTAAATCCCGAGTGTTTAGCGTGGCCACGACAAATGGAGATTATTTCGAAAAATGTGCCCCGATAGTCACGTGTAACGCGAGCGACAAGTACAGATCGTACAATGGTTCGTGCAATAACTTGGAATATCCTAGCTGGGGTGCGGCGTTGACGCCGTTCTACCGGTTGGCGAACGCAGAATTCGACGATGGTAATTACCATATATACCGCGGTAACCGCTCACCGGTCGACCATAATATGTTATGTCTAATCGCGTGCGAACTTTTTTTTTTTTTTAATTATTATATATTATAATTCTCATTTTAAAAACATTATTCTTGTTCGTTTTTCACAGGAAATTTTACGTTCCGCAGGCAACTGGACGGAAAGGAATTGCCGAGTGCTAGAAAAGTTGGCATACAATTGTTTTACTTGCGAGACGTCCCGTACGCCGATCGTAAAAATAACGAACTTTTGGTACCATGGGGTCAATTTCTGACCCATGACATATCTTATTATCCAGACGACGTCAGAGGAACTGCAACACCAAGTACGTACGACGAATTTGGAAAAAAACGCTCCGTTAGAAAACACAATACGTGATTATTTTTTATTTTAATTAAATGTTGAGTCGTTAAAGGAATAAAAACAAATCGATGAACTCAATTTAATAACGTTTCTATCGCAATTAAAATTATCGCTGGTTTAAAATTTCCGAGTATACATCATTTACTTGTTGGTATTTACTTGTTTACTTGTCCGAATAAAATAATATTACATATGTATATACACATTTGTGTACCTGTAAATTAATTTAAAATCGTTAACTCGACGCGGAATTTGACACAAGAACGATTAGATACAACATTTTAACAACTATATACCTATAGCGTTTATTACCGATTCAGGGGTGGATAGGTAGTTTTTTTGTTACAGGGAAAAATTTTAAAAAGGCCACCAAAATAAAAAAATTGCTCGCGTTGCTCGCATTATTCGTATATTCTTATTTTAAAACAATAACTTGTAAAATTGTTAAAAATCGAATGGTGCCAAGGGGGGCCACTGACATTATACAAGATGAGGGCCCACAGGGAAAATACCTTTTTCCCTATGGGCCTATCCACCCATGCACCGATTCCATTTATGTATTATACGAAATTCAAACGCTTGGGCGAAAACACCAAGTGTTATTTTCTGTAAAATTCAAAACAATTTCGAGAAACATAAAATTTTAGTCATTAACAAAATTATGTATAATATTATACCTATTATTATTATAATTTAAGCTCACTTGGATCAGTGTTTCGAGAAAGACAAATCGAAAATTCCATCCGAATGCACGTCTATTATAACCATAGCGAAGGATGATCCGATTTTTGGCCAATTTAACGTGTCGCTGTTCAAATTTGTCCGATCGACGACGTCAGCGAACTTTAGCTGCCCATTAACTCCCAGAACTATTGTAAGCTATTACTTGTAAAACAGAAATGCATTCGTACGACTTTAAATCATAATATGTCAAATAAAAAAAAAAAAAACTATAATCAAGGTTTATGTGTGTTAACGCAATTAAAATAATTTTTAGTCATCGCCTAAACGTAGGTTCATTTTCTATGAATATCCGTTTGACGTTGTGGATGATTTTAAAATATTATTTTATTTAAAACTCAATAAATGTCCATTTTATTCACAGAATATTTTAATTTAACCGTAATTAATAAACAATAATAATTTCATCTTTTTTTGATATTCATATATTATTATTGTAGCGGTCGGGTTTTGTTCGTAAATTTATCAAGCCACAGAAATTAATGAGAAATAAATAAAATTAATATTGACCTTATAATAAACCTATTATTATTAACCTTATAATAAATGTAGACTTATTTTTTGATAACAATAATATTAATTGTTTTAAATTATATTTTATAATGCACAAACCAAATATGTAAATATTTAGAGTTTAGAGCGATTTTATTGATTTCATGTCAAAAAGTTATTGGAAATATAAGAATAACATTTAAAAATTATAATTAAACTATAGACTGTTTTTGTAATAAAAATTTTGATTACTCCGTATATATCATAATTATAATTGGCATTATGGATATATCCGTCGATAAAAAAAAATAATACTTTTATTTGTATTATTTTTTGTATAATATTTATCATTACTGTATTCACCGTGCAGTTTAATGGTCTTGTTATCGATATTCATAAATATAAAATGAACTTTGTATTTATTATAATATTGTTTTTTTAATATTAATTACGATATAAAATATATTGAATACGATTATTTTAGCTAAATAGGAATACTCAATATATCGACGCGTCCCATGTATACGGATCAGATAAAAAGACGGCTGATGATCTTCGAACATTTAAAAACGGTAAACTTCGATCACGAATATTAAAAAACGAGGAATATTGTCCGCAAAATCCAAACTCTCCATTCGAAAACGGTCCTTTGGGAAAATCTAACGTTCAATTTGCCGCGGGTATTTAAAATTTATGAATCTTTTTATAATGATTATTATTCTTATATACGGACGAACGTAATATTAAATACAATATATACATTTGTATAATAGGTGACGTCAACGTCAATCAAAACTTAGCTATTGCGTTGTTTCAAAATTTATTCTTAAGATACCACAATCATATTTCCGAAGAATTACAAACTTTAAACCCGTCTTGGTCGGACGAAAGGGTTTACCAAGAGACGCGTAGGATAATCGGCGCGATCATGCAAATCATCACATACGACGTTTTTTTGCCAATTCTTTTAGGTAAACGATTGCACGGCAAAATATAGATCAATCTAACCTTAATTATTAACATTAATTTTGATATTAAAAAAATTAAATAAAAATCGAATTATTTTGTATCTATATACCGATCTGCAGTTTAAACGTAAAATACTACGTGAATCACGTGTTATGTAAATTGTATTATTCTAGGAGACGAATACATGAAAGAATATGGACTTTCCGAACCAACGGTTTACGACCCTTCGGTCAATTCGGCCTTAGCGCAAGAGATGACGAGCGGCGCGTTCCGGGCAGTCCACAACATAATTCCCGCCAAATTCAAGTACGATTCGAAATTAAAGCTCCCTATGTATTAGTATCATTTAACTAACGATTTTCCGTATAGTCTGATGGCCGCAAATTATTCAATCGTCGATGAAATAGAACCTTCGAAAATATTACTCAAACCCGACCTGCTCGTAGGAAACTTCGACAGCATGTTACGAGGGTTTTTGGAAACCCCCGGTCGCGCCGTACAACCGTCTTACAACAATTTGGTAACCATCATATTATAATATTATGTATTTTAAACAACGTTAATATTATCGTACTCGTCATTAACATTTTGTGATACAATTTACGTGTTTTAAAATAAGATTTAACAACATTTTTTTTTTCCAGATTACGAATGTCGTGTTTAAAATACCGAATCTCAACAGTTACTCCGGTTTCGATTTGTTGTCGTACGACATCCAGAGAGGCAGAGATAACGGTCTTCCTCCTTACAATAAAATGAGAGAAATTTGCGGCATGAAAAAGGCTAATACATTTGCCGATCTATCAGATTTAATCTCTTCGGAGGTATATACGTCATTGCGTGCTTTTATATCGTTATCATTTTCGCGTCCCTCGTGACTATCGTTATCATTTAATTATCGATCGTAAAAAAGTATTAAAATATTATTCACTTAATATATATATCGAAACAAACAAATCGCTCGTGTTGAAAACATTACGAAATAACAATTCTTAAATTTTTTTTTTGTTCTCTTTAAATTTGAATTTTTTCAGGACATCGAAAAGTTAAAGACACTCTACTCTACCGTACACGATATAGACTATATCATCGGAGCTATTTTAGAGAAACCCAAAACCGGATCAATGGTCGGCCGGTCGGCTGCTTGTGTGATCGGCGACAGTTTCTATAGGTTCAAGGTTGGCGATCGTTTCTTTTACGATATTCAAAATCAACCAGGAAGTTTTACCCCGGGTAAATAACGACATTATTTTATTTATTTATATTTTTAATTTTCGCCAAAATCGTAATACGAACTTTTTTTAACATTACTGATATTCACAGAACAAATAAAATCACTGAAAAATATCACCCTCAGTCATATTATGTGCGCGTCGTCGAATTTGGACCATATTCAAAAGGAATCGTTCAGATACGTGGACCACAAGTAAAATCATAAATTATTTACTTAAATCTCTACGTAAAAATATCATATTGAAATTTTTCTTTCCTATTGTCAGGTGGATGTCAAGTATAAAATATAACTGTAAATCGTATAAAGTGGATTTATCACCATGGAAAGAATAATCATAATAATATTATTTCAATTATATTCTATACTACGAGTATTATCGTATTACCACTTGATGTAATTATAATAAAATATACTTTAAATTCATAATAATATATTCATTTATGGAATTTTATAAAATATTATAATACTTAGATATTTTAATTTTGTGTTTATTATGTTACTATTATTATTATCATTATCAATTATCATTAACAATAAATTATTGAACGAAGATGTAATGTTATGTAAGATATATTAAATATTTATAGTCACGATTCACATTTATTTAACTTTATAAAACATAAAGGAGACGCACTGCATTTTTTAACATAACATTCACTCATATTATATTATTGCATTCGCCGTTCACAATTAATATAATATATGAATGTTCTTGGAAGAAAATTCATCAGAAGAACATAAATTACTAATATAACATACCTATGTACGATGAAATCGATCGTGCCTTTCTAGATAATTTATAAAAATTATCTAATATCAATAATTTTAATACAAGTAGAAAAATTAATTAAATATTATGATAAAACTGAGTCTAAGGCTGAGTCTGATTATTGCAACATAGTAGCAATATTATGTAGTATGTAGATATAACTATTTAATAACATTTATATCATTAAATAATACTGTATACTTAATATATTATTATTATTTAAAATTTATCCACGTCGGTAATCCAAAATCCAATATTCCAACATAATAAAGTTTTATAATCATTGTGAAATATATAAATAAACGTGTTAAACTATTAAACAAATTAACAATTATAACTACTCTAAATAGGTAGTAATTTTTAATATGCATTTAGTAATATTATTCTAACACTAAAATATTATGTTGTTGAGATATTCGAAAAATTACCTACGGAAAAAAGAAATAATTAGGTATAATATTATTAAATTTTAGTATTTATTTTTTTAAATATAACAAAGAATAATTTAAAATTATGAAATATACATTTCAATTAAATAATAAATAATTATAGTAATTTAAGTTACGATTTAATATAAATGAATATACTGCAAGTATCTATGTTTTAACAAAAGTTTGTTTTAATAGGGCATTAACAATGTCATTGTGTCTGCTTGTATACCGTTTGAACATACGATTTGACTTCGAACATTTCGATTGTCATATTTCAAGCCATTATATCCTCTGTTCTTCGTTTCCTTTCAAATTTCATATGTAGGTATATCAATCGTCGAAATTCAAAACGCTCAAGTAGTAAATTGTTTACATAAATATTCTCATAAAGTCATAAGTACGATGTATATTTCGACCAATACGCCTTAAGAAGGTTTATTATATAAGTATTAAGTACAAAAAAATATGATTATAATATCTTTGCATCGTAGAATGTCAGTTTTTGGAAAACAATCCTACATTAAGGTATTAACCGTTTTAAAACTTTTAGCACAAAATATATCCTTGAAATCAATACATTTTTTTTTTTTTCAGGAAACAATAGTAGTAAAGTAGTTTATAAACAAGACGTATAAAATGATAAAAAAAAAAAAAAATACTTAAAAAAGTTGTAATGCATAACTTAATATAATTATTTTAAATTCGAATGTAAATTATATTTGGTCGATAAAAATTTAGTAATTCCCATGTAATAAATTGTAATCGTAAAATTTTATAGTTTTTATACTCGTATTATATATTACGTCTCAAATTAAGCTAAAATAATATATTCTACACGTTACAGATAATAAAATAAATAAATTATGTATTATTATAACGCGCCGCATCAAATACCACAATATATGCGGATGCTACTTTTTTGTCCGAGCTACGGAAAAAACAATAGAGTGTTGTTTGTTTAAAATTTTATCAATTATATATTTGTATTGCAATATTTTCGTAATAAAATGAATTTTTTCTAACATAATTTAAAGAAACAGAAAAATCACACATAAAATCCAAGATGGCAAACACTTTCGAACGTATCTGGAGGGACGGCGACTTCTTTTTGGTTAACCAGCAACTAATGATCGGAAGTTGAAATTTCTTATTTTATTTTACTTGCGTTGTGCTAACCTTATGATAACACTCTAATGGGGAATATTTAATTTTAGAGTAAAATAAAATCTCTATATTATAATATTGTAGGAAGTTAATATTTCTAATCTTATGTGTACCGTGTAAGAGAAAGTTTGTTTTGAAAAGTTAAAATTAATTAATTGGATATAGATTCATTTTCTTTATGGTGAAATATGTTTTCTTCCACTTCCCACATTGTTATAATTGTCTTCGCTCGTTGAGTTTAGTTGTTTGGGATTGAGATCATTTAAATCCGTACAACAATCTACGTTGGAAGTAGATTTCGTATCGGCGCTTGATAAAATTGCTTTCTTTTCCATAATATTATGGTCATATTTTTTAATATCCATTGTCCACTGAGTTTTATCAAGGGAACACTGTAAATTTAGTTTTTCTTCGTATAACGTTTTATTTTCATCAATTAACCTAATAAATTATACAATGATTAATAGGTATAATGTATAAATAAAAAATAAATTATATTATAAACACTTATTATACATCCAAAATTTGACTTTTTTAATATCATAATTCATAATAAATTTCTATTAAATATTCATTTAATAATCACATTATACGTCATAATGACGTCTTAGTGTTAGAAAAAAATTATTTTTCTTAAATTGTATTTAATTTAATATGATTTAATATTTAAATAACGATTTTTTATTAATATAATAAAGTTTTTCTTTGAAAAATCTTACCTCTCTACTTCTAATGATTTATTATCCAATTTTGATTGCATTTCCATAATTATTTTGGTTTGGCCTTTTTCTGCTTCATGACATCTAGGCACAGAAGACATATTTTGAGAGCTATGATTATTGATATATTGACTTTTGTCCTGCGAACATTTTATTTTTTCAGGTTTCAATTTATTATATTTTTTTTGAATTTTATTTCTCATAGATATTTCTTCATTCAATTGAATCTTGCAATTCTGTAGATCTGATTCTGCTCGTTTCCAATCATCATTTTTACTATTTAAATTACGTTTGCAGGAAGATATGAGTAATTCGTTGCCGCATATAATGTCATTCGCAATCGATAGATCTTTATTCTTCGACTGAAGTTCTTCGATTTTTTTAAATAACTGCTTCTCACAATTAGTGTATGAATTATGTAGAATATCATAATTATTTAGAAGATTCTTGTACTTTTCATTCAATTCTTTATAGGTACAATTTAAATCATCCAATTCTTGAGTCACTGAATTAGTTTTATATTGAGACGATTCTATTTTGCCGTTTAATTCTTTGATTTGTATGTTGTTATCCGCATCTATTTGCCTTTGGTTTTGTAATTCCTCATTTAAATTATTATTAATTTTTTTCAAATCTGTAATTTCTAGTAGATAACATGATGATGTATCCTTCAATTCTTCAATATCTTTTATACAATCTCTTAATTGATTATCCAATAACCGTATATTTTTTTTTAATGATTTTTCTTTATAATTTAAATATACATTTTCTGCATTAACTTTTTCTAATTCTTTTATTGTTATTAAATGTTCTGATTTTACTTCTTTAACTTCATTCTTTAACCTTTCAATGTCAATAAATATATTATTTAATTCTTCTTTATGTATGTTTTTTGATGTATTTAATTTTTCCTGTAAATTTAGAATTGATTTTTCTTTTATAGTTATATTACTTTCTAATCCTAGTATTATTATTTTTAAATCGTCATTTTTGTTTTCTAGATTTGAAATATAATTTGATTTATAACTATTATCATTTTCTCCTTTACGTAATAATTGTTCTTGTTCCGAAATTTTTTGTTTCATTTCTAACAATTTTTTATTATTAGTAATATTTGATAGCTTACATTCATCGTAATTTTTTTCTAAACTGCATAATTTAATTTTTAATTGTTTTACTATTTTGTCATTTTCATTGATGATCTGATCCTTTTCATATATTATTCTATTTAACATTTCGCTTTCGCCAATTCTCTTTACCAAACTACATTTTACGTCTTTCAATTCGTTCCTAATATATTTTTCATGATCTATACTATTATTATTATACAAATCTTTTACAATTGCATCAATTTTTATCTTTAATTTGTCGTTATTTTCTTTCAAAGACTTATATTCTTTCGTGAGTAGTGTTAACTCCTCCTTTTTTTCATGTATCATAGAATCCTTCTCAATTAACGACGTTTGATTTTTGTTAAATTGAAACAACATTTCTTTTTTTGTATTCTCTAATAGACTTGTAATAGCTCTTGTTGACTGTTGTAATGCAGATCTTATAGGATCACACACATCTATTGAATTGAAAAATTCTTGAATAGAATTTAATAGCTCTTGTGTATCGCCACAACCGTTTTTGCAAATATTTTCTATATTTTTCTATTTATAAAAATAATTCTATCATTAAAAACAAAAAGAGGTTAAAAAAAAAAATAATAGTTGCATTATGTAAATGGCTGAAAACCACTATATTAGTATATTATAATTTTCCATTTGTCTATGCATACGTCAAAAATCATTACTTGTAATTTATCAATTAAGGTAGCATCTACAGGTGTATTTTGGCAAGGTGCATTAAATTCATTATTATTTTGACAGACATGTGATTCTACACACAAATTTGCATGTTGTTGTCGTACATTATTTTTCATTTCGCATAATTGGCCGTTTAATTCATTTATTATTCGTACGAAGTAAGTTCTTTCATTTTTACTACGCATACGATATTGCAGTATGTCCCTGTGTGGTGAAATTTATTTAAAACACACATAAAAATTGTAATATGAGGAATATAATATATTAATATTTAATACATACTTTCTTCTTTGTTCTTTATTTATTGCGATAATTTTATTCGAAGCTTTTAATTTTTCAGTCAAATTATAATTTTCAGTTTTTAATTTGTTAAAATTTAAATTTAGATATTTATATTCACGTAGAATATCTTCATCTACTGAACTGAACATTTTTTTTATTCTTTAGTAAGTAAAAAAAAAATTTAACAAAACAACTTAATTTTCTGTAATACTTTACAATTTGTCTACTCAACTCTTTTTCAATTTAATAATAAATATAATTTAAAATATTTTCAATGAAATAATAACTATTAACATGATATCTTAGAAACCAATATAATATAAAAAAAATTATATTTTTTTCTTATAAGGCCGATAATAAATTTGATTTTTATGTAATAAAATGAATAAAATGATTTTTTTTTCAAGTTTATAATGTCATTTGAAATACCTTGATTTTATTATTTATTTAATTTGATTTTATACTATACGTTAGACGTTATTTTCATGAATAGGTAATAATTATTATTTTCGTACGCTGTAGGTATAAAATAAATAATACACTAAAATGATATTTTAGTTAATTTAGATTAAAAATAATAATAATAATAATAATAATAATAATAATAATAATAATAATAATAATAATAATAATAATAATAATAATAATAATAATAATA
>JAIUCT010000007.1:22684776-22705156 GCA_021307375.1 Tetraneura akinire | reverse complement strand
TAATAATAATAATAATAATAATAATAATAATAATAATAATAATAATAGGTAATTGAAAGAGATTTTAATTGTTGTAATATGCAGTTTTTATCTGGGAGAGTGTAGTTCTCAGTAACCTATGAATTTTTATCAACGATTATTATTACCAATACACGGTTTAAGTTATATTATAATGACTATACGGTAAAACATTATTAATGTTCGCCGTTAGTTAATAGTCGATTATTTACACGTAGAATTCTATAAAATGTAATAAAATACATTGAAATTATTTTTATACATTTATCTTCTTTCTTAATGAAAATTAATATTAAATCTAAATATAATATTTTAATTCCGTGTTAATTGAGAAACTGGTGTCCAATTAGTAGTTTACAGTAGTAGAATATTATTTAAAAAATAATATAATCATCATACCTATTTAGTTTATCGCAATAATATGAACATGGTAACAGTAAAAAAGTCTGGTTTTCCAAAAGCGTTTAAGAATTGACTTAGTGTTACCAAGTAGGTAGGTACCTAAAGAAAATAAAGTGCAAATCTGTTAAAACGTTATTATAGTTAACACTAATTCAAGTTTTAATTTCGGGTAAATATAATATCTAATTCTATGTATTTAATTTTACCGTCGATTTAAACGAAATTTGTTACAATAATAATATCGATTTTTAGTGAAACATAATTTAACATCAGTTACACAAAAAAGAAAAAAAAATGGCCCAATTTACACAAAATAATGAAAAACAGTAAGTAATTTTTTTTTACGTTCTTATATATATAAAGAATAGAAATTTCGTTTATTTTTCAAACATAATTATTTATTTTGTATAGTCGTTTACATTTTAATTTTTTTTATTTTCAGATCGTTATTAAAAAATAATATTATTAAGTGGAGTCAAAAACTTCTTAAATGGTCATATAATATTTTATTCATTATATTGTTACTGGGTGTTATCATTCTTTTGTATATTTTAATCGTCAATATTTTTAAACCGGAATATAATGAAACCATTAAGGTAATTATTATTATTTTTTTTTTAACAAATTTAATTTTTATACTCTGCCTAAATGTAATTCATTATAAAATTCAAATGAGTGTCCAATATTACATAATATATTTTATTGTTTTACACAATTACATATTATTTTTAAAAAAAAATGATAATCATTTCGAGTAGGTAAATTACTGGATAAAATGTTATGATAGTATATTACAAATAAAAAATAATAGAATAATAAATTGATAATTATTGTAAATTATAATACTTGTATAATGTATACATATTATATTCTACACAAAACCATCAATATCATGAATACTAATACACCATTATAGATTAAATCGTAAAAAATAATTATTATGAATAATTTTAATTATGGTTAATATTTATTAGTAGATAATAAATACTTATATAAAGAAAAACATTTTTTTACTAAATTTTTATTTGATGCGAAATTGTTCAAAAATACATCATATTAATGAAATTGTATGACGTATTATACTAGTCAATTATAATATTTAATTATTTTACTGTTATATATTATTATTTTTCAATAATTTAATATATCCATTTAACCTCTCGAGTAATGAAAATATAGACATATAGGTGATAGATATTATCTGTGTTTACCATTTATTTGAACTCTATATAAGTTAAGTTTAATTAGATTTATAAAATGTTGTAACGAAACGTATAATAATATTATCATTATTTTTTTGTACAGAATTTAATTAATAATATTATTATATTATAATTATTAATTTCACATAAAAACATCCATGTCTAGTATAGTAATATTTATTAATTAGAAATATAAATTAATTATACATTTTTAAACGTCTATACTCGTATTTATAGTTAATTTACTATTTATATTTTATAAGTTAATTGTATATTGATCGATCATAATCAATTTCAATGTTGTAGTCAAAAATTATTTTATAAAATGAAAAATGTAGTTTACGTCATATCGTCTAGATTTTTATCAAAACTTAAACAAACAGTAGGTATATAGGCTCTAAATAGCTCATTAAGATAAGCAATATTTTTGACCAAAACATAAATTATATATATGTATATATTTTTTAATAAAAATAAAATTAACATTATTATGTTTAAACATAAATTTTAAACAATTTCACATTCGTTAATCAATTATTAACAACAAATTATTAAATATATGCACTAACATAATTCGATTTTTGTGTTTAGATATGACAATACTTTAAATTTTCTATATTTTTATATTATGTATCAATAAATTTCATACTTTTTGTAAATGTTTCTTTCGTTTAATCAATAATAATTTAAAACAATAGTACCTACCAAATAATACCATTCTACAGGTATAAACGTGTAATAATAATCATCATTAATATACGAGTTGGTTAAGTAAATTAAGCGGATATTATTAAGCATAATATCCCAATTAAAATAAACACGATTTTAAATAATTTGTTTAGATACATAACTTTATCGTCTCTTATTTTGTAGTATGGTATAACTAATATTTTCTATGTGCTGTAAATAAAAAATGATTCGATAAATTTAATATTATTATATAGACTAAAATTCCACTGCATATTTTAAGCATTGCCACGACTAATGGAGATTATCTAAAACAATGTGCTCCTGATGTAAAATGCGATCCAAATGCCAAATATAGAAGTATAAATGGATCGTGTAATAATTTAAATGTGCCTACTTGGGGTGCAGCTCAAACACCATTTATTCGTATGACTGATGCTAAATTTGCTGATGGTAAGTAACTAAGTAACTAAAAAACAATAATTATTGCGATACAGCAATTCGATATGAATGATTGATTACATAATGTAAATTTTTTACAAGTAAATAACATATTATTATCTTTAAAATTCTACATACGAGGTTAGGTTAGGTTAACGTTCGTATAACGTTTGTTTAAAATTATATTTTGACTTTATTAAATGGAATTGTAAAAACTAATTTTTTTATTCATTTATTTAGAATATACCAATTTATTATTAATTTTTTTTATTTAGCTTTACCAATAATAATATATATTACATTTAACGTTGTTAACAGGATATTATTCATTACGTTTGCAGACAGACGGAAGTGTATTGCCTAGTTCCAGATTGATTAACGTTAAAGTGTTTTTGAGTCGAGAAACATATAAAGTTGATGAGAACAATGTCCTCTTAATGCCATTCGGACAACTTATAGCGCACGATATATCTGGTCTACCCAATGATGTTCCAAAAAATGAACTCAGTAGGCAATGTTATATTATTTTCACTTCCAGTGATATGTTTTATATGATGTGGGGACTGGGCAAACTAAACCAAATCAAACTTCTTAAAAATATTTTTACTTGTATCTATATCTCAGAGGTTATTTATTGCAAATATTATATAATATACAACTGTATAAAATTTAGAAACTCGTCATATAATATTTCAAAAATGTTAAAAAAATTTATAATTACCTATTATTTAAATATTACTCTTAGTCTTAAATAATAAAACATAATAGACTATAATATTATAATAAAGATAATACTGTGATTTGTGTGAAAAAGGGTGTTTATTTTAGGGACTAAAAAACTATCACTTTTTCTAACACAATGCTGAACGTGAGCCCATAATTCCAATTCCAAATAATTTAATCTGGACAAGCCACTGTTACCCTCTCCCCTTAAAATTCGATAAATCTTACAGCGACTTTATTTTTTTTTCAGATCAAGTGACAGATTGTTGTGGAGATGAAAATGCAAAGAAAACTTTTTCCCAATGTCAATTGCTCGTCACGAATCCACCGGATGATCCTCTCTATGCCAAGTACAATATAACCTGCATGGGTTTAGTACGTTCACTTACGTCGAGAAATTACAGTTGTCCGTTATACCCTACAACGTTTGTAAGTCAAAATAATACATAATATTAGGTAGGATTGGAAGCGGTGATTTTACTAGTTTTCAGTCTTCAATCAGTATGTCACTATCTAAAAAGCAATAATTCATACGTTATAGTGACGCCTTAATCAATCTGTGATGATAATATTAAATCATTCATTATCATCCATATTAATTAATTTAAAATTTAAAACTATTTGGACTAAAAATTAATGATTTGAAGTCGACAATTATAATATTAAATATTATAAACTTACAATTCAATCGTACATTCGTACCTATACTTCCTTTTGGTGTAAAAACATCTGAATTTATATACTTACCTATATTATAATTAATGCGTTATTATTTGGCTGAAACATAGTTGATTGTTGATTCTGATAGATTCTAAATGTCTATTTAATTACGATATTTCATCTATACGTATCTATCAATAATTAATTAATGTCGTGATTTTAGATTAATATTAACACACATTTTATCGATGCCTCCGAAGTATATGGATCGGAAGAAAGTGTTGCGCATCGTCTCAGGCTCATGGAAGGCGGACTGCTCAACTTCACAAGAACGAAAAATGGTCAAATGTTTTGCCCATTCCAGGAAAAAGAAAAACTCAAACCTCTCGAACACGCAAATTTTAAAATTCAATATGACACGGGTAAACGATGAAAAAGACGTGTATAGTAACTATTATATAAGACGTATAGTTACTATTATATTATAAAATATTCATATAATATTTTAATATTTTATTGTATATAACGTTAATTATTTAAATCTTTTTCTTAAAATATTATTAGATAATTGTCATGAAGTTTCGAAGAATTTTCTAATTTCTTATTACAAATCCATACTATTTTAGGAGATCCAGGCAACGGAAATCAAAACTTAGGGATCACAGCAATGCAAACTTTATTCTTAAGGTTCCACAATTATATTGCTTTTAAACTTTCATACTTAAATCCAGTATGGTCTGATGAAACCCTGTATCAAGAATCTAGAAGAATTGTTATTGCCACAATCCAACGTATAGTATACGAAGATTTTTTGCCTATAGTTATTGGTATGTACAATGGAAAAGTGACTTTTGATAAATTACCTACATATAAATCAATTTTTTAAAAAAAGTGTTAAATTATTTGATATAGATGCAAGGGCGTCTACAAGAATTTGTTAAGGGGAAGAAAAAAATTTAATTTTAAATTAAAAAATGTTTTAATTTTATTTTGAGTTATTACCTATATATACGAGGTATATAGGTATTAAGGTATATAGGTATTCGTATTAAGTGATTATATTTATAATATAATTTACTCAGAAAAAAGTCAAGGGGAGGCAACTTTCCCTACTTGCCTCTCCTATGGACGTTCTTATATAGATGCCAAAGTATAATTTGATTTATACTATGAACATGTGTTTTAGGAAGAGATTTTCAAGAAGAGTATGGAATAAATAAAGAAAATATATACGATCCTACTGTCAACCCGTCAATGTATCAAGAATTGTCATCCGCTGCTATCCGCATTCTTCATACGCTTATACCGGTTCAATTTAAGTATGAATATTATTACTCTTATTTAAATTTTATTTTCTACGATTGTTGTATAATAAGTGTAGCATTCAATACAATTTGAAATTTCTTATTTTTACTTTATATAAAATTATAAATCATTGCATTCGAAAAACAAGCGAAGTACTGTCAGATTTGGGTATTGAAGCGACTCATTTATGGACACTTATATTGAACGTAGAGACTGTATGAATGTTTAAATGTCAAATTTTAATCAATATATATTATTACCTGATGAACTTCGCTCAAAATCGTTTTTCAGATGTAATGATTTATCATTGTATTAAAATTTTTATCAAAATTCCACACATCTATTTCACCACACTAAACTCTTCTTTTTAAAATTTAAAAATTCTCGTATATTATATACCTATATAATAATTTTACATATAGTTTCATGAACGACGATTACGAAATTGTGAATGCTATTAATATTACGGATTGGATGAATTATCCGGACATGTTGCCAATTGACGGGATTTTCGATGAGTTGTTTAAAGGATTATTGGAGACACCTGGACGATTGGCCCAGCCTTCCTACAATTTTTTCGTAATTCGATAATTAACAATAATTTATTGCAACGTATGACGCAAAATAATATGTATTTGTAACATTTACTATTGTAGATATCCAGTTACGTGTTCAGTTTTCCCAACAAACCTAAATACACTGGACGCGATTTACTTGCTATAGATATCGTAAGAGGTCGTGACGTTGGCTTGGCACCTTATAACCAGATTAGACCCTTATGCGGACTCCAATCAGCCAAAGACTTTGACGATTTAACAGATTTAATGCACATACAAGTATAAGTTAATTACTATAAATATTCGAATTGGAGATGAGTATAACATTTCGCGATTGCATATTTTACCATTGAAAATACATATATATATATATAATATATATATAATATAAATTATTACTAAATAATATTCTGATTAATCTTTTCATACTATTTATAATATACTCTTTTAGTTAACAAATATTTGTTTACCTGCTAATTTTTTTAAATATATTTTTTCAATATTAATATATTTAATATATAGGTACCTAAATTATATTATAATATTTATAAGTTTTTATTTTTTTCTGAGATTATACGACCTAGCTTAACTTAATCCTATTTTTAATTCTGAATATTGAACAACCACCATTCATATATTTTCATAATGATGTATTATTTCATTCACACAATAGGACATTAACCGATTAAAAGAACTTTATCATTCTGTGGACGATATCGACTTGATGGTGGGAATTTTACTGGAGAGAAAGACAACGGACGGCGGAATCATAGGTCCGACAGCGCGATGTATAATTGCCGACGGATTCTATCGTTACAAAGTTGGTGATCGATTTTTCTACGACGTCCGTGGACAACCCGGCAGCTTTACTTCTGGTAAGTGTGTAACAATCCCTAGGAACGAATAACGATAATTATTATTTATTAGTTAAATGATAGAATAGATTGAGTAAATAAAGAGCCGGTCAAATTACTAGTACCCATGACTTTTTTCCTTTTGTTAGGCTCTTGAATAAAAAGGGTTAAATGCTTAAAGATTAATTTATGTTATGAAACTCTTTGCCGGCTTTTTCTTTCGTTTTTAATGTTTTGTGTGATTTTTTAAACGATTATTGAACAGAATACAGGCGCGTGGATTATCGGGGAAAAGTTAAAATCAAAGGGAAGTTTTCAGTACAGCCCACGAAAACTTTACATGGGTTTTTTGAAATATAATATTACTCGTATATATAAGTATGTTTTCGAACGGAAACAAATCCATAACCTAACCTGAATGTTCCGGGAAAACAATTTGCTTCTCCCCTTGGGTATTCGTCCAATTATTATTATCGTTGCTATAGTAACAATATTGATTTTTTGACATGCTCAGAAATCTGAATATTTGTAGTTTTTAAAGCAACTTATTATACAGGCACGATTTGGTTTTAATATTATATTCTACGATTTCATTTATTTTCACCAAAAGTCATATTTTATTAATATTACAATATTTTCATATGACAATAATGCGACTACGAACGTTATATATTTTTGCTATTTTCAGATCAATTGAAAATGATCAAAAAAATCACTCTTGGCCATGTCTTGTGTGCGACGACACATTTGGATTACGTACAACAAGACATATTTAAAATAGTCGATCACAAGTAAAGATTCTACTTTTTTTTTAATTATTTATTTTTTATTTTTTATAACCATTTGTACAAAAAGTATATTTTGTAATAATTAATAAACATGACGCTCATGGCTCTTGTTTATACGATTTATTTCCAGATCGTTTCCGACCAGTAAACTAAAATGCGATGACAAATTCGACTTGGACTTCAGTCACTGGACGGAGTCAAACGGTCGTGGCGAGCTATAACTTCACATTGAACAAACAAACATTATCTGCATCAGTTATTCAACTTCAATAATAATAATAATGCTGATAATATTATACTTTAATTTTTAGTATAAGTAGTATTTACTCATTCGTTTTTGAATTAATATTTATGACTTCAAATTTCAATCACAGAATTTACTTCTTCAAAAATTAGAAAAAAAAACCATAAAAAATTTCATTTAATGAACTATTAAAGTAGAAAATAAGTGTAAATTTATTACAAATTTTAATGCGTTCAATAAAAATAATTACTTGACGTTGACGAAATATGAAAATGAGTGTATCAAATGATATTAAAAATGCACTTATATTAAGAAAATTTAATGAAACTTATATTGAACATACATGGTCACCTTTTGAATGTGATGGGCCTTCTCATATACCAATTTTTAAAGTACATTTACTCGTATATTTGTATGACACTAATTTTGTAGGTAATGGTTCTTCAAAAAAATGTTATACAGAAATAATTTAACCAAGCTTATTATAATATTACTAATTCTTTAGAGTCTATTGGTAATATACCAAAATATAACAAAAGGAAACATTCTGAGATTGATAATGAAAATCCACCAACAAAGAAGTTTATTTTAACTAATAATCATATGTGTACCAAAATTTCAGGTATATCCATATTTCATGAAATTTTTCCAGCAGAAAGTATTGTATTTGAATATGAAGAATCTAATAAATATGGAATGTTAGAAAGAATTATTTTCATTGTTTCTGGATATAAGTTATGTGGTTTATGGACATAATAAAAAAGAAGCTAAAGAAATAGCATTCCGTAATGCTTTAAAAATTTTATATGAAAAATACTTAATAAATGATAAGTTCAAAGACCAAATAGATTTATTTCAGACTGATTATGAAGACAGTAAAATTATTGATAATTTTGCCAACATTACAAATCAAGTGTATCAACAGTTACAATTTGAAAATTAATGTAAGTTAAGTAAATTAATGAAAGTTAATGGCATTAATGTCAGCATTTAAATTGAACAATTTTGGAACATGTGTACAATAAAATCCGAAGAAATTAAAACTGTAATATGATTTACGTTAAATAAAGACAAAATACTCCATTATAATAAAAAAAAAAACACAACCGATTAAAATTAAAATTGAAACAAATTCTGTTATTGTTTTTTCTATTTTTATAGCATCTTGTAGCTTCATATGAATTATAATAATTATGTTACGATTTTGTGCATACAATAATATGTCGTAATTTGTAATATAATATTACGATATATTGGTCGTGGTCTTCAATTTTGCATCTCTTTTTAGTATTACTCAAGGGCAAACAAGTCCGTGTAATCGTACACAGATCTGTTGAAAACTCGAAACCAATCGTTTCTGTAAACACATTGTAAAAATAATTTATATTATTGTGTTTTAAATAAATATATAATATTATAAATTTATAACAATGATGTTTGTAAAACATGATCCTTACCATATTATTATGTCACTTTACTTTCTTAATTAATTTTATGATTTTAATTTTAAATCCTAACAGGCAAATGATAAAATTATAAATAAAATATTTTTTTATTATTATGATACGAACAAAAGTTGAAATCTAGAAGAATTCAATAATATAGCAGGCAAAACTCAGTATACAGACAATGTACAGTAGAGGTACCTATTTGGATTTAAAAATCAATGTAACAATTCAAAATTGTTATCACTTATGTAAAACGTCTATGTTGATACTGAATAAAAATGTCAAGTCTTTATGACTTATATTTCTGATTTCTGAAAGTATGATAAAAATAAGTGAAATGAAGTCATTAAAATATTGTACGTTTAGCCGTTTAGGTAAAATAGTTTCCGCGAATTTTACAGTTTTTCTATTTTTTTTTTCTACATTTTTTTTGTTTTTTGTTTTTAAGAAATCTCTTGGGATATTCGAAAAATAACTTAATTATAGACTAAAGTACAAACTACATCATTCAATTCTGTTGACCAAATTTACCGTGTACGGTGTACGGTGTAGGTACCTAATAGAAAAATAATGATTCGAGAGAAAAAACACACATCATTGTAAAACCATTACGTTGTTCTTCGCTTCGCCTAGAGCTTCAGAATCTAAAACGTAATTATAACTATTTAAATATTTTTATTTAAAATAACACTACAATACATTGTATACATTGATCGTTGTACACTGTCCATCGAGCATTCGTGAACTTTGTCACTTTGGTCTTTGACGAACTGTTACTATAGTAGGTACTATGCGATTTTAAATACTTATATTATAATATTGATTTAATATAATACGCATTTTTTAATACATATTTTGTTTTTAAATTAGTATAAATATTTTGCATTCGACATTTTTGTTATACCTACGTAGTATAACTTGAGCTTTGACGCGCGAGCTGCAGGTTGACAACTCGCGAAAGATTGAATTTACTGATTATAATAATTATTAATATAGCAATTATATAAAAATGTTAAAAAACTAAAATACTTTTTAAACTTTTAATAAATTAGTTATTGCCTTATTGGAATAAACTTATTTTACTCGAGTAGAAAAAATGGCTATTCGTGTCATATCATAGATTAATATATTTCATCTCTGGTGTCATATTCGACTAGGTATTGATGATATAAAAATATAAACATTACTTAACGAGACCTTTTTATGGCCGCATTAATAATTTTAAAAATGATTTTCATTATTATTTTTATCCATTATATTAAGTTAGTAATTATAATTATATGTTATTTTTAAAACTTTCAAAATGTTTTTTTTTCTTAAGATTGGTAACACTAAATTTTGATTATATTGATTTTTCATATTTATTGTTTGCCTGGAAAAAAAAGAACCCTCCAGTTTCCAGGAACAAACCCGCATAATGTACGCATGCGTACACGTCAATTTTTACTCGTATTGATCGTATTATTATCGAAGCTAAACGTTTTAAATGGCGTTCCCAGTATTTGTGTAGCGAAACGCCTGCGCCGAGGAGCGAAACCGACTTCGCGCACGCGCACTATAAACGTGCAGTCCCTGGATTTAGACCTTTCGGGGAGTAAGTACATCGGTGCAGACATAAAACTTCCGTGGTGACGACCGGTAGTGGTTTACACCGCAGTATTTTGAACATTTCTCCATGACTCATAACATCATTCTATGGGTACAGGTATATACAATAGATCATATGGTTATATAATAATAATTTATTGTATATATCTGTGTCCGTGGCTGATTAAAACTTTGAGGACTTCGTTGCCAACCACAATAATAATAATATTACACATCAGTTTACGGTTACAGGTATATACAATAGATCATATGATTATAGAATAATAATTTATTGTATATATCTGTGGACCGTGGCTGTGGCTGATAATGTTGTCGGTTTGATAATGAAATACGGGACGTGCCAAATGACAATGCACAAACGGGCTGCCGTGCGACGTGCGTAAACAGCAAGACAGTCTGACAGTACGCGTCTGCCTGCGGAACAACCGCGTAATTATTTGTAATTTTTGTATTTCACGATAAATATTATTATTATTCGCATGTGTTACTGCGAATCGCGATCAATGTTGTATTGTTATAAAATTATGTTTTATTATGTATTATAATTATTATTATTATTATTATTATTATAAACGGCATCATAATTCATAATATTGAATATTGATTTGTCGTTGTTGTTTTCGACTCTGTACTTTGATTTTCCACCGTATTCTTCCGTCCCCCGTTGGACGGCCATGGCACTGGTCGAATAATAAATCCGAGTCGTAAAACATAATATTACAATATATTATATTTTAATTTATTCGCCGTTGTACACTCGTAGTTCGTACCGCTGCGTCTCGTGCGTTTGACGGGTTTCCGGAATAATATAATAATATAATTGTACGTTCAATTTCGTTGAATACCCAAACATTTAACTCGTTAGTCATGTCGTCTGACGAAATTGACGCCGAAATTCATTTCATGAAGACTTACAGCATCATGAAATGGGACGAATTGATGTAAGTGTTGATCATTAAAATGATACCATATCGATATTAATTGATATATTTAATGTTAAAATGTGATGTGAAAATATTTTATAATCAACTTTTGTAATGGTTTTAAGAAACCTGAATGATGATCGAAAATCACTTAACCATAAGATTGCTCATGGATTGGCCACCAGAGAGGAACTATTAAAGCAAATTAAAGTCGAATTGAACATGCTGGACACTTGTCAACTCAAGATTGATGTAAGATTATCGGACATTTTATTATAATATGTACCGATGCAACAATGTGTGTTAATGTTCATTTTTTTTTTTTTTTATCTTCAGCAAGAAATGAAAGAAAACGACACCGAGGATATCAACACAGAAATACTTACAATATTGTCAAATCGTATTAATGATATGTATAATAATATGTTTCTTCTATTTCCCGTTGAAAAGACATCGTTATCCGATTACATTGAGTTTTGTTCGAACAATGTAAGTAAACAATATAGGATGCACAAATGTCATTTATTCAGTATTTATACCATAAACCTAATGATAACCTAACTTATTTTAAAACTGATGTTATAGTGTAGTGTAATGTATAGTACTACCTACTTAGCTAATTATTAATCTGATATTTATACCAATATCTCCATGTTTTGATACCTATATAACATTAACCTTCCATGGGGCGCGCTACCTGTAATAACAAGAGTAGTCGCGTGTTGTAAAATTTACATATTATACAATGTATAATATGCAGTGATAATCGTAAATAAGCATACTACTGTATTACTTTAATACTATTGTATTAAATACGTAAGGAATTAATTTTATTTAATAAAATACAATAAATTAATATATGCAATACATAAGTTTTGATTCAAAATTATAATTAAAAAATACACATCTGAATAAAAATAAAATATTAATTTAAAAATAAATAAAGATGCTTGATAAAATTTAGATTTACAAAATTATCCTCTAATTATTAAATTGACAATAAAGATGTATAATAATGTTATTCAGAAATCAGAATAATATTCATTATCATTTTTAGAACACTGTTCACAAATAATAATTTTCGTTGAATATACTTTACACACAAATCTCATACATTTAGTACACTTCATAGATGTAGCAGCATTTTTTTCTTCCGCACCAAAACATGAGCCTCTTTTTGTAAAAGATGTTATACAGTTATCCGTTGTAACAACATATTTATTTTTCAAAAACATTATATTTTTGTTATAACAACACAAAACTAATATAATTTTAAATAATATACCTATAAAATAAAAAAATTGTTACACAACATGGTGCCTGTTGTATTCTTGTCAACACGATAGACCCAACTATGTTAAAATGTGGTTTTTAATCAAAATAGTTTTTGAAACACTTAGAGATTAATCTTGGTTATAACAAATGACATTTTTGAGGAATACCCAAATTGCCGATAAGATAAGAATAGTTTATACGTAGTAAATGTGCATTAATACTTAACTGTTGTTCATTTTACAACATGCCCACTGGAAGGTTAGCATTATATTTAATTTGCTTATTAAATGTAATAATTTAGATGTTTAGAATGTTAATATAGTTCAATTTCAATTAATTTTTTAATTCCTATAAATTGTATTATAAATGTAAGAATGTATACCTGATTTAAAATATGTACAATAATTATGGTGGTACATTGCGGCAAATTTAGATATAATATTATAGTGGCATTTTAACCATAACTACAAAATTCATAAATGAATATTAAATTAGGTGTCATAATTCCTATAATATTGTCCTTAAAAAAAAAAAAAAAAAAAAAAAATAGTAATACCAAAGTCAAAGATATGAGACGAATATATTTTTCCTATCTAACCATATATATATATAAAGTTAATTATCTATATTTTTGTCTACCTCCCACATATCTATTTGTTTTACAATATTTACTATATATTAATTTGCAGAACTTCTCTTATTTCATTAATAAATATTATACAGCAAGTTATTTTATCATACTATAATATACTGTAAAAATTCAACATTTGTAAAAACTTAATCAATTATTATATTAACCCGTAACTGGTACAGTGAAAAAATATAACGTTACTGGTATAGTGAGGTGTGACATACGGATCTAGGAAAAAATATCCAGATAAAAATATCCAAGTAAAATATAACCAGTGAAAAATAACCATTCCATTTTAATTTATAAATAATAATGTTAGAAATGTTCTTAAAAACACAACTGTCAACTCTGTAAAGATGTATTGAATACTAAAACTAATAAAGTTAAACTCATTTAGTATATTTAACCATATACAACAGTACAACTATTATCTACTTATTCGTTGTAATGTTTTTCGAAATTACCAATTACTTATTAGATTATAAATAAATGTAATAATATAACAAATTGACCGATTCACAGATTATAATATGTAGGTATTGTATTATGTATTATGGTCATTTGCCATTATATCTAAGTATATAATAATATTATAGGTAGGCATCTGACATAAGATTCAAACGCATGTAATGTTACGTTTTATTGATTGCGGATATTTATTCCTCGGGTAATTTTTCCACTGGTTATTTTTTCTTTGGGCATTTATTCCTAGGATATTTTGTCTATCGGTTATTTTTTCCCCGGATATTTTTTCCGACACCCGTGACATACTGCTGAACATTTTATATCAGCCATAACAAGTTATGATAATGAACATTACCTCAAAAATCTATTTTATTATATAAATTATACCTCCATACAGGGATATACTGTTACTCCAAAATGTATTACTAATATTATAATAGATATGAATGATTAAAAAAATGCAGCGGTGTATTACACCGCACTGTACCAGTTACGGGTTAACTTAATAGTATATTGCACATACTATTAAGTCAAAATAAATATATTACTTATGCATATAAAATTATTCATTTTTGTTAAAATATGTACCTAATTAACCATAAATAATTTTTTATTTTAGAAATTATTCATAACAAAATGTAGCAACATGTTAGATACACTCATGTCAAGGTATCATAGTGATCCTGATGTTTATATAACTGCGGCAACATATGAATTTGATGATAGAAACGATGTTGAAACAGCTAGAAAATACTTTACTGAAGGATTAAAATATCATAAAAATTGCAAAAACCTTTATGTTGAAGAATTTTGGGTAGAAGTACAGCATCTAGAAAAAACTGCTGGTGCTTCACTACCAATTGCTATTGGAAAATACAAAAACCTCATAAAATGTTTTGAAGGTGACATGGAGTTCCATTTTATTTTGTTAGATAGAGCAATTAAATTAAGTACAGTTAGAGAGTTACAATGCAATGTTGTCAGGTATAATAAATATTATATAATATTGGTATATTACACATAACAAAAACGTACTGTTGATGATAATACATCTCATGATTTTTCCAAAATTTAATGGGCTTCGATATCTGTACTAGTAATACTGCTACTAACCAGTGATGGTTGGAAAACAACAATTGGTGTTTAATATTTTATCGATCATCTATGAAAATTCACCACAGAGTGTATTATCATTATTGTTACGTTTTCAAGATGTATACTATAGTAAATTTTTTATTGTATAGAGATATGGTCAAGAAATATCGACAAAGTGAATTGATGTGGCAAAAATTAGCTAAAATCCATTTTGATGGTTTTATTTATCACCATGAGACCGAACAATTACATTATGATAAGAATTATGTCAATGGCATAAGGTTAGTTGATTATTATTTTTTATAATATATTATATGTATCTATAATTTTACTAAGGATTTGATTAGTTTGTAATCTACAGCAACGTTTTAATTTTAGTGTATATTTTTTTGGCATTTCCATTTAATTTATTACAAAAATTATTAAAGATAAATTAATGACAATAATAATTATCCCTATAATTATTTACTATATTACGAGTTAAAATTTAATTTAATTGTAGGTAGGCTAGAGTATTTACTACGTATGAAAATAACTATCAATTTGTTATGCAAAACTACATCTAACACATAATGACTACAAACACCATTGATTTGTAGTTCATACATTAAATAAATGTAATTTTTAAATTACTATACATTTTTGTTATCATTCATATTTCTTTTTTAAAGGAATTGTATTGAAACTTATGAGGATGGTTTAAAAGAGAATTTACTTCCAAAAAATAAACATAATTTATGGAATTTTTATATTAATCATATAATTGAAATTCGAAAGTCATATCGTATGAAAAAAGAAACAATTAGAAATTTTATGAATGAAACAATGGAGAGGGCCTTTCAAGAAGCTCATGATAATAAGGCATTGCACAAAGCAGAGCATTATATTTATTGGGTATATTTTTTGAAGTTGTTTTTTTTTATTTAATAATTTAAATATAATTATATTAAATCCTTTAGTAAATTGAAATAATCATTTTTTTCTAGGCTGAAAACACCAATTTAGATTGTCATGCGATATTAATAAAAGGAGTTGAGGTTATAAAAGATAGTGTGGAACTTTGGTCTAAATTATTATCATTTTATGTTAGTGTTGATAGTCTTGACATGGCAATAGAGGCTTTTCAAGCTGGTGTTCGATCTTTAAAAAATAGATCTATGCCTTTATGGAAAATCATTATTCTATACATGCATAGTACCCATCCAGAATTAGTAATGATAAATTTATATGAATTAATTTCAAAATTATACCATATACTACAACAGTATATCTAAATAATTTTTTTTTCAGCTTAAACAGTTATATCAAGAAGGTGCATGTTCCAGATACAATGAGATCAGTTCAGTTATCAGACCACAATATTTAGAGTGGTCTATACTTCATAATGGCATAATCATTGCACGAGAATTATTTACCGAACTGAAAAGTATAGAACCAGAATGCAAACAATTGTTTACGTCCATGATTTCCTTTGAAAGATCTCAATCTTCTTCCATCACAAAAATTGGTACTATTAGAAAATTGTATAATGATGTGTGCAATACATTTGGCAAAAAAGATATTAGTAAGCTAAATTTATCAAGTTATTGTATTGCATTTATATATTATTTATTATATTTACAGATGTATGGATTGAGTGTATTCGTTTTGAGTGTGTGTATGGTTCTCGGTTATTAGTACAAGAAATTTATAACGCATCTTTAGTGTGCTTGGAACCAGAATTAAGAAGTATTATGACAGATGAATTTGAAAAATTAAAAATTGAATTCAAGTATGTTTTATGGTTCATATATTTATAAATATTATTTTAATGTTTCTTTTTTTTTTTTTTTTTTTTTTTTTAGACTGGATGCTCCCAAAGATGATGGAGTTATTGTTATTGATGATTAATAATAATAATACACTATTCAACAAACTGTATGCCAGCTAATCAATTTACTATATTAAAATATATATATATCTAAACTAATACGATATAATAAAATGATCTTGGTATATTATTATAATATTATAATTTATAGCTATTGAACTGATAATTTTTATAAATGCCATTATACCGTTACTATTATTATTAATTAATAATTTATCTTTAATTTTAATTTATATTACATTATGTTAAGACATATTTTGTTTATTTTTTGGAGTAACTGCTTATGCAATTATATTATGTTAAAATAATAACCAAATATTGTGTTACTGAAGATATTTTGTTTTCATTATGATTTTCACACTAGCCATATTTTTATCGATGTTTGAATAATCTTATTTCATTTGTTGTATTACTATCTCTTAGTATTGGACAAGTCTTATTTTATGATGTCAAGTTTAGTAAAGTTGAGTACTCCAAATTTCTATGGCGTTTTAAATTATACGAATACTATGATATTTTTAGTATACACTGTGAAATTGAAAAAAAGTTTTATTATTAAATATTATGTATTAATTTAGTAGGTGATAAGGATAACTAAAACAAATAACAACGGTCAATAATCGAATAACAATTAATTATTGCCCGTATTTTTACTATTATAATATAATTTCATAGGCTACTAGAGTCTGAACACAATATTAGCTACATTCCTTCGGTTAGGTTAGGCCTAATCAGTTAACGGTTTTGGCCATTGAATACTGAATTGTGTCTTTAGTTATGTATTTCAAATAAAAGATAACTTCTTTGTGTATTACTATATTTATTATAATTGCTAAATATATTTTAAAGAAAATATGAATAAAATAATATGTACCAACATAAAATTAAGTATAATATTCAGTCTGTAAAATTAATTATTTAATTTTTGTAGTTTTTTTTATATAATTTTAAATATTACATAGGTATATTCATTTTTAATTATATTATGCAATAAATATTGTGTTCGTTGTTTCGTCTGTGTATTGGACGTTGGGGGACGAAATGTCATACTCATTATTTATTGTAATAATACTATTAACCAAATGCTGTCCCTGAATTTTTTTGGGCTAATAATTATTAAATTTTATCTTTAATAAATTATATTACATTTGTAAAACAACTCGCTTTTTTCAATGCAATATGTTTTAAATAACAAATGATACAATATAAATGTAATACTTATAATTAATTATAAAATAAATAAAATTATGGTCAAATTTATTTTTTGCTATTTCTGAATTTGAAATATGCGCACATCTATTGCAATCAACAATAATATATTTTTAAATGTTTACGAGATATTTATAGTTTTTATATCAGTTTTTCAATAATACACTCAAGTTGAATCGAATACTCCATCTCTACTTGAAATTTTTTAATAGTCGAGTTCTTGCCCAACATTATACTACCTTTTTGTTACAATATTATAAATAACAATAAAACATTGTTAAATTATGAAATTTAATAATAATAATAAAAATTTTTTATAAAAAATAAATAATAAATAATTTTTTTTAATAATAATAAAAATTATTGAAAATTATGTAATAATAATTATTATTATCATCGAGAGTCAAGAAATTGATTACCCATTACTCAATAGATAACGTTGATGATTATTCATTTTAAACCAGATTATTTTGATTATAGTCGTATCGGATTGTATTAGGTAGGTGTCAATATTTTATCCTAGACATGTACTTTAATATATACTTTTTAATTAAAATGCCAAAATAATTCAATTTCTTATGTAGTACCTAGCAGCATAAAAAAAATCTTAATTTATAATTGAAAATACATTTCAATTTTCATTATTTATATAGCCATTTAATAAAATAATTAAACATTTTCAATAAATAAATAGGTATTATAATTATAAAAAAAGACACACATCATTGTAAAACCAATACATTCTTCGCTTCGCTCAGAATCTAAAATTTATTTAAATAAAAATAATATATAAAACTTACGTAAATGGCTAAATGTTATACATATTTAAATTATATTAATTTTATAATTTGAAATAAACTATTTAAATTATTTACTCATACAAGTATAGTACATATTATATATTTATAATATAAATTTACAAAATATTACGATTGTTAAAAAATATACAATATACATATATATTAATATTATATGTAATATGTACTTATATAAATATAAAATTATAATTGTAAACATTTATTTCAATAAAAATAGTGCTATATTTTGTAAGCACAAAATTCTTCCTTTTCACTTTTATTATCCATTTGTCGAGCAACTTTGGTGGAAATCTAAATATATAAGTATTAAGTAGCATTTATTTTATAATTATTATTTAATATAATAATTATTAATTAATAATGTATCTATGAATCTATGATTATAATTAATACCTAATTATTATTTAATAATAATGTATCTATGAACAACACAAAATCTGAAATGCAGAACACGATACAACCATTATAAACGTAATTTGAATTTATTATTTTATAAAAATAGCAATTAAAATTAAAATTTTATACAAAATATTAAATTAAAATTAATTAAATTTAATATTTACCGTATGCATCACGTGAGACGTGACGTATTCACATGTAAAAACGAAATTTTTTGCCCTTCGATGGTGGGGGTAACGATAAAAGTGACCGCTCGATATTAAAGCAGATTGCGCGCTCCAGCATGACAATCATGCCCTCGGATCGCTATCTTTTGTTCCACAAAACATTTGTTCCAAAAAATATTTCTTCCATTGATAACAACAACGTTGATGAACATTTGTTCCAAAATATTTTTGTTCCGAAGTATAATTGATCCGAATGTTTTTTTTTCCAATAAATGTCTATTCCAAAAAATATTTCTTCCAAATATTTTTTCATCCATGATCTATAATTGGGTGAGAGGCTGGTCTTTTGTGAAGGAGACACTTGTTAAGTTTGTAAATAGAGCCGTCTAGGGGTTATAGATTGTACATAATTTTCATAGAATGTACATAATTTCCATAGAATGTACATAATTTCCATAGAATGTACATAATTTCCATAGAATGTACATAATTTCCATAGATTGTACATAATTTCCATGGAATGTACATAATTTCCATAGAATGTACATAATTTCCATAGATTGTACACAATTTCCATAGATGGTACATAAT
>JAIUCT010000007.1:22610857-22664776 GCA_021307375.1 Tetraneura akinire | reverse complement strand
TTTTTTTTTTTTTTTTTTAATTTTTTTTTTTAATTTTTTTTTTTATAATTATTTTTTTTTTTTTTTATCTTTATTATTAAAATTTGAATATCGAAGACCGTACCAGGACATCGACGCTAGCGGCGGCATTCGACGAAGATAATAACGAAGACAGCGAAAGCATTCGACTAGAGCCATGCCGACGATGGTGTCGGTATCCGAATAGGTACTTAAATTACGTGATTTACGGCTCACCAACGACGGGTGACTTTCGTCTTAAGCATTAACCACCACCGGACCACTTCCGCCTGCAATACCATCCGACAACGGCGGCATCCGACGGAGACAGTAACGAAGACAGCAACAACTTTCGACTAGAGCCATGCCGACGATGGTGTCGGTAATCCGAACAAGTACGTTCCGTGATACATTACGTGAGTTACGTCGCTCACCAACGGCGGGTGACTTTCGTCTTCAGCATTCACCACCACCGGGACCACCTCTGCCTGCAACACCATCCGACAACGGCGACATCCAAGTACGATATCAATCGATACGCATCTATCTTTCTTTTTCTTTTTTTTTTTTCTTTTTTTCTTTTTTTTTTTTTTTTACATATTTATTTTAGTCGACCATCTCGTCCTACCTTTTCCTTGTCTAATTAAGCGGGTCAGCCGTTCTAACGGCTAATTGCATAAGTCTACCGGTGCCCTCTCTCATCTGGTCACTTTCTCACACTTCACCAATCACACGTCATTGGCCACATGTATATTTTATTAAATACTCTAAGAATAAAGGAAAACATAACAACTTAAAACATATGATGTCTTCATTTATAGGCGATGGCTAACCCTCTACCTACACAATATTGACCGTATAACATGATACATCTTATATACATTTTATTATTTAATGCACAAAAATACCATTGAATAATGTGTTATCTATATAAAAAAAAAATAAATAAATACCAACATGAAATACTATTATTCTACGTCAACCATAATATTTGTATTTATTATAGGTACCTATTATTAAAAATATTGCGTTTGTGTTTCATATTCCTGGAGAACTATACTATAATTTACATTTATTTATATATTTTTTTTTGTTGTGAATTTTTATTTTGATTATTTATATATTGTTTCATAAATAAGTTCTGAATCTGATGATTTTACTAAAAAACTTATATTTAAAGGCGATGCACAAAAAGTACAAAAATTATCATATACAGAAAAAGTAACAGATATGAAGTCACCAAGTAGGTTCATAATATTTCATATTTTTTTGTCATAAATAATATATAGCGCGTACTATGTATTTGTTATGTGAACTTTTATATATAATAACAATCCGAATTTGTGTATTTTAAATTTTAATATGAAAGTTTCAATAATTTTATTTAATGTATCACACTATACCAGTAGACACAACAGGACCATAACTCGATAAATAACAATTTTGTGTTTTGTTATATGGGAACTTGTAATTTATCCCCTTATTTTTTAATTGTTTTTTTAACATCTTTCTCTTAATTATAAGAAATTTATTATGTACAAGTATACAGTTTCCACCACGATTTGTGTATAATGTATTTATTAAATTATAAATAATTAAAATAATAATAAGAAATAATTATATAAATATTATTCTGTTTCGGAAATATATATTCCTGTGTATTATAACTAAGGCTGGGATTTCGATGCACTTTGCATTGTTTTCCAAAGTTTTCTGCGTGATGCTCGTTTTGTCATAAATTCGATTCATATACATTTGAATGAGAATAAGAAAGTTTATTTTGCCTTTTTTGATAAATTTTCGATTTTGAGTCATTTTTACATTTTTTAAAGCATTTTTTAATTTTAATTTAATTTTATCATGATTTTTATATAAAAATATTGAATTTAGCAAATTTTGAATTAGATATAATCGTATAATACGGGTATAATTTAATTTTAATTTAAATTCCCAGCCCTAATTATAACATAATGTTACCTACACAGGTATGTTGTGTATGTATAGAAAAATTTCTAAATTACGATAATAGAATAGTAATAATAATATAAGGTAGTGGAATGTGTGGCAAAGTGAAAAATATGTTTTAAATAGTATTAAATAATTATCAATGTCTTAAACTTCAATTAATATATTTATTTATATAATATATATTTTCTTTGGAAAAAAACGTTATGTCCCATTTAAAATGTTATCTTTTGAGTTAATATCAGTTATATGATTTTACCTCCAAAATTGTAAATATTTATGTTATCAAAATTTCAAATAATTTTTTGAGGGATGAAGACGACAAAAACAATTTTATTATAAAATTAAATATAAGGATATTAATTTTAAATATTTTAATAAAATTACTTTACTTTTTATTATTATTCAGCTATCTTTTTGTAATATAAGTGAATATGTTTATCATAAGGTGTCCGTTTTGCTACACATTCCCCTACACGCCTACACATTATTACGTGGTATATTTTTTGAATATGAATAAAATTATACAGGCGCACGCCTTAGACACAATGCCTAAGGACACCAATATAATAGAATCAAAGGACCGGTACACACTAGGCGTTTTAAAGAACCAATAAGAGTTAACTCTTGGTTTTTTAAAACACCCAGTATGTACCGGTCCTTTGATTCTATTATATTGGTGTCCACCTATAATTCTTTTTTTGGGGGGGGGGGATAAAACTTCATAATATGACAGTACAATGGTTCGAGGTCATACCATACGGTTGTTTTGCACGTGTATGATATGACCTCATACATGCAAATATATACCATATAAGTAATTACTTCCCTAACTGCAAACACCGATTTTGTCATATCCCGTGCGTTACTATAACATAACGCAAGAGATCATAGTCATATCGAACTCATGTGTTGATTATGACATAACGCATGAGCCAATCATAACACACTCATGTGTTGTTATGACCTCAACAATGCGTTGTACATATATGCAGTAAGAATCATCATATCCTAGCGTAATCATAAGTATACAACCCCCCCCCCAAACATCCCCAAAAACACCACCACCACCCGTATCCCTTACCACCACCCCTACACGTAACCTCCCACACCCACAGAATTTACCCCCCACCCTACCTTACCACCACACAACCCCCCTCACACTTTATTCACACCCTAACCTTACACCCCCACAACCACACCTTACTCCACATACTAACACCATCCCACCTCCATTACACCTTACCTTCACACCTACACCTTACTATCACTCTACAATCACACACTTAATCCCATACCCTATTCCAACACCCCCATATCCACACCCCCACACCCAGTTTGTCCATGATATTAAGAGTAGTATAAAAAGTTGGTTACAATTATCTTTTAACAATACGTTATATGCTCAACATTAGTAAAAAACTATAAATGAATCATTTCATCAAATAATATTATGTTATGAAATTCTTATATAAATTGTTGGTATTGTAAAAAAGATAAAATTAAGTAAATTTTTTATTTATATAAAATTCTGAAAATATAATGTAAAAACAAAATCCTATTATAATTATTAAAGAAATATATATCAAGAGCAGTAATTAATTTCTAACATTCACAAAACGTAATAATAATTATGATTATACCTATCAAAAATAATACTTTTATCCCGGTTGATCAACATAACTGTTCCGTTATCAACGATACAAATATAAAAATAATATAATAAAATAAGGTACCTGGTACCTGGTACATACCATGTTAGACAAACTGATACAGCCCTCCTGGAGTCCTGGCTCTTGCACTTTGAACATTATACATTGCTGGATCCTGGATACTGGAACCTGGATAGTGGACACTAGCCACGATACAAATCTAATATATTGACTTACCTGTACCTATATAAATAAATTTGGTACCTAAGGTATATTTTATAAAGTTTTATTTTTCAATATTTAAAAGTATTGGTTGCAAGAAAGATATAAACAGAATTTAATATTTAATTATTATTTTCACAAAATTTATATTATTTTGAGTTCTTTAATAAAGAAAATTTATTAGATACCTAACTAAATATTTAATGTAATGTGTAAATTATACATATTTTTAAAATAGAATTTATAAAACATTAAAACGTATACCTACTAGGTACCTACGTAGGGTATTGTATTTGACTTAATAATATCCTTAGGTACCAAGTTAATAATATTTTTTATGGATTCTTAATTTGATACTAAATTTAAATAATAACGTATAATAGGTATCAAAACTCTGAATTATGGTTATTTTAGGGTGACCATATTAAGAAAATAAAAAAACGGCACAGTTGTTGCTTCCCCCCACAAAATAAACCCTCATCCATATACATTCACTATTCACACATATGCACATAAATCTCGAGAGTAAAAGTCCAAATCTCTGTCATATTATAAGCAATTATCTTGTTTTTACTTTACCCCTTTTAGTAAAATAACCTAAATAATAAAATATGTTCTCTTAATTATTCATCAAACGACACACAACGTTGTATTTCATTTAAGTTTTATATTTTTTTCATATTATATAGATACTTTATTTATAAACATTATTACTCGTACTTTTTATAATAAATAATATTGAAATAACGTGATTAAAACGGGATAAAAAGCATCTCATTTGAAGTTGGTCGGGACAACGGGACGTCTGGTCACCCATGGTTATTTTGTAGAATATTAAATACCTATTAATAATAAATATAACATATTATTTTATTATACCTATAATAATCAATAATCATGAATCGATATTGGTATAGTGTAAAATTATAAATAATAAGTGAAATTATAAACTATCCTCAATAATCAAAAACACAGTTTAACAATTTTTCTAAATGTCTACAATATGTCAATACCTGTGTAATATATGTCACCCTATGAAATTTAATAGAAAAACAAAGCAAAAAAATTAAGGAAAAAGATGATAATTACAATTATTTCCATAGTTTTTTAATTCATTATATTATTATATGAATTAAAGTGACAAACACAATTATTGC
The DNA here is from genome assembly GCA_021307375.1 of Tetraneura akinire. NCBI lineage: Eukaryota > Metazoa > Arthropoda > Insecta > Hemiptera > Aphididae > Tetraneura > Tetraneura akinire. The sequence continues at coordinate 22,659,783 of JAIUCT010000007.1, read as the reverse complement.
ATAACATAATAATTAATATAAATTATTTAAAATTTAAAATATAAAATAATAAAAAAAATTAAACATGTACTAAATTAATAAATTTACAGATTGAATATTATTTTTAAATTTTAAATTTTAAATAAAAACATATTAATTTAATCAAACTACAGGCATTAAAATCACCTTATTTAATAATAGTAAAATAAAATAACACAACACAAATTTTTATCTTTTATTTCAAATACAAATGTTTAAAAATATTATTTATTGTATGGTTTACTATATTTTTATAATATTTGACTAACCTTATTATAATGTCCAGCACATAATTTGCATTTTCTTATCAATTGACGAGTATTACGTGGTTCTACTTTGGCTCATTTTTGACTATTCACTTGATTGTATACTTGTAACTACGTAATAAGAAATAACACGTTAAAAATGTATAACAATAAAACGTTTATAAAGATAAGAAATTAAATAAAAAGGTTATACGTTTTTTAAAATATAATAACTATATGATGTTTCATCTCAATAAAATATTGATATATAATGTAGATTAATGGCTAATTAGTAATTGGTTTCGTGATATAGAATTATTATATTATTGAAATGAATATTTATAAATAATTAGAAAATATACAAATATTATAGATTATTAATTTTACTAATATATCGACTTTAAAAAAAAAGAACTGATACTCCTGCCGCAGGGATATAGGTGTGCATATCATAGTATTTGATTATAATTATAATTTAAATGCAATGTTAAACCATTGCATACGAAAAAACGATTCTGAGCGAAGTTCAGTCAGATAATGTAGGTATTGATTAATATATTGCCGTTTTTTCGTCATTTTTTCATCGTTTTTTCTAACGTACAGGATCAATTTTGAAAAATTCGAAAAATGACCTAAATAAAGTACCAAGAACATCCACTTTTCTACCGGAAAAATATGCTATTCGTGATAATTGGAGCATTATTTCGGGTAGTAAAAGTGTCTTCATACTTAAAAAAAAAAAAAAAGAAACAAAAAAAAAAAAAAGACACACATCATTGTAAAACCAATACATTCTTCGCTTCGCTCAGAATCTAAAATTATATAATAAATATCGAGAATGGAGATTTTTGTAATTTTTTGGAAAAATGTTAACCAATATATACCATTGTTTCATAATATAACAACCAATATTTACTATTTAATATTATATTAAAAACTAATATTTAAATAAAATAAATACCTATCTAATAATTTTACAGGATTATTGAAAATTATTTATAATTTTAAATATGTGTATATTACGAATTTTATTCATATTGTCTTTAAAATTATTTTATTTATCAATTATAATAAAATATATTTTAATACACAACGAAATTATATTAAAATTTTATTTAAAATATTATTTACTATTTTTTCATAATATTTCGCTTACCTTCATTGTGATGTCCAGCACGGAAAATCCATTTCCTTAGCAGTTGACGGTTATTGAATTCACCAGTATTGTAATACTACTTTATTCTACTTTGGCTCATTTTTGACTAGGTATTCATTTAATTAACTACCTTGTATAACGACGTAAAAATAAATAAAATGTTAAAATATTATAACAATAAAACGTGTGTATAAACACATATAATATAAAAACAAAAATAATAAAATAAAAACGTTTGAAATTTGTAAAAATATTACAATAACTATATATAATGCTCCATCGCCATAGAATATAGATATAATATATAAACGTATAATGTAGTTTCATAACAGCTGTTTGGTTTTAGGACATAGATTTATTGCACCGTTGAAATAAATATAGCTATAAGATAAATTGATACTGTATATTTTTGTAACTTTTTGGAAATAAATAAGTTAATCGATAAGTGAAGATACTTCAACAGTGGCGTAGATACAATTTTTTTCTGGGAGGGGTGTTAACTTCAATGATACACCTCGAACAAGAAATAAGCCAAAAACCAAATAAAATTCAAATAATTGTCAAAAGTCTAAGTTATAATTGTGTTGGAAGTTAAAGGATTAGAACCAGTCGTTATCACTGTTTTCGATTATTTATATTTCTACGAATAACAATAAATTCTATGATCAAATTAATATTATCTTTACAATTTTCAAAATTACTATAACTTTATAAATTAAGATTAATGCAGAATATTATTTATAGTAAATTTTTAATAATGTTCAACGTTCGTAATATTCATATATCTAACCATAGTAAAATGAAAATATCATTTTACTGTAATATTATGTTGGGTACGTAATAATTAAATATCATAAAAAAATAAATTCTGGGAGGGGTGGAAACCCCTTACAGCCCTTCCCCCCCGTAACTACGCCACTGTACTTCAATATGATGTTTAGAATTCCAACTACAAAATTAACAATTAAATTAAACATAATGTTAAAAATTTTAAGAATAATCTTAAATATCTAGATAAAATTAAAAATGTTAAAAAATTACAAGAGTTCTATATTTTCACGAAAAGTTCATGTAACAATTAGACACCAATAACTAACCATTAAAATTTTCACGTCTCTACTTTCAATATTGCCCGATCATTAAATTATCGTAAAATATAGAAATTATGTTATAATAAATTCAGAAAGTTTATAAACTTTAAACGAACACAATATTAATTGCATAATATAATAATTAAAAATTAATATTACCTATGTAAAATTTAAAATTTTATTAAAAACTACAAAAATTAAATAAATAAATTTACAGATTGAATATTATATTTAGTTTTATATTTCATTCACATTTTCTTTAAAATTATTATATTTAACAAATGTAATAAATATAGTAATACACAGGGAAATTATTATCTTTTATTTAAAATATTATTAATACTATCTTTGTATAATTTTTTCACTTACCTTTATTATAATGTCCAGCACGGAATTTGCATTTCCTTAGCAGTTGACGATTGTTGAACTGACGTGTACTTTCATACGTGATTGAATTATATTTTGACTCATTTTCGACTATTCATTTATTTATAAACTTGCAACTACGTTAAAATAAATAAAATGTTAAATAAAATAAGTAGGTATAACAAAAAAATGTTTACACGAATATATATAAAAATAATAGTAAAATAAAATATAAGCGTCGCAAATTTTTAAGAAATATTATAAAAATTATATGATGTCCATCGCCACAGAGTATAAATGTATAATAGATGTAGAATACTATAATGTAGCTAAACGATTGATGTGTTTGATGTCATGGAATAATAATACGAGTAATTATTGTTTTTTTGAAATAAATAATAATAATAATCCATAGAACATACATTATTAATTTTAAATATCGATAAAAAAAAGATGAGCTGATACTCCTGCCGCACAGGATACATGTGTGTGAATCATAGCATTTTATTTTACTTAGAATTTGAATGCAATGATAAACCATTGCATTCGAAAAAACGATTCTGAGCGAAGTTCAGTCAGATTATAATTTTCGATTGAACTAAAAATATCAACTTAAAACAGCTATAAAAAAAAATTGAGAATAGGGATTTTTCTAATATTTTAATATGATGTTAAGTAATATGGAAGTATACTTCAGTAAAATTTTCAGACCAAAAAATAACTCTAATACCAAAAAATGCTAATTTTATCAAACATTATATACGTAAAAACGAGAATTTTACGAAAAATTCAAAGTCCAATATTTTGTAGAAAACTTAACATAACGATTCCAAAATTATACCACATATTTATAATAGCTATGTAAACATCCAAAAAAAATTTCAGGTCCCTATCTTAAAAATTGCCTGAGTTATAGTGAAATATAGAAATCGAATTCGTCGAAATTTCATTTTTCGCGAAAAATGCCGTTTTTTCGTCATTTTTTCGCCGTTTTTTCTACCGCATAGGGTCAATTTTGAGAAATTCGAAAAATGACCTAAATAAAGTACCAACTACATCCACTTTGCTACCGGAAACATATCCTATTCGTGAAAATCGGAACATTATTTCGGGTCGTAATTTGTTTTCATACATAAAAAAAAAAAAAACAAAAAAAAAAAATCACACATCATTGTAAAATCAATACATTCTTCGCTTCGCTCAGAATCTAAAATTGAGACTGGAAATATTCGTAACTTTATTTAATTTACGTTAATAAGCAATATGTTATTATGCTTCAATAAAATTTTCAGACATTAAAACCCAAAATTGCCAATTTTATTAAACATATTGTAAAAATATTGAGAAATTAAAAGAAGCCATACAAAATATAGGTTTTCGATTACATTTTACATTGTAAAATATATTGTATATTAAGTATACCTATTTACATATTACTTAACATACATCATATCAAAATATTAGAAAAATCCCTAGTCTCAATTTTTTTTATAGCTGTTTAAAGTTGATATTTTTTAGTTTAAACGAAAACCTTAGAATCCTTACGAGTATTATTCTTATTATTTCTCAATACTTTTACCATAAAAATTAATAGAAAAGCCAAAAAATTTGGGAAATGTTTGAAGTAAAATTGTTCTATCAATTTTTCTAAATAACTGTGAAATGCGTTATCCAATGCAATATAATAGAAAAATAAAACAATAAATTAAGGGTAAAGATAATAATTGTATAATACATAACTGTAATGATTGAACACACTTTAAGTGAATTATAAACAATTTTACTTGTCTAAAAGCATTAATAATTCTATCATATCATATGTAGTCCGTACATTTAAAATGATTATATTACGTATAATGAATTCAGAAAGTCTAAACGAACACATTATTTTATTACATAATGTAAGAATTAAAAATTAATATTATCTAACCATGTAAAATTTAAAATTATAAACTACAAAAATTAAATAAATCAATTTACAAATTGAATATTATATTTAGTTTTATATTTGTACATATTATTTTATTCGCATTTTCTTTCAAATTATTATATTTAACAATTATATAAATATAATAAATATATACCTATAACCTACTAGTGTACAGCGAAATTATTATCTTTTATTTAAAATATATCCGTCTTATTAAAAATATTATTATTAATACTGTCTTTGTATAATTTCTTCCCTTAGGTACCTTTATTGGGATGTCCATCACGGAATTTTCATTTCCTCAGCAGTTGACGATTGTTCAATTGACGAGTATTGTAATAAATTAATTACATTTTCTATATTTATAAACTTGCAACTACGTTAAAATTAAACTAAAACGTAAAAAATGTATAACAATAAAATGTTTACACGAGTATACTCGCATGTATAAAAAAAAAATATTGAAATAAAATATAAGCCTTGAAAATTTTTAAAAAATATTATAACAATTTTATAATAATCCATACATAGAGTATAGGTATTACTGCGAAATAATAAAACTAGTCATTCGGAACATATGCATTTTGGAACAAAAGGTTTGTGGGACAAATATTTCAGGCTCCATGCCCTCCACTCCCTCCAGTATATTCTTATCTATCTCAGTGCAACGACTGCAACGTACATATTATGATAAAGAATCGAACAAATAAGAAATAAAATTCAACCGTAGTAATTTGAAACGAAATAAACAATGATCCCTATTTCTAAAACATTTTTTTCGTTGAACACATCGGGAGGAAACAGCAAACTTCCAGCAATTGGGTGTAAGTCCAAAATTTTATTTTATTTTATATTAATTTTTATTTTATTTTTAGGTTAATTTTTGAGTTATTTCAACTATACATTAAAAATTAAAATAATCTATTTATTTAATTTCAGTCGGTACATATACAATTTCTGATAAGCAAACAATATTTAATGTTTTGGATGTGGCTCTTGGCACTGGATATCGTTTAATAGGTAAATTCAAGAATTTTTTTGTTTTTTGAAATATTAAAATAATGATTTAATATCAAAATTCATTCGTATAATGCGGTACATACTATTTACATACCTAATGTTTAAAGTTGAAATTTCAGTAAAATCAATATTTGTATGGATTCTTCTTATTATATTTCAATACCTATTTTACAATAAGGTTAAATAAAATTAACAACAATTTTTTAAAAAAATTTAAAAATTTTTTGAAGCTTAAATACATATTACATAACTCAGTTCTAACTAATTGTGAATTATTATATTTACATTTTTTTTTTTTTTTTTTTGTAGCTGTAGGTGTAAAGAGGATAGTGTTGAATTTTAATTAACATTTGAATGCAATGATAACAATGATAAATCATTACATTCGAAAAAAGGATTATTAGCGGAGTACTGTCAGATTTGGGTATTAAGTTTACTCATTTAGGGGTTTTATGATAAATTATTTATAATGAACGTATAGAGACTAATAAATGTGAAAATTTTAATCGGTACATATATTATCTGAAGAACTTCACTCAAAATCATTTTCATGAATGTAATGATTTATCATTGCATTCAAATTGTAATCAAAATTCAACACTATTCTCTTTACACCAGTATCCCTTCCCTTTTTCTAATATAATTTTAATCACTGTTTACTTGGTTTATTTATATAAATAATTAATAAAGTAATAAGTAATAACGAATAATACGTTTATAAAATTATTATTCCATGTAACATAAATCATAAACATATTATTTTGATTTTTAACATTATAACATTGGATACATACATAATATTATTTGATAATAATTAATATATCACATTAAAAAAATTTAAGGTCGGGCCAATTATGGTAGGGCATGGTATTTTCATGTAGGGCGATGGCCCACCCTGGCCCGCCTTTAGCGTCGCCTCTGGTAGACCATATATTATAATTACCTCCAAAAAATTACAATATAATATAATTCTATACAATAAAAAAAATTATTGGTAGTCATAATATATTAATATATTATAAATTATAATATAATTTAAAATGTATTTTATATTAGATATATTTATTATTTAACCAAATTATGTTACATTTTATGTAGGTACTTTAGTACTTACCTATTGCAATATTATAGTTTCTAATCAATATTTTTGTAGGATGCAAGTAACATTTAACCATACAATGCCTTTAATTTAATTTTAATTCATTTACTTTGCGGTTTATTTATGTTATTCTAATATTTCTAATAATATTATAACATGATATTTAGATACTGCAGCAGTATATAATAATGAACAGCACATTAAGGATGCACTTGAAGTATTAATGCCAAAATATCATCTGAAACGTGAAGATTTGTTTATTACATCAAAATTAGGTATACAATTTTCATTAAGCCTAACATTTGGTGGTAGATACAATTTTATATATAATTTTTTTATTTAATTCTTAAATATACCAATCATAAATTAAATATTTAATCACATCTTTACTTAATTGATAATCAACCAAGTCGATTGGGTGTAATTTATTATATGAATTTGTAGTAATTATAAAATTTATAGTTTATTTTTATATTATAATTAGTATTATTAATTTGTATTTCCTAGCTCCTAGAGATCACGGAGATGACAATCACGTAACGGCTGCTGTACAGAGATCTTTGGAAAATCTAGGTACTAGTTATTTAGATTTATATTTGATACACTGGCCTGGAGCTGGGAAAGTAGATGCAAGAAGTCCTGAGAATTCTAAATTACGTAATTTAACATGGAAGGCTCTCATGAAATTACACGACAATGGAAAAGGTCCATTAAAGACCATTGGGGTATCTAATTACACAGTAAAACATTTAAAAGAAATACTTGATGACCCAACTAACATTGTTCCAGCTGTTAATCAAGTAATTTTTTTTTATTCATATTAATTTTATATGATTTATTATATAAATTTTTACTATATTTATTATATATAAAGGTTAAATAAATAAAGTTTAATTACATAATAATCAGTTTATAAATTAATTAATAATAACAATATAATATTTTATATTAAAATATAATTTAAAATTAATTATTTGTTTATTTATTTGTTTTTAACAATTAATTAGGTTGAATTTCATCCGTATTATCAACAATCATCAGAATTTCATCAATTGTGTGAAAAATCAAAAATTGTTCTACAGGCATATTGTTCTATGGGTGGATCTGCTGGTAACATTTCATTACTTAATGATATAATTATTAATCGTATAGCTCATAAACATTCAATATATCCGGCACAAGTTTTGTTAAGATGGGCTATTCAAAGGAATTATGGTAATTTTGATATAAAATCCATTATGATACTATTATAATAGTAAATATGTGATCAATACAATTAATAAAAAAACTAAACACACTTAATCTATTATCTATTTGGACTTTGTCTACTCATCAAAATAATTATACTCAACTTGTTTCAACCTATTAGCAACTTTTGAAATTTAATTGTTATATACATTACAGGCCATATATTATAATATTTACTATTATTAAATATGTAATTTATATCTAAGAATTAAAATATTCATATAAATTATGTGATGAAAACTATTGTGTTTGTAAGGTATATTTTTAATAATATTTAGAGTTAATACTTTATCTGTGATACAAATCAAGATGTTTTTCATTTATGTATATATTATGTAATAATTCTTTAAAGTATATAAAAATGTTTAAAAATATATTTTTTTTCATTTTATTTAGATATACAAAGTAATTTCTAATTTCATAATATTTTTATAAGCTATTTAGAATAATTTCAATTTATAACCTATTGATAACCTATTGATAACCTGCACTAATTCAATATACTTGAGCTTAAGCAAAATATGCATCTTATAAGTTAAATGTTACATAAATTATTCAATATAAATGAAACTATTAAAACATCTCAAAGTATATAATTAAATATTTAATAATTATATTATAATACATATAATATGTTAAATATTTATAATATATATTCTAAATATTCAAACTATTGAGTGAACGATATTTTTCATAATTTATATGCCTTTTTACTTTAATTTCTATTCATAGAGTAATAGTTTGTATTTATTATTTTAGCAATAATTCCAAAATCGATTTCTGCTGAAAGAATAAAAATGAATTTTAATGTTGATACCGCACTTACTAAGGAAGATATGGATAATATCAATAATATCAATTATGTGGAAAAATTTGCTTGGCAACCTGAAGTGATTGCTTAAGGATTTTATTTTGGTTGTTAAAAAATATTAAGTTTTTATATTTTGTTAAAGTTAAATATAAAGTTAATAACTGTTATTTTGTAATCTTTAAAATATTTTCTTAAGTTATAATATTTAAATTTTTTGTATACAGATTTAATGAACATCTATTGATAAATACTTAATAATATTTATTTATTTTTTGTTTTTTTTTTCTATTACGAAAAGTATTGTTTTAAACACACACACACACACACATATAATGGTATTAATAATTTGACATTGTTGTTTAATATACATAGATTTAGGTTTTAATAGTTTTATGGAAATATATTTGGTGGGTATTTGGTTGACTTTGATAAAAAGAAGTTAATATTTAAATATTTTATGAATAAATAATTAATAACAAAAAATGGATACAATTCTCAAATTGCAGATTACTGTCATGGGACATTATTAAACACTGACCGTATTTAGTAAACACTGAGCACTTATGGTTTATAATGAAAATTATAGTAACAAATTTTAATTAATTATTATTGCATTATAATTAGGTACATAATAATATTTTGTCATTACTTAATTGTTTATATATTCATTTTAAGTTGTTTGGTTAACAATTAAAAAACAAAATTATTTGCACCCATGATAAAAATTCAGATAATGAAGTATTTAGGCATATAAATTAAAAATAAATGTTTATAATTTATAAATTTATAGTTTTAAATTTAACCAAATCGATTGGATAATACCTACACTAATAACTAATAAGTTATACTATACAATATACAAATCAAACTCTCAGGAAAATTAAAAATGCCATTTCACAATGAAAATAATATTGGTAATTATTATAAAATGTTAATAAAAGACTCAACCAGTCGTTCCAATGCCATTTGCACTTTTCATCATAATGCACTATATTTTTAATTTGCGAAATATGAAATTAATTGAAAACACAATTATAAATAAACGAGATTTATTTGCTTTTATTAAATATTTTAATACGACGTTTATTATTAAACTTAAATATGTACTTAAATATTTTTTTCGACATGAATTCTTTGTAAATAATTATTTACCGACATAGGTAAATGAATTCTATGTTAAAGAAATAATTATTATAGAAAAAAGTAGACATTTTTTTTTTTTTTTAATTTCATTTCTTGATGGTTACCAACTGACCAACTATTACCACCGACCAAACAATATTTTTTTGTAATTTTGTTTTAAATCGCGATTTATTGTGAGTTTTTATTTTTTAATAATGTCGAGCTGAGGTTATTTTTGCATGCCGAAAACTAATAATATTATTAATTAAAATAATATAGCATAAGTATACAAGGTACTTTAATATAATTTCATGAAAAATATTTATACGAAATGCTTCTACTGTATATTATACTAATTATTGCGTTGTTATAAAAACTAAATTAAATTGTTTTTATACAATATATTACTATAATATTATTATGTAGGTGCCGATAGAATAGATTTATAAATCCATTTATCAATGACAAAATAAAAAAATGTCCGACTTGACCCACGCGTTTAACGTTTTTTTAAAAATAATATTGACAATTAGTCATTGTTAGAAAATTAAAATTTATTTCTTTCGCTAAGATTTTGAATTACACGTTTTACAAATAATTGCTTTTTTTTTAAAAAAAATACAGCTCGTCGTTTAAATTTAAATTAATATAGAATATCATTATAAGTATTACTTTATGCATTCAACTACTCAAGCGATGGTGTTTTCAAACAGTTTTCACATTTAGTATTGTACAAGTTAAGACTTGTCAGGTTGTGTTTGATCTCGACATTCATGTGAAGTAGGATCAAAATGTTCCCGAAATTTTATTTTAATTATACAGATTTAAACTTAATAATTAACTAATTACATTATATTACCTTCAGAACAGACAAATTTATTTCTACGAATTTGCAACTGGATGAAAACATTTTTAATACTCCCCTATTGGAAATTGATTTATTTTACAGTCAATTTTAAGTGCGACAATATTATTATAATCGCATTAGTTGATGTTTAAAAAAATATTCTATCGATTGAGATGAATATTTTGACAAATCTAAATGTAATTTAGGTAAGAAATTTTAACTTATCGATGATGAAATTAAATAATTACCTACTCTACTAAATTATTGCATATCTGTATCTTCTGCCCCTTGTGTGCGCACTCCTATTGCCTATTTTTTATACGCATCTAAGTCAGAGATGAAAAATTAAATTTTTCGAATTTGTATTACCCGAATCCCAGACAAGTATATAATATGTTACGAGTTTATCCAAATGTTAACATTTGGATAATGTTGACATTAGCCGGGTAATGTTAACATTATCCATACATTTTGGACAATGTCGTAAAAATTACACAATTTTAATATTATCCGGCTAATGTCAACATTAGCCAGTGAACATTGGATAATGTTAATTTTTTATATCGCATCTATACGTATATGTTTTTATTATCGGTTATCACAAAGTATTAAAAATGTAAACTTATTAGTTATTATTATACCTACATTTATACGTGAACCGGCCACATCTTCTCATTTATTTTTATATTTTAGACAATAATTAGAAGTGAATTACATATTTTTATAACAAAACTAATATATTTTATTTTTTATTATTTGTATATTTGAAATGTTATATTTTCAATTTTATCAATTGAAGATGGTCAATACTATAAATTAGGTAACAAACATGATGGTACTTTGCAACAATTTATTTATTATTATCGTACATAAACGCGATGCCCGACTTTTAACGTTTGACTTTGTGACGAATTGACGTGCGCCTGTCTATATACATTACAGCCAACAAATTTATACGTTATTTTTAATTAATATAATTGTATAATATTATATTCATGGGTCATCATTTAAATAAATAAATATTATATTATGAAAAATAAGGACGTTAAAATATAATTAGTTCCCTATTGAAGATAAATACCTATTTTCAAAAATTACCTAAACCCTAAACTACAAACGAATATTTATTATGTTATATTTAATTAATTATAATTTATAATGCATGGCGAGTATAAACAAATTTAATAATAAATTAATCTTATGGCAAAAATAACCATTTTACAAACTTTGTTTTTTAACCATGTCGTATTTTGTATAGATTATGTATGAGTACATACACAGTATATTTCAATATTAATTACTTCATTATACTGACGAAGAGATGTTTTCTTTTTAAAGTTAATAATATACCTACTGCTATATTACTAAGTAATATCAACGGAGGGTCGGAGGAAATAGTTTAAAACAAATTATAGTAAATGTTTTTCTTTTATTTTTTTTATGTAATTAGTAATTAGTTTGATTTGATAATTTAATATATTATGTAGGTATATTGATTTATTGATTTTTCAATAAACATTTCTTCCGTCATTCCGTCATTCTAAAATATTGTTTCATTTAAATAATATATTTAGATCGATGAAAATAAAAAAAAATGTAAGATATTTAGAAAGAAATTTAAACATAATGATATAATTTAATTTCAAATAAATGCTGGAAAAATAAAAATTATATTGATTAAGAAAAAAAAAAATGAAAAATTTACGTTATAAATTTTTATTAACGTCTTTTTTCAGTGTTCAGAATAATAATTCGATTTCTGATTAAAAAAGTAGTTTCAGTATAATATTGTTTTATGATACAGGGGGAATTGTGTTTAAAAGTTAAAATTTTATACTATAAAAAAAAAGAAGAAAATTTTTCACTACGCATAGAAATTTATATTCAGAAATTCTAAAATAACCTCAAGTTGGAATTTTTTATGGTCTATAGAATGACATTTTTAAATTTTACATATTCACAAAAATATAACATTTCCACAATATTAAAATATTTAAAGTTCAGAAAATCAAAAAATAATTGCAAAGGGAGACCCTTAGGTACAAAGTCCTCTCATGTTGGAAATAGAAACACGAAAATCATTTTTTGCCAGTAGCAGTAGGTAGTATAATATATATATATCGTTTCTTAAAAAGTTATGCAAGCATCATGTAGCCATTACAACAGTCACAATATTATTCGTTCTTGAGACGTAAACAACTTACGTTGGAAAATTCTAAATTTCCGTGACAATATTATTCAAACGTATTTTTCATAATATTATTTGCGCGACTCATCGATAGTTAAATACTTATTTTTCTTCGTTTCTTTGTGCTTCGTCATATGAGTATGGCATAGTAATATTTTATATGAATTATCAATTAATTAAATTTTAATAATTTTACGAAAAATTATAAGTCATAGAAATTTACCATAATATGTACATTATCGTATCAACAATATTCTTTACTATATTTATTTTTGTAAGTTACTCCTATATAATACAATTTGTAATACGATTATTCCATAAGTACCTAATATAAAATAATAATTAATTATGGATACACCGTTCACTCTTGGATTGATTAGTAATTAAAATATAGTATTAGTTGATTTTCGGGATAATAATTAATAACGGTTGAGAAATAGAGAAATATAGAATGTTTTTTTTTAGTTATTTCATTATTTTGGATTTTGTTATAAATAATTATTTAATTATTTCTATCTAATAGGTAGTTACTACTTTTAATAACGATTGGTACTGAATCGTTTATTATTTGTGTAAATAAAATATTTGGAGGTAATCCATTATGGCGGGAAATCGATGTATACAAACTATATAAAGCCCTGGAAATCCGCAAGAAATGTATATAAGAATTTTATAACGAAATCTTAGAAATACTTGTAATGGAAATCTTTTAAAATAGTGTAGGAAATCTATGAAACACGTAACGAATCTCTAGGAATATGGAAATTTGGTTTACAAATATTTCCCTCTTAAATTATCCTTGAAAATTTTATAATATGATAATATAATGTAGTGAGACGTATTCTATCCATATTTTATTATTATTATTATTTTTTTTTTAAATCTTCGAATGGAAAGTTTATTAGCCTACAGTGGGTTTTATAAAAATATAATATTAAAGTACCTACTCGTATACGTAATATGAAAATAAAAATTACGCCTATAAAGTGTTCAAAATGGGTCAAAATAAGTGGAGGGGACGCCTATAGATATTTAATGAGAACTTTAAAATTTTTATACATTACAGACTAATTAATTAATTACTAATCAGTCTTCCCGACGAGTACTTACTTAAGTCTAATTTATATTTGTATGGCACGTGTCTATTATATTATATAGTAAAATGTTATAATTAAATTATGCTCATGTACAAAAATTTCTATCATTGCCCTTCGTACAAGTATGTAACAATCTACACGTTTCAATATTATGATACTTATTTGAATATAAAGTGTTGGAAGGATGCATTTTTAAGAGTATAATGAGTGGAGGGATGGATTGTGTTAACTAAAGAAAGTGTAATGGGATGTCATCCCCTTGTATCCCCCTCGAATCTACACACACTGCGTTTATAACGAATATAACGTAGTAATAATTTATAATTTTATAAACTATGGGCGCCCATAGATTAGGGGCAAAAAAAAAAAAAAATTCTCTAAATGTAACTATAATACGTTTTATAATATAGGTAGGTTATTATAGGTAGGCTATGATATCTTATAATGAAAAAAATAGCCTTATTTCGTTTAATAAAACGTATAATACAATAACAATCGTGTTTCAATTTTTGTATATACTTAAACGAGTTTCAATTTGTTAAAATTAAAATTTTACACATTTTCTTTTTTTATGAAGGGGAAAAATACCTAACCTCCCACGTTGAAAAAAAAAAAAAGATATTATATGAAAATTTTAAATATTTTTTCTAGGGACAAAACTGTTCAATTTTTGTTATAATGGAAATTTCGTACAGATTTATCCTTAATTCGCGGTTCTATTACCGTTACACACGCGTTTCTATAATATATTACATCGTTTTATTTGAAAAGACATTTTACTAAACTATATACGAACTATATTAATCCGACTTTCAGGACAAAGTCACCATCAATAAATGATATATACTCCATGTGGGTATAGAAGGTACATTATTTATGCTCACGTTGATGATAAATCTAACAAGGACCGCAGGATTAACGGTAAAACCTTAAAACCTATGTATATAAAGTCTGCGGGAAAGATAATATTTACGTTGACCGTTGTTTGAGTTCGGTCGACCTGGTATAAAAAAAAGAAAAAAGGAGATAGATACACGTGTTATTTTCAGTTTTCGTATTCGTTTTACCGCAGACCCAGGTATAAAATATATTATGTTTCTCATTAAGCATTTAGCATTTAACGAGTTTAATACGTAAAAACACTAAATTTCGCGCAAAATATTTTTATACACTACGAGTTAAACAATTTACAGATAAAAATATTATAATTATTTTGCTCTGTTCATTTTTTTATTTCAACAAACGATTCTATGATCGATTAGTTATTAAAACTAGTTATCAAATAGTTATCATTACTATTATCCTTAACAGAACTAAAACAGAAATTTTATAATAATAATATTTGTATATACCTAATATAAATAAATTATAGAGTCGTTATAAGCAATTAAAAAGTAAATTCAACCTAGCAACTTTGATCGAAGAGTTTTTAAATCAGTGATTTCTATTGAGTTGACTTTTTTTTTTTTTTTATAAGACATTTTGAAGTGAATCAAATAATATATATTTATTCGATATTTCTAGTCCTACACGTGATTACGAATTGTGATAGTGCGAATATTTCTTTTTAATTTTTTATATATTATTAAAAATGATAACGCGGTATTATTTATTTTTTATTTTAACCATATTTTAAGTTCATTATATTTCATACGTGTTGGTATACAGTTATAGTACCTATTCGTTTCTTAAATATAAAAATTATGTAATCTTTTTGTATTTTGACTTTAACCGTACGTTTGACCGTAACACATGGATTGAGTGATGCACTCGTGCAATAATAATATATAAACATTATAAATTTGTAATTCTTTTTATGCATACAATTTACTAATTTCATTTATTTTTTACTCAACTTCCGAGCTCTATTATTTATTTTTCTTTTTTTTTTTTCATTATATGTTCATATCTAAATCTAGTGTCCAAATGTCCAATAAAGTCTGCATTTACATTAGTGTATATTTTGATTTGAAGTGGTCGAGCAATTTTTTCCCCCTAAAAAAATAATAATAATGTTATTGTACTAAAAGATTTCGAATAGTCGTGTCGAAACTAAACATCAGAATATTGGAATAAGAAGTAGAATATTCTTGAAAATATATTTTCCATTGTTGCGAAAAGAAAATAATCCATAATAATTCCCCCCAATAATATTGTTCTTAATTCTTATAACAGGGACATAGGCCAATACAGCGAGAATCGATATTATCGACTATTTATTCAGTATGAAATAATGTTATATTAAATTCAACGTTATCTTTTATATTACAGAATTATTCAAAGTGAACTTGATTTACAAAGTCGATATTACGTCTAATCTTTAATATACAAAACAAAACGTATTCAAATTTTTAATCTGTATTGTTTCTTCGTATAATTTTTTTTTTAAAAAAAACAGTATTTTATATATTAAAAAAATAATAATGGTCCAATAAACAAAGTAAAAACCGTTTCAAATAAATTTGTTTTAAATAAAAAATTCAAAAAATTCTTCTTTATGCAAATATGACCGATCAATATAGTTAAACTAGAAAAAAACAAATTTATTATGATATATTTCCTGTGAGTTTTGGTTTTCTCAGACTCGGAGAATTTGAAATCGGCAGTATGAAAACGAAAAAAACAAAACAAAATGTTCAAATAGTATTATACATTGTATTTACGCAACATTAACTTTAAAAAAATATACTTTGGGATTTGAGTTTTGTCGGTCTGAGGTCTAAAGGCACGCTTTGTAAAGTTTTGAACGATTCGATAGCTGTTAAGAAGCGATAACGCGACCGACGAAATCGCATATTATAACCGTCGGAATAATTTCATTATCCATATTTGGGATTTGGTACGACGACCGTTGACGATGCAAATTTCTAGAAATTTCGTAGTTTCGATTTTAATGAGACGTAGAAGTTCAGAATTTTACATTTTTTTTATCCGCCCCTAAAATGGCGTCGAATTAAAATAATTTTTTTTTTCGAGTCGTCGGCCAGCGTTTCCGGTTCATCGTTTCGTCGTGTCGTAAACACACGAATATTATCATAATTTTCAGGCAATAACGCAGACATATTTTTGCTGGCAACGACGTGATTCATTTATATTTATTTTAAACCGGCGAGGTCAAAAAAATGATTATTACTCGATTTCATTCATATATCAGCGCACGTGGTTAAAAAGTAAAACTAAAAAAGCTTATATACGTAAAATAAATCGCATATACGATAGGTAGTATAGGAATTTTGGCGAGACGGACACAAACGGAAATTTTAACGTTCATTTTTAACAATTTTTTTTATTTTTATTTTGCACGATTATTGGTTAGGTATATACCTTTATACTTGACAAGTATGGATTATTTAACGCGATTAATTTTCACACGTTTAGAAGGTGTATAATGTTAAAACGATAAAATTTTAAAAAATTCTACCGAAATGTACGGAAGTGTATTAGTGCGAAAGTTAAATAGCGTATTTGATCTTTCGGAGATGTCCTGAACGTCGGAGATAATAAATTAATATCATGCCGTTTTACCGACTGTACGATATTATACGTATATACAGTGACTATATACACGTCATATTATCAGCTTAAATTTATATACATATAAATTTCATATATTT
This sequence comes from Tetraneura akinire, assembly GCA_021307375.1. NCBI lineage: Eukaryota > Metazoa > Arthropoda > Insecta > Hemiptera > Aphididae > Tetraneura > Tetraneura akinire. Next base: position 22,641,931 of record JAIUCT010000007.1, on the reverse strand, counting down.
ATGAAAAGTGACGCGTTAAATATCGCGCTCGTTCCCTCAGGAAATTAAATATAACATATAATTTATTATAAATTTATAACGATACGCGGTAATTTCTGTATTTTATTCTGCTAGAATTTGGTCATTTATAGCCCGTAAAACATAAATAAAATACGATATCATACTTAATATTATTCGCGAAATAAGTATATATTTTCTCGACAGTCGACGTTATTCGCCTCAAAGAATCGCATTTTTAATTATTAAACGATTAGTTTTTACTACGCGTTATCCGTTCATAATTATTGTATAAATGTCTCTTGGAAATAACACAAAAATTTCAATAAAAACACGTTGTGTTGGACTGATTGGGTGCGAGGTGGATGTAAGTGAGTAAATGACACACTATAGCGTTTACAAAAAAAAAAAAAAAGAAAAAAAATGTCACGCCGAAGAGTTTATAACTTATAAATTTATAATAACGTACTCGATTCATTCGGAAATACAAAAAATTATGTGCTCTAATTACATAATAATATATTATTATTATAATTGTGTAAATAATTTACATTAAATGATTTTAAATATTATAATAATTCACTAATATATTACGTTCTAAACAAGTAGAAAATATAAAAATATATACGACTATATAATATATGATATAATAATAAAATGGTATAAAAAAAATAAAAAAATAGTAAAAAAAAAAGTGTTTGATTATAATATAATATTTATGTACATACAATTTTAGAAAAAAAAAAAATTCCCTTATTATTTAAGGTTAGGTACGAAAACTTTCAGTTGTCTTAAGATGTCCGTATTATATTATAATATAACATATATCTATTGGCACTCTAACGTCGGTTCGGGTATACGTTTATATATAAATTTAATTCGCAACGAATGTCGGAAAACCGAATGCAATAATTCAATCGTAGTTAAACTTTATAGCTCTTCCGCTGTAGTCGAATCCACAAGGCCATACTCATCGCGCTCGATATTAAAGTCACCGCAACCATAAACGAATACGTCAAGTAAAATTTTTTCGACGAAATGCACAAAGTTCTATCGCCTGAAAAACAAAACAAAAAATTATAATAATCGGGTGTGTTATTTCGTTAGGGTGACATCGGCTAAATTATCTTACGAGTCACGACTTTCAGGTACGTTTTCTTATCTATATATATGGTGGGGGGGGGGCGAATAGAAGAAATTCGTTTCGATAAAAAATTTTATTGTCGATCACCAGTTTAAATAACGAGCTTTCGTCGCGGTCAATTCCGAACGGTTTTGCTCGTGATAACGCGAATCCGTATAAATAAACACACGATTCTAAGACGAAAAGTGCGAAAAGTATTATCATTATGTTTCCAGTGAAAGTATAAAATTTACACGTATCACGTTTGAACATTATAAAAAACGACGAACGGCAATGTAAAATATTTATATATTGTTTTAACATAAATACTCGTAAGATCGGTTCGAATCGTTTCGCATCGGTAGCGTTTCGCGTATATGCGATTTATAATATTATCACCGGCCACCTCGCAAGAATCCGAAAGACAATATGAGCGAGTAAATAATAATTTATTATGATAACGATCGTTATAATATATTTCGCACCGACCAGCAATACGTGACGAAAATATAATATATAAGCACTCGGTTTTCCGATCGAATAAAGATGAAATTCTTCCCAGATATAAAATATCGTTTTAAGGGCCCCCCCCCCCCCCCGGTGCCGAAGTAGGTTTCTTGTACAAAATACATACAAAGATATACCTTACGGCAAAACTCTCACGCCTTATAAAACGGTTAGATTTAGATTTATTTTTTTTACTTAAAACTCAAAAAAACTCTTGCAGAGAGGATTGAAGTCCAATTTTAAAAATTTTCATTTTTTTTTTCATTTTTGTATCATTTGAACATTATTAAAGAAAAAAAAAATCAGAATTCAATTCACCCCGTAAAAGCTGTCTTTCTCTTTTACATAAAAAAAAAACCAAAAATCAAAATCTAACCATTTTTACGCCTTAGCGTGAGAGTTTTCCCTGTAAGGTATGTTTTTGTATATATATTTTGTATATAAAACCCACATCGGCACCGGGCCCCTTAAAGCCCTTTAAAACCCTTTAAAACCATTTAAAACCCTTTAAAACCATTTAAAATGCCGTCTCGCGACACGATCGGAAATTATATTTCGACTCGTCTCTACGAATAGCGAGAGGAACGTTTGTCGTTGCACAGCGTTTTCTGTTTTAAAATAATATTGTTAAAAAACGCGATTCGGAGTTCTCGTCGACTATTATCAATGCAATAATAACAAAATTAATAATAATTACTCGATGCGAACGCTTGTAACGGGTCCAGTAGATCGGCGCCGGTTAGGTTTAAATTGTCGGCCAACAAATCGTCGGGCGAATAAACGTGAACACGGCCGACCAACATCATGGAATCCGCGCTGTCGTCAAACGAATCGATCGTATTGTTGTTGTTCACCGTCACGTCTCGCCTTTTACGGCCCGGTTCGATTTTCTGTAAACAATAATAAAATAATATTTTTTTACACTATAGGTCGTGACCTGTGACATCCGAGTGAAAGTCCACCGCCGCCGCGGTCGTGATGCGAAGACCGACGGAAGACTTCCGTCCGGGGAACAAAATAAATAATGATTAAACCGATATATTGTAAATGAAACGACCGAGTTTTCGCGAAACGGTAAATATACGCGTAACAATATAATAATATTATTTGTATTATTATTATCGCGAAAAATCGGTGTAAAAGTATCGTTAGAGAAATAAAAAATATCAGTATCTTTTTTTTTTTTTTTTGTTTTGTTGCTTCTTTCCCCTCTCGAAAACACCCGGTTTGAAGGACAATTTCGTGAACACTTTTTTTTATTTTTTTTTTTTTACCGCGGATCGATTTCTTTGTCATATCAGAGGAGGCGGTTAATTTTTAGTAACATTTTATTTAATAATTTTTTCCGAAATAAAATTTTATTGTAATTATTATTATGCCATATTGCGGGCAATGTTGTAATTTGTATACATAGGTAAGTATTATAATTAATAATCACCTAAAAAGCAAGTTAAATATTTATTAACTACTCGAAAAACAAAAACATTTAAATTTTTTATCGTTGGAATAAAATTTAAATATTATAAATGATTTTTGTTTCATTTTTTTACCTGTAAAGTCCAAACCGCAATTATCACTCGTATACAGTTTTATAAATTGAAAATCATAATTTCATTCCGGATAACATTGTATAAAAATTGTAAAAATTAGATAATAAAATTACAAATAAATACGTAGGTAGGTATACTCGTATTTCACGAATTCACGAGGTCGAGTGTAATAATAATTATTATAAAATATAATATATCCATTTTTAACAACAATATATCATTGTAAATTTTTATTAATAATTTGAATGGCGTGGTCGGTTCAAGTAATCACGTCGCGAAATAATAATTACGTCTATCCATAAACGATGTAAAACCATCGAGTCACGCGTATCGATATAAGATTTATAACACGAGTAATATGATATGTTATAATGTTACGTTATATCACGTTATCGAGCGTACGATGAATTCCGTTATCTATTTACTTTCACTATACGAGTATACCTACTCGAAATTCGAATGGATTGGACGAATTGAGTAGAGATATTTTTATTATCGATAGACGATAATAACGTAAAAATAATATTATATTTTTTTTCTATTATTATTATTATTATTATTTTTTTTTTTTTACTATACGCGTACTTGATTCGGATCCGTACACGGCTGACAGTTGACTTTGCATAGTTCTACGTTGCACTCAATCAACAAGTCCATAACGTCCGGGAATTTGAATGCCTACGAAAAATCAAAAAATCAAAATAAATTACAATCGTACTGCGAGTGAAAACAACCCGCGTTGGATTACAGATTCTGTTTATCGTTTTTATACCAATAATAATTATTATTATTATATATTATTGTTTATTTTATGTATTCGCGTACTTGGAAATGCGCGTAGGCTATCAGCGAACCGGTAGCCGGATTAGTCGTGGTCTGGAAACTACCGAATAGTTTCGGTTTCGCTACGCACCCTTGAGAATCGGTCAACTGCAGTTGGTTACCCGATTCTGGGTTATTATCACGAGCTATGCATTCCCGGACCAAGATGTTAAAACCTGGGTCACCGTCCACGGTCACGACCAGGGTCATGGTCTCTCCGATTTTCACCAAACCGCTGGCGACCGGAGCGAAAGGTCCTTTTCCAGCCTGTAAACGTATTCAAATATATTGTTTATATTAAAATATAGTCGAAAATAGAAAAAAAAAATTACTTAAACCGATTAAAAGGATAAAAAATAAAATATGTTATATTCCCAGAACGGTAAATATTTAGTTTTAACTCTGTACCTATCTCTGAATAGAAACAAAAATAAATATTATAATAAATTAATTTTTTTATTGATTTTTGTTTTGTACCATATGTCATGTGTAAAAAAAAAATTTTAAAGCATAACGGTAAAACCATATTCCTAAGTATAATATTATAATTAGAATAACATGAAACATCAAAGACCAAATGTAATATTATTGAATTTATAAATACGGTTTTTATTTAGCATATCTCGATTACTTTTTTTATTATGATTTTTTATATGTAACTAACTATACTTGGTAAAATTCATAGAAAAATAAATATTTTTCGATATTTTACAATAAATATTTCGGTATTTTAACACTGAAAATCGCAAATTTTCTTTAAAATTATGTAAAATTCGAAAATTATTTGTTTTTTTTTTTTTTTTTTTTTTGTTACAGAAAAAGAAGTTTTCCTAGTGTTAAACGTTACATTTTGCTTTAAGTTTCGTTGAAATACACTTGGCTACTTTGATGTTTGATGTATTATAATTTATAGGTCATCCACGTGCTTAGGAAAGGCTTATTTTAGAATAATTAATATAGTTACAAATTTCGATTTTGTGGTTACGAGTATGGTTATATCAAACAAAAGTTTTAATTACGTGGTTACCGTTGAGATACCGGCTTAACCAAATTTTGGAAATCGCGTAATATGAGTTAACTAATATTTGCCTACTTGAATGTCAAGTCTGGCTGTTGCTGTGTCTCCGCTAAACGTTACCACTTCTTGATTCAACATTCCGATGTTTAACGCGATCGACAGGGCTTTGTTAAGATTGCCTTCCCACAAACATCTGACGGTGCGTATAACGTCCCAAACCTACAATGAAACAATACATTGTCGCAAACATTAATATTGTGACCGGAAACAACTGATTAACAATCGTGACTATCAATAAGTATATAATATCGACTCGTGAAAATATACTTCTTGTATTCCCGGTTCGTTTTGCACGACCAGTACGTTCTCCAAGTATGCTTGTTTGCCTGTCGAGAACTCGTCGACGAAATGCGTGCCGCACGAATTCAACATGACTTTGAACGAGAAATTGGTCTGTCCGGAATTCGGATTTACGTATCTACACTCTGGGCTGTTGTAGAATCCCTGCAAAAGACCCCGACAAATAAAATAAATTATTGTAAAGTTTAAATTTTGAATTTTTTTTTTTTGAAATTTAGGTATATTATATGATATTGAAGTGTCTATTTTTTTTCACGTCAATATTCGTTTTTTTGAAAACTCGACGAGAATGTGTTCTACAAATAAATTAAAATAATTAAATATTCTTAAATGATAAATCGATATTATACATTTTTTGTCCCTACAGCAAAAAAATAAAAATAGGTTTCGTTTTTAATATTTACTTTAACCTATTTATATTACGTCGGACCGGAATATGAAGCTAAAACGAATATTCAATAATATATCCACGAATTTCGGCTAAAATGTTATGCTAAAATTTCTCGTTCGAATACAGCTAATGTGTGCGTAAATAGGATATTATTCAGTTATGATGGTTACTTTTTAGAATCTTAGATTAGGTTAGGTTAAACAAATTCAATCGTTAAACGCGTCTTTCGATGTTTAGCAGATTTCTTGTGCAATGATAATATTATCGCTCCGTATGGTTTCAACCGCGCTACGAGTGAACGTATAAATACGAGTACCTACTAAATTTATTTAACAATATTAATATATTATAACCCTGTATCCGGAATTATGTCCGAAAACAACGGATTGAAGGAAAACAATTTTATGGGGTTTACCTTCGAGTAAATCACTCCCCCGTACGGTTTATTGAATTCCACGTTGATGGTCATCATGTCTTTGGAGCACTGCACGTTCATGCTGTGTATGTGCGGTGGATGGACCGTTCCGTCATCGATCGCCAGATTGGACTGAAGATTTTCCGAGTTGGCGTCAAAGGGAGGGTTGGTGCCGAGGAAACCGGACGGTTCGACCGCGAATCCCTGCGTTGTCGGTCGCGAAAAATCAAACGCGGATTGCGCGTCCGGCGCCGCAGTGACTGTACTCTGCGGTGGGTTTTCCGGCTGTTGCGGCAATGACGGCGGCGGCGTCTGGTCTGGCGATCGGTCCGGCTCGGCCGTCTGGAAGAATTGCTGATTTCCGGTCATCGGACCCGGCTGCGTGACCGGAAACTGAGCTGTCGTCGTGGGTAATGTGAAATCCGGTTGCGCTTGAGGTTCCGGCGGAAGATAACCCCGGAACTCTTGCGGCTGGGCGGCCGTAAACGGACGGGGACGCTGCTGTTCGTTGTCTTGTCGGGCTGAAAACGATTTAATAATATAAACGACCTAGTTTCGATTAGATTTACCGCAAACTCGAAATTTACACTAAAGTCTACTTATAGTCTGCGTTTATTTTCAATATTACGCTCAATAGGAAAATTTTAAATTTCCATCCACGTTACCCGTCTCTCTGTCTGCAAATCTACAAAAAATCGTTTGTCGAAACAAATTCAAATTATTTTTAAAGTCGCCATATGCACACGTTCGATAAATATTAGCAGATCACACTAGAGCTAGGCGCGTTTTTACAATAAAAAAGTATTTGGAAATAATCAATCAGGGCTGGGCAAAATCACGTATAAAAGTTTTATACATCAATATTTTTATACTAGTATAAAACACGTAAATTGGTTACCTATTTAGTTTTTACCTCCTGTAGGTTGTTAAAAAAAAATTATATTGTAGTTTGGGCTAATAACGAGTACCTATTTATATTTTAATTATACTGAACGGTATATTTATTATTTAGTATTTAATTATTCAATAATTACTATTTTGTAAAAAAAAAAAAAAAAAAAAAAAAAAAAAAATGTTTAATTTCTATTGTTATTATTACTAATTAAGCAAGAATATCATTAATTATAATAATATAATTTATTGTTAAATCTTGCTCTTAAATATTTTGTAATTGAAATTTCAATAAAAATGTTCATTAAATATAATATTAACTATTTTATTAAATAGAATATATTATAATTAAACGTATCACATAATATGTTATAGTTGTTATACTATTAGCTTATAATTTGTATTCGTTTGAAATTTCAGTGATAAAATAATAAATAATTTAAATAAGAAAAAATAAATTAAACTCGCATTTGCATAAATAATATAGAAACAAAATATTATTTAATTTAGTTGTGAAATGATTAAAATTTTATACATCACATAATACGAGTACATATAATTTTATCATCAATTTATAATACATAATTATAATATATAAATTATACATTTAAGTATGATACGTGCCAACCCTGGAAATATAAATTTGACGGAACGGCTGTTTATGGGATTATCGAAAATATTGGACATCGAAAAATGTAAACTTACAAGAATTTTGAGTTTAATCTTTTAATATTGTACGATAGTATTTTCTTTTTGTAAATAAATGATTAAAATGCAATATTATGATTAGGTAATTTAAATGAAAAAATAGCTAACAGGGTCGACGGAATAAATTATTGTACATTGAAACAAACAATATTATTATTTATTTATTTCATATGCAGAATACATTATATTATTTTGTTTCAAAATAAATAAATAATTCAAGTGTCTCTGCCCATAAATTATAAATTATTTAAAACTTACTGAATATTAATATATATAATATATATATTATAATAATTATACAAAAATATTTCAAGTATTTTCCATAATTTATAATATAATATGAAGCAACTTCGTCAAAATATCAATACGAAATAATTAAATAAATATTAATCTATATTATTCAATGAAATAAATAATCGTGAGATCACCATTAATGGCAGAAGCAAACAATAAACAGTTTTATTCAGTTATAACTATTTTGCGACAGACGAATAGACAAGTAGACAAATAAACAAAATCTAAATTTCGTATTTCAATAACAATAATACTTATATAGGTACACATTGATAAAAATAATGTAAACATATAATATTATTATTGTACATATTCATTCAACTCGTTGAAAATACGTTAAAATTACAAGTTTTGAAGTTTGTTAACCCATCTTCATATTATGTCGGGGTCAATGAAAAATTTAACAATAAAATAATATTATAATAATCCATTTCGCGAGACATTTCCAAATCAACAACATGGGAAATATTATAATAATAATATTAAATCTCGTTATCTCGATTCATCTTTTGTTGTGCGATTGAACAATATGCGAGTTGTGTAAAATAAAAAAATTTAACATGGGACACGGTTAAAATTAATAATATATCTCTATACGTATAATTTGACGAGATGTTCATCTAAAAATTGTTATTCTTAATTTTATAAATAGTTTTAAATTTATATTTAACGTCCAAACGTATAAATTTTCTTTTTCGAATAATGTATTTACAAATAGTCGTATAATACCTATACGCAATAATTATTATATTTTTGGATACAATTGAATTAAATTTATAAATATAAAAAAAAAAAAAAAAAAAAAAAAAAACAATAATGTTATCAAATATTATTACTATCGTAAACACTCACCCGAACGTTGGTTCTGTTGGTTCTGGTATCTGGACTGTAACCACATGAGGATGTGATCGACTGTCTGGTCCATTGAGTTCGGTGCGATTTGAGACACTTTCGTGTGTATCTCTGAAACGAAATATTCCCATATGAAGTAAAAAAAACCTAATAAACACGCCTATAACACTCGTATTACGTGTAAAATTAAAATAAAAAAGAAAAGAATCTCGACTGGAAGAACTGTGATTTAAATAGTATTATATTATAATATTAATATAATAATTATTATTTGTGATTTACCTCTCGCTTTCCGTATGTCGTCGGACTTGACGAATAGCGCTCGGTTGTAGTCCGCACCCGACGCCTGCCAAACAGAAATATTATAATAAATTTGAATTTTTTTTTTTTATTTCAAAATAACTTCGAATTTTTCGACGGTATATAAGCATAGAAAAATCGAAGTATTATTTTCTTACCACGTGATAAATTTGTACGACGACCAATAAGTTGACCACCCAGTGACGGGCCATCGTGACGGATCGAATCGACGACAAGCCAAAAAAAAAAAAAAAAAATACTGGGAACACAATAATAAGAATAAAAAATTAATTATTTAATTAATTATATCATTATATTATAATAAATTATAACGACGAATTTCCTTATTTTAAAATAATTAGGTAGGTACTCGTATATTCGGTATTTATTGTTTTTTACAAAACTGTCAGCGAACAATATTGCATAATATTATAAATATCGTGTAAAAAACAAACTACCTATACCATAATATGTATTCATTTTCTGGTCGTATTAACGAGATTAAATTACTCGATGCGATCAATCTTCGTCTCTATCACTTTCAAAGACTATAAACGATTAAAAATGCGCAGAAAACTGCGTACTCTTAATCGTTAAAATATTGACGTTAACAAAGTACGCAGTATTTATTGTTTCGCACTCCTAAACCAATAATAATAATAATAATAATAATAATATTTTGATGAAAATAATAATTTAAAGACGCGAATGGAAATAATTTTTAACCCATAATATATAGGTAAAAATCTAATTTTAATCGTATTTTTATTTTCGTTCGAATTACACGGCTATTATAATATACTTTCATTCTAAAAAACAATATTATAATATATTATCGTTTATTGTTTGTTACCGTTCGTGTTTATAGCTGCGAAGACGACGGTTACGAGAAAATACGATATTATAATGTATTATTAAAAGTAATATCGTTGTTGTTTTCTGCATCGGAAAACAAACCGTGAAATTCGGACGAAAGAGAATCGCGAACGGAGCATGTATAAGATATAAATTCGTGGGAGATTTATCGCCATATTTTATACATATAGGTACCCCCATTGTGTGTTATAAGAATATTATTTAAGTATATCTTGTACGTTAATGAGGCCGCGTACCGTTCTCGAGGAACGGTGATTTTCCAAAATATTTACCATATACAATAAACGCTCGAATCCGGCGTGTTTGATAATTATTATCTACCTATTATACGGAAACGTTCGAAATATTATAATTTTTTTTTAACCTTATATCGTGTATATAACAATTCGATTATTTTCACACCGCGAATATAAACGAAAGTGTATACGTTTATACTAAGGTGTTATTATTATCGCTTTTTAATAATAATAATGTTTACGTTGTCTATTAATAATATACATTTTAACAACTATTACGAGTTTATATAATATAGGCGCTCTGATTGACGGACGTGATAATTACACACTTCGGGTAATATGGATATTGTTTTTGTTTTTTGTTCCTTATCTCGAGCGGGTATCTATAAATTATCGCGTGTCGTGTTTTCGGTACGCTGATGCCTCTATAATATTACAATAAACACGTTTATGGTATAAATATAAAGTATAAGTTTATTGTTTGGTTACGTAATGTCGTTTTAATTTAAAAACCTTATTATTTTGAATTTCGTTTTAGAACAGAATGAAAGTACTTGGTTTTTTTTTTTATTTCGTCGTTGTTTATAGCATAATTTATACCACGTTGGTAATACGAATACGTTTCCCACCATATAACATTAATGTGTGTTTTACCTAATAATAATAATGATAATAATAATAATAATTAGGTCCTCGTTTGTCCCGCAATCACACATTATTCTCATGTATATCATTTTACTTGGCACGAGCGTCTTCTCAAGTTTTTCTTTCTCAAAATATTTTATTATGACCATCGAAAATTTGAACAATAGAACGTACCAAAAACGTGTTCAACTATAATTAATATAATTTTCTATTAAAAAAAAAAAAAAATTATTATTATTATTAATCGAGATTTGGTAAAATCTAATATTTAATTTATAAATAATATTAACTTTCGCTCTGATGTTTCATTTTATTTTTAATATTTTAAGTTCGTACGATAAGTATATAAAATCAAAAGACAGTGTGATAATTTATTATTTAGTACATTTAAAGATTTAAAGTCGTACAACACAGTGCTTTTACACATTTTAGTATTTTTTTTTACAGTTTCGTATATACGTTCAAGTTGAACGATTTAAATTATAACGTCGTATTTTTCCTAAAAACGATTGCAACGACTGCGGATAAAATCGCGTTCGCAATTGAAATCTTTAACGACCCGGGAAACGCGCGATTATCTCTGGATATCGCGCGCGCGCGCGTTTGTTTGCGTTCTTTCCGCGCGTGTTGTTTCGTCGTTGTAAATCGAAATCTGAACGGGCGGCCTTCGGAAACGACCGCGAGACGGAGAAAATATATAAAAATCCCCAGACGCGATTACGCGTCGATCGTTATCGGAAGAAGTCTTTACTAACTATACGTCGCCGCCGTTGTTTGTTGCGAAATTGTTTGTATTATCTATTATGTATTTTTTTTCTTCTGTTTTTCGCCGTTCGCCAGAAATAAAAAAAAAGGAAATAATAAAAACGTACACGCGAATAATATTCTTCTATTCTCGCTCGGGACCGTCTTCGTGTCACGACGAATAACCGTCGTGAGGTCAACCGCACATCATATAGTTTTATATATTATTCACGTATACACGTTAAATGTTTCCCTCGGGGTTGGAGACGAGACGAGTTGTATATATGCAAATTATATCACATAATATAATAATACACGGTTAAACGTCACATTTTTCCACCCTGTAGAACGGAGGAGGAAAAATGTCATCCGGTTATCTCGCAACGGTTCCCCTCGTTAATTTATCAAACGCCCGTAGATAACAAAAATTACGTACACACACGTATAAAATTTTCGAATTTTAACATTCGTATCGTACGCGCAATATTATTAAGTATACGAGTATAATAATAACATTAAGTCACGCATCCATTCGGCCGGAGAATGTGTCGTCCAAACGTATTATTATTATTATTATTATTATATAACGCTTTATTTTCGCGTTTTATCGTTCAGAATTTAGTCACGAAACGCGTCGTTTTCTAAAAATTTGTCCGCGTCCCGATCGCGTTATTTTTCGTATATAGTATACGAGTATATACTATTATAATAATATACGGTTATATACCGAAAACCGAGTATATAACACGATCGTGTCTTATATATTATTATACCAAAAGCTACAACTAGGTATATTAACCGAAACTATAGAATAATATAACGTGCAATTATTTCGAGTTGCGTTCAATACAATGCGTTTTAAAGAGAGAAAAAAATTTTGAATTTTTAACATTCTTTTACATAATTTGATGAATTATTATTACATATATCGTTAGTATTCGTTATAGTGAACGTATTTGGAATTATATTAATTCACATAAGTCTCGCGAATCGCAAAAAAGAACATATAATATTATAATTGACAGGAATATTCGAAGATTTCTCGATAGATATCATACGTATAAAGAAGTACGCCGGCCGAAGAATTCTTATCGATTCCGTATATACTTACTATTTTTTTAGATTATTATTCAAATTTCAGTGAATTACGGGAAAAAAATCGTATTTTCGGATTACGATTAAATCAAAATTAAACCTTAGTATACTTATAGTATTATGCAGTTTTAAATTTATGCTCGTATAGTTTTTATACGTTATTCCTTATTCTATATAACCAACTTTATTTTCCAACGACAATAGTATGAATATTAATCTTTTAAAATTACGAAACTTAAAAAGTTAAAATAGACATTATATACATTTATACGTATCTTCACTGATAAGAATATTTTTGCCTTGAAAAAAAAACTAAAATTAAAATAAGGACGCGTCCTTAAAGAATACGAAAAAAAGACCTTTCGGTATGCCTACACAATAATATCAACAACTCTCTCGATTATGACTGTAGCTGTACTTGTATATAATATATATATATTATTATTTTTTACGCGTTTTATTGATATTATAAAGTCACGAAACACGCATTATTGTAAAATTCAAAAGTTTCGCATTTTTATCGTTTTTCTTGCTTTTATGATCGTATACACACTGTACCTAAATATAAATATACAGAAAATCAGCTGCAGTGTACACTGTACATAAGTCTAAAATTTTAAATTGAGCTTCGCCACTATTCTTCAGTTCCCAATCGACCTAGCTGTAATTATTATTGTCGCTTAGTTATATTGTTATCATTTTTGTTTTTATCGTATATAACTACACAACACTTAATATTATATATAAGTAGAATATACCTAGTTATGTTTATTGTAAATTACATACAGAACACGTGCTGCGTATAATAATAATAATAAAAAAAAAAAAGGAAATTTCCAATTACGCTCTCGTCCATTACTGAATATTATTCGCACCGTAAAAATTATAACTATATTATTATCACTTTTATAAATTCTAACAAATTCATTTATTCTTTCGGAAAAATTTAATATTCTTTTTTTTTACGCGTAAGTAACGTTTCATGATTACACGATACAAGATGTACAGAGGTAGTTCAGAGGTACTCAAATATTTCATGCGGATATACGATCTGAGAAACTGTAGATTTTGATGATCCATCTCAAGATCTGTTTTTCTTTGTTTTGTTAATAACATAATATCAAATAATAAATTATCATATCACGTTATAGAGTAAACAAACATTTCGTCGAAAAGGTATTTTATAAAAGGTGTTTTTTGGAACAACCAAAAAAAAAAAAAAAAAAAAAAAAAAAATGACGAATTTAATTATATAATAATAATTGTAGAATCGTATGATAATCATATTATAAAGGTTAGGTCGTCCGAAAAAGAATATACAAATTTTCGGTTTGACTGTAAGTACCGTATGAAAATTATAAATTATTAATTATCACGCGTGACCCATACTCTGTGCACGTTGTACCAAGATTATTATCGCGTAAGTATTTTTCTTCGGACTATACCTTTGTAGATACCTCGTACTCGTTATAATATTCGAGGTAACCGCGGTTGATGAATATAATATATTATATTTTATTAAAACGATATAGGTACATTACAATATTTATAAAATAATAATAACAATAAGACGTAAACGAGCGCGGTATATTCGTAATAATATAATATTATTATAATACGAGTGTACTGTATAGAACAAAAATAAAAGATAAAATGGGAAAGAGAAGGGTGAAAAACCGTGAGACACGTTCGCGTCTGTAAATTATATTATAGTTATAATAAATTCCTAAATTATAATATTATGTATAATATTATACACGGCGAACCCGTATGGAGACGTTTAATTATATGCGCAGAGGATATTATAGTTTTTTACGTCTACGAAACACTCGTTTTCTAAGAACAATAGTAATCAGACGTGTAACGTCGTTATTTAACTATATGTAACATAATATAAATATTATTGTTATTGTTATTATTATTATTATTATTATTATTATTATTATTATTATTATTATTGTACTCGTACCATTGTTTTCTACAGACACAAAACTTTATCGGACATTACGTAACGCAGTAGCCGCGCGATGCAACAGGTGGACGGAGATGCACCACGTGGCGAAACGCCAATGACGGTCATAATAATATGATTATTATTATTATTATTAACGAGCTAACGGCACTCTATTCGTTAGAATAATAATATTATTCGATTTATATAGTTTTACGTTTAACGAACGAATTATAATATTCAAATTTTTGTATATAGTATAAATTATTATAATATGAAACTTTTTTTTTCTACGTATAAATGAATATTTTTTGGCCTTCAATCCACCATCAAGTCCCTCGTCAATTTAATCTGTGTTCTAATAATATACGAGTAAATATAATAATAGGTACGTTATTAAGTTCGTATAATTAAAAATACTTAACATATCTGTTAAGTTTTTAAACATACCGTTTTTAAAATTAGATGGAATATTTTTTCAAAAATGTCAAGTTAATACGTATTATAATGTAATATGGTTATTATCAATAATACTCGACTTGATTACATTTCGACGGGTTTGTCGGGTTTATTTGTGAATCGACTTGAGAAGAGAAATGAAATTTAAATTCATAAACGTTTAGCTATATTCTATATTATAAGTAAATTAATAAATCGTATTATCCTGAAATTACGAGATCGACGTTCTATCCGCTGTTTTATAAGCTTTGTTACAATAATAATATCGATACGTTCAATCGAAGTCTATTACCGCAGTGTTCTTTGAACTATGATGATTTGAAGTAATAATAATTATTATTATATGAAAATTGATTTTATTATATTTATTGTACCGTATAGCAATGCCCGTGGGCGCGTAAATGTTTAATGCGGACTATTAACTGATTTAACTGCGTTATTGCGGACTTGGATAATAATCTCTTATTTAACAGCTCTTTGACTTTTTATTATAATTATTATTATTATTATTATTATTATTGCCCGCGTATTATTATAATGGTAAAATTTTCAAAAATTAACATAATGATTTCTATGATAATAAATCGCGTCGAACGGATAAGGTAATATTATAATATTATTATTGTTTACGTAATAATAATTATTGTGACTAGGTATAAAAAATATCTAATTTACTTACCAAGGTACTTATTATGAATAGGAGACGTTTCGCGATAATTACGCGTTTTCGTTGTATCGTAAGCGAACGAAAATCGTAATAATAAAACATTACCTGCTGTAATAATACGCAACCGGGCTTTTTTAAATTTTATCATAATGATATAATGTCATTATTGTGTGTGCGATTTATAAACGAAAAACACGCGGTAACACGATAATTATTATAATAAATTATATCGTTTGTTATAATGACATGAGAATCATTTCTGCGTTTGCGGTTTTTAACGCGTATAAAATACGAAATACGAATTTATTATATTATTATGTTATTAGTGTTATTATTACGTTCAACGTCTTTCGGAATATCTTCGGCGAGTTTAACCAGAAATCTCGAAATATTTAAACACCACGAACAATACGTTCTCGTTCGTACGATTTGTCGGGTCGGTTTTTTTTTTTTTTAATATCGTTTCATAATCATTATATTATATTTAATTATATTATATTATTATATTATATTTAATTATTATCGTTCTGGTTTTATTTTTCATATTATAATATAATTTATAATTATCCATCGTGAGAATTAAACCGCGAGTTATTTTGTTATTATTATTAAATCATCGTCCGACGGATTTTTTACATACGCGTATGTAAATTACACACATTTTTTTTTTTGCGTTATGTAAAAAAAATAACGTCGTTTCGGAGTCGAGATTTTTTTAGAATCTTTATATTATTTTTCTCTCGTCTCGTCTTCGTCGACGAAGAATTCCGAGATCGGTTATAGGTTAACATAACATTTTATACGTTCGTACGATACGCGAAGCCCGTTTATGTAATAAGCTAAAATCTACGAGATAACGTCTTTTTTTTCCCTCGTAATCACGAGTCGCTTAAAAATCCGAACATATAATATAATAATTTATAATATGCGAGTATATTACATTTTTAACTCCATCCACGTTATATACCGCAGCGCAACCGATCCTCGGGCGATCGAAAGTCGCCGTTCGATTCAAACTATTCTCGGAAACGAAATAAAATACAATATTATCCGAAAAAACGACGCGGTATAATAATATATTGTTATATAATATTATTTATGCGACTTTTACAAATCTAATACGAACGTCCAAATATTTTCATCTTGTCGCTTATTTCTAAGGTGTCCCGCGAAATTTCTATTTAAAAAAATATATTTGACGATCGTATTTTTCATCATTTTAGAATAAAAATTACCGTTGTAGAGAGGTCTTAAAATTTTTTTGAAAAAAATATTCGATGGTCAGAAACTTCCGATTTTTTCGCCGCCCATAGTGTCATGCTCTCTTCGCGAGCAGATTTTTTTTTAAAAATCCTCGCGGTACAAAAATCATTCGGATTATTTTTTTTCCGCCGTTTTTCGCGACACGTATTATTATGATAATAATTATTTCGTGCCGTATTGTTTTGTTTGATCGTCCGTTAAGGAATAAAGTGAAAATGCATAAGTCACCTGACCCGCCGCCGTGGGTCGCACAAAAAGGTCATTCGCGTGAAAGTGTCCGCCGCGGTCGGATCATCACGATCCTCCGGGGCCAATTATTATATTATAGCCGCGTGCGGATTTCGTAACGCGTATACCTACATAGTACACACGCACAGCGTTCTTTTTTCTTCCGAATTGACTACGACCGGAGTCCCGGTTACCGGTAGTATATTATTATCGTCCGTGGTATCATTTAGGTATAATACCTATACCTTCTACCACGTATATAAATATTATACCTACGGTATACCGTATACCGCACGCGTGGTATGTACCGTACCGTTCGCACGCGCTCCAAAACACGACAATAATAAATATTATTATCGTTTGAAACATTACATTTCCCATGGAAATATCGCAGTACGATTTTTTCAATTTGTCATCGTCAACCGGAGCCCGCCGGAATCGTGATCCTGCCATTTTTGCACTCTCGGTCCGACGACGTGCGTATTTGCATGATAATAATATTATAATAATGGACGGAATTTCGTCGAATAATGTTTACTCGCGGTAAACACGAGCGAACGCGCGTCACCTTTCCGCAGAAAAAAAAAAAAAAAATATATTTATCGACAAGTGTTATTTGCGTAGGTACGGTATAATATTGTTAATATCACGATGTAATAAGGTCGAAACCATAATAATATTATTATCATATTATTATATACCGCGGTATATATGCGGTCCACTCGAAAACGCGCGTTTTTGTCAATAGACGAATCCGAATAATGTTTACTATTCGAACAAAAGAATAGTAAAAAAAATAAAAAAATAGTATCGTTACTATATTGATGTTTATATTAATACGGTACTATATTATAATATTATCATTATGTTATTATGGCCCGTCGAGCGACCATTTCGACGGGATCGCGTTGTTGAACTTTTGACGCGGCTATATCTCGTCGTCTCGGAGGGAAAGTTTACTACTGCGACCACTGTTCGGGTAAAGACCACAGTGCACATAAATGCACGTCGTACGATAAGTGAATGGCAAACGCGCTATATAATAACGATATTATTATTTATTTTTTATACCTATACTTATATACACAATAGCACCATCGCGGAAGTCGACAATATTATAAGTACTACTACTATTATTATTAATAATAATAATAATAATAATAATAATAATCAAATTAAACGATTTTCTCTCGTCGATTTATACTCGGAATCGTCAGTTTCTTAATTTTGCAACGTCTAGACCTAAATGGTGTACCTAGTCGTATTGTACCTATAAATTATTATTCGTCCGACCGCTAACCATCTCTGGTAATAACCATATTTTAATTGCCTAAGAGTATCGTTCGGGGGAATATTATTGTCAACTTTAATCTTCCAGACGATCCCGGTATAAAACTATAATATAATAATATTATACCAGTAGAACGAACGTCATACCGCGGTTAGATATTATATTTATATAATGTGGTAATTAAACACACGAATAGTTTACTTTTGTTTCGCGAAGGGTAAATTATATATTTATATATTATAAACTCGAAACGTTCTTGTCGGATATAATTGGTTTGTAAAATATCGACGATATTATTTTACTTTAAAAAAAATTATATACTCAATCCGTATATTTTTATGTAGTTATGTACGCTAAATCGTGATCTTATATTATTATATGGAGCGAATGTATAGACCGACGATCTAAAAAAAAAAAGGAAATTTAATTTCGATTTTATTGTAAATTTAAAATTTCTACGCACAGGTATATTTTATAAAAATTTTATTTCGTTTTTGAAACAATATGATCTATTTTTAATTATAAAACACGCGATATTACATAATAATATTATATTTTCGTGTAGAGTAATTTTTGGATTATTTCATAAAACATGTAGGCTTTCTGTAGTGAAAAGTGTACATATAATATAATATATTTTATTTTATTAATATTATTGTGTTTGTAAAGTTTTACTAAAATAGAGTAAATTTCACAATGAGACTTCATAATAAATCGAATAGTCTTGCGAATATTCCATTATTAGTACATAAAAGTGTATAATGTGTATGTAGATATAGTGGGCAAAACATAATACCAAAAATGTTATTTTTCTTCGTTCATCTTTTTCGTTAAAACAAACTCAGAAATATTCAATTATATCATTAAGTTGTCGTTATACCCTTCCGAATGGAATTCGTTTAACGACTAAACACGAATATTAAAATACAATATTATTTTAGTTATTACTTATTACCGTTTCATATTCTACATACGGATGCGTATTTTAATGAAAAAAAAAAAATCTAATCAGTAACGTTTTATTATATAGGTAGGTACCTATTTTAAACGAACATTTCGAAAAACGATTGTTTTACGCGTTTTCATTCTTCTCGACTCTAATATCAATCAACATATTAATATGGTCGGTGTCAAAATCTGTTGGTATCATCAACGATTTCTGTATAAACGGTAGGTTATATAATAATATACTGTAATGTTAATGTAAAATAGCCGTTACAAAGCAAACCGGGATAATTAATTTTCACCCACTCGATGATGACGAAAACTCTTTTAGATTAAAAAAAAAAAACAATGTAATAGAGTGGACGACGATATTTATTTGATTTTTTACAATTTAGATTCTTTATAATCGAAAGAGCGGAAATATTTTTTTTTAAACCATATACGTAGCATCATAATTTTACGTTAAGGAAAATTAATAATAAATTCGGGTCCGAATTTTCTTTATACATCTCAGAAAATCGAGCAAAAAAGTTAAAATATTAAATCTCCGAATAGTTCTATATCATTATATGAGACGTTTGTTCTAATTTTCACGTTCTAACGGTAAATATCGCTTTTAAAAAACCATATTTGAAAATCATATTTATAATCAAATTTCTCAAATCATTAATTTCATAATAAAACGTTAGGTGTATAAATTTAATTACGAACAAAAACATTTGTTTTCTTCTTTCGGTTTTAATGTCCACGAGTCGAGAATTAAAAAAAGTTATTAAAATAAATAAACGCTATGAAACGCATATCTAGAAATTTATGCGCGAGTTCTTCCAACTTTTAAATCCTTCTTTGCTGATAATATTATTATTTTTTTTTTTTTTAACCTACTTCTTAGAAATGAGCTCTGTTAATCATAAACAATGTTTTACGAAGAAAACAAAAATTCTATGTCAAACTGTAAATTAATTAACCGTATTTAATGAGATATACGTACAATATTGTATAATATACCTACATAACAATTACTTATAGACACGTCATATTATTATAATGAAATTGTTTAATGCTATTTGTCATTTATGATTTAATATTTAAATTAAAATATAATATAATATTTTTTTTCTATCTAACAATAATAATAATAAAACAAAAAATATACGAATTTTTATATTTTTATTATTATATGGAAACTAATAAAAATTATTTACAATGAGTTAATTTGGCAATAAAAAGAAAAAAATATGAAATAATTTAATTCGAATAATATAATAGGAAATATTTTATGTTCACTTAAATTACTTAAAGTTTTAAGCGTAATAATAACAACTAAAGATTTGCCCACGATAATTTTGTAAATGTTTAACCATAATAATAAATTATGATCATTTCAAAATATTATGTTATTATTTGATTCGTATAAATACTCTTTAATATCCTGTATAAATTATTTCAGATTTTCGGTCAACTACAAAAATTAAATATTGATCATTTTAATATTAGACCACTGGAAATTGTACGCCGACATAAATGATTTTTATCGTAGTATTTTTATCATATTACGTTTATTATAAATTATAATATTATAATATGTTGTACTCGTTATATATTTATTGTCGAATTAAATTTAAACGTTATATATTTTATTTGGTTGTAAATTTAATGAATTTGATTTTCGGATGACATTCAAAGTCTTGTTTTCGCGTTTAATTTTAAAACGTATACAGAACATTTATCATATTATACACTTTTGAAATTTTTGTTCAGTAAAAAGTACCTACCTATAAGTTATTATTATTTTCGATTTGTTCTTATTGTGTCCTAAACTTTAAAAGATATTATTAAGGTTAGGTTATTTTATATCACGTTATTTTGAGTGATATATTGTAAAAAGGAAAACATGCATTGTTGAGAGACCTAAGGAAAAGTTGAAACAGACAATATATTTATAATTTACATCGTAAAACAGTGATTAATAAAATGTCAAAAAAAATGTACACCCTATTGATTGTGGTCGTCAAATGATTTCATAATATTGACGTTAATTTGGAAGTTTTTTTTCGATATTATTATGAAAATATTATAATTATTATTACTATGTGGCAAAAAAAAAAAAATAGTCACCAATATTATTATATAGACAAAAATAAAATAAATGTCGTATTTTTTGATATACTTTTGTCATTTCGGTAAAAGAAAAATCATCGTGCAATTAATTTGTCAAATATATATAAAAAAATAAATAAATTTGTCGACTAAACATTCTGTCACTATACACTATTCGTTTAGGGTTAAATAATAATTAAATTAAATATTATTAATATTTGATGAGTTCGGTTTGGTTTGAACGGATGATTCACGATTCTTATACAGGCAAAAAACTATAATTTATTTAATTATTTAGTTATGAATCTTTAACTCTTTAGTTACGATTACGTAGATATACAAGTATAGTATATAAGATTTTACAATATAATTTAATATTATTTGCGTGAAATGAGTTTGAATCGCTTACCTTTTTTTATCGGATAATATGCTGTTGCGGAAGTATTGTATTTGTTTCGATGTTATAAAGATTATTACGAACGCGAAAACAAACGATTTTCGACTAAAACGCAAAAAAAATAATAAAAACAACCAAACTAAACAATACACGATAAAAAAATAAATAAATAAAAAATAATAATAATAATATAATATATTACACAGTTGAACCGAAAACAATCTTCTTCTTCGTATTCACGTTTACAATTGGTCGGATCCGACGCTCACGCGTCTGTTTTATATATTGTCGGTCTCTCGAGAGATGCGTCCGTGGGTGGAGTGGTTAAAGACGTTGGTGAGACTTTCATATTTTTTCCGCTGTTTTTCTAATAAATTCGAAAAGCAAATATAGTTATATCAAACCTTTATACTACGTATTATTATTATTATTATCAACTATCGTCAGCGAGATTACGCAATTAAGTTGCAGAAAAGTACCGACGACGTCGCATTATCGTTTGTCATTTTTACGTATACTTAAATTTTTTTTTTTTTTTGTACTATCCACTATAATGATTATTATAAATTGTAATATTATGTCACATAATGTAAATTCTAGTCATCATTATATTTTTTCCTTCCCGTATAACAAATTATTGAAGTTTTACACAAAATTTGATCTGCTGCAGGCGTAACGACTTAGAAAATATTTTAATGAAAGAATTTTAGATTACAATTATTATTATCGTGTTATTTAATATTCGTTTAACCAAAATATAATACGACCTTTTGTAAAAGAGCTCGAACGTCGAAGAGTATTTTATAACATGTTATGTTTTTGAAACGTTAAAAATCGAATGTTTGGAACGCCACGATTCGTTTTTTTAATATTTTTAGTACTTAAATGCGACTTTGCACTTGATATTATAATATATAGGTGTATGCATTAAGTTTTGCATTGAGTTTTAAAACTTTTATTCTATTAATAATTCATGACATTTCGGCACTCGCTATGGTAAATAATTCAAAATTTCGTTTTATTATAACGTTATACGATTTAATTGTAGGTCGTGCGAAAATATAAAATAATAATCCGCGTACATACGAACGGTTGTAATTTCCCTTAAAATGTATTTATTAACGTCGTATATTTATGAGAAGTGTGATAAATATTACAGCAATAATCTAGTTAAAATCGTGTGTGTTTGTTTACTTCTGAAAATAAAATGATGAAATCATTCCGCGTTCGTGTCGCAACGGAAACTGTATATTATACTCGTATGATGTGTATTAAAATATAAAATATGGACGCGGAGGACGACGAGACGAATTCGCGACTGTGAGAACACGTTCGAATTATTTCGTAAATTATTATTCAATTTGAAATAAAATATTATTTACGCGCATATTACATTTAAATAAATGAAAACCCCGAATCCACGAAAAATTTACTTTTATTTCAGTAAATGCGCGTACTTCGCGATAAGTAACAAAGTTACAGTTGTTATCAGCGCAAAACACACACTACTATAATATTATTGTTTTATTTTTTAAAGTTTAAACAATATAAAAATTATTGTAAATTTGGTGTCGAACGGATTTACTTAGATTTTATCGGTTTTGTTATTGTAACGTTAACGTTATTTATCACGAACGTTAATATTATTATCATAAACGATAATTGTACACGTTTGAACAAATTTTCGCAATAATAATAATAAAAAATTATATAGTAGTCTGGGTCTGGCTACTGTGATTTAGTTGATGGTGCACGTTATTAATATTTTTTGTATGTAATAAAATGATAAATAATTGTTTTCGTAATTTATTTCTACTTTGATGTGCTGAAAGAATTTCGTAGAAAAAAAAATCATTTGAATAGTTTTAATTTTATTATAATTATGATATTATTAGTTATTATGTAATATATATTTTTTTTTTTGCAATTTTCATGGTCCTTTCTTCATAAAATACGATTTTTTAACTTATTATTTACCTTTTAACCTATTATTTAACTTTTTTTTTTCATCGAATTACACGATTCGTTTGGTTTTTAAGGTTCGTGGATGATTTTTCGGAGGAGAACTGCAGTTAACGTAACGATTATAAAGTATCGATTTTTCACGTGCGTTCTTGTATACTCGTACATTATTGGAAATAACTTTTTCCCAATTATTATCCACTGCTCGTGTTTACTAAAAATAAATCATATTTTCACGTTTGCGATTCTGCAGAAATTGTCAGTAGAGACAATATTTGAAAAATATTAGGTATACATAATTGTATATTTTTCAAACATCGTAATGCGCATCACACGCGTATCATGATATTTCGCGTTTGTTATGATTAGAAGAAAAACAATGATAATAAATAAAAGTTCAGGTACGCGTGGAGCATTATTGTGTTTACGACTTGCGATAATAAATTGAAATTATTATCAAGTCTTATCAACCCGACCTCGATACCTATACTTTTGCGATTTTCGTAGAATTTGAATATATAGTCTTTTACTCTTTTAAGCTTTATTCCGTAACTGTAAACCGCTTATAGAGCGTGTACCGACTTACAAATAATATTATATACTATGAAACAACACAATATAAGTACGCCCGCTGATAATAATAATAATAATAATATATTACACGTTTAACGTGAACCGAAGTGTAACGGGCGTAACGAGTTCGTATTTGGTTCGGCGAAAATCGTATTTATCATAATACGAGTATATTCCAAATTATAATAATTTTCATATAAAATAATATAATTATGATATCGGAATAATTTTTTCGCCATATTAATATTATTATCACTAATAATTATACACTGTTAATTTATATTCGATACAAAATGTAAACACCCAGAAAGGAAGTTCTCAGACATTTTGTATAGGTGTCCTGCAGCAGCTGGTTACGAATAGGAAAATGCAAATTTTATTTTTTTATTATCTGTTTATCGTATCTGATTACGCTGTTCGTTATATTATTATTATTATCATTGTATAAAAACGATTAAATATCTATAAGACAATATTCGTATAGACAAAAAAAAAAAACTCGTGTTACACGTATTTTTTTCTTTTTAATGCGATGCTGCCGGAGACTTTAATGTACGAAAAGTTATTAATTCGTTTCGATCACTGCGGTTACCTGAAGCGAAAACAAAATGTCGAACCATATCATTGGGTATAGCCCGTGTAGTTTAAAATGAGTTTTCATTCTATACCTACATTATTACATTGTGTTTATTCTGTAATTATATTAATCGCGTTATAAACACTCGCAATATATTATTATAATATTAATATATCCGAACGTTCTAAGCGCGTGATTCCGCGTTAAACAGGAAAATAATATAATAATACGCTGTCATATTTCACAGTTAAGGACGAAAATGACAAGTTCGGAACATTCGTATACCGAATATAGTGTTAGAATGTTATCGCGCAACGACACAAAATAATAATAATTACCTGTCGTGTTATTCTGGATTTCTGTCACTCGGACACGAAAGTATCTCCTTTCAAACGAAAAACACATAATATATACTTAATAATAATAATAATAATAATAATAATAATAATAATAATTCACAGCCGCATAATATTATTGTAATATAATTCTAACGGCGAAATGACTTAATGCTACTTTCGCAGATAATATATTATTACGTTGTGCTCGCAAAAGATTTGACAAATTCCATAACTTATAATTTTACGTCAAAAAATTCGATAAATATGTAAAATTTAATTTTTCATTATTACTTTTAACGTTAAACCTCTTTTTAATTTGTATCCTAATAAATAAGTACAGTATATTATATTATAATATAGGTATATACTCGTAATATTATGCACCATATATTAGTAAATTTATTTAAAGTAGTTAAATTCAAAAAAATATTAGTAGAATTACTCGTATAATATAATATATTATATTTTTATAAAGTTTGAATACTCGTTAAAAATAAATTATTAAAATCAAATCGTTTTTACCAGAATTTCAATTAGGTATATTTATTTCGCCAATAATTTGACTATAGTTATACTTATACCGTCATACAATATTTATTAAATAATTAAAATAGTGAAATGTAATTAACAAATAAGATATTATATATAATATATTTTAATATTATACTTATGTAGTTTAGTTACTATTCTCGTACATTTTACCAAGTAAGTTATTCTTATTTAAAATTCTTTTTTTTATTATGAATGCTAATCAAACCGATTAAATCAATAAACAATGTTAATTATTATTTTCGTATTATTGTACCTAAAATATCTTACAAACTTTCGGAACAGTTCAATAACTCGCTATTGGTATATTGTATTGTTTTTTATGATTTATTTAAGGTTCGATGCATTTATTATTAAAACGTCATAACGTACGACATTTTATTTTTTGTACGTATACTGTTAAAAGAGTTGTATTCCAGACGCGATTTCCTGTTTCTAAAATATAATATAACTTTATGTATATGATTGATAATATTATTATGTATGAGGCGAATGAGCGTTTTTGTTCAATCGCGATTTTCGTATTATGCAAAGATCGTGTTGCAACGATTTCTGTAAAATATACTGCTGGAAATATTATTTTAAGAATATAAATCGCCGTTTTAGAACCTCTAACTATAATAATTGTAATTAAGTTGAAACTCAGAGAAAAATCACATCTGCGGAGTCTCAAAAGCTGTATCGAGATAACCGTAACCATACGGTACTTATATTTATATTACACATTATAATAATTATTACTTGGCAAATGCACATTGTAAATTGTAATAATAATAATTGTATGATAAGGGACTTTATTTTCCACTTCTGCATAATATTATATTTTCGTTATTTAACATATAATAATATTATAATTCGTAATATTCTTATGATTAATGTGTAAAGAACGTATACACGATAACGTATAATATGCATGACATTTTTTTTTTTTTTTTTTTTTTAATTGAATATAACAAACATTTTATGCAATTCTTAATCGCAGTTGCATTTCTAGATAAGTATATTATAACGGTTTACGTCATGTTAACCATTCACAAACATCGAAAATTCGAAAGGAGTCTCTTCAACAATAATAAATTATAATTTTAATAACGATAAAATCGATAATATTAGATAGATAATTAGATAGAAAAAAATTTATATTCGTAACCACGCGTAGCGTATATCATAATATAAGTTCGAAAGTAAGTAAACATCCGGAAAAAAATATATAATATTTTAAAATTACTTATTTTTGATAATGTACAAAACTAGTTATGAACGGTAAAATATTATAAGACATATATTATGTATTTTATTAAATAAGTTTTGGTATAATACTATAATTATGTCTGTAGTTAGTTAATGTTAATTTAAATTTTAAATAAATTTTGAAATTTTGGACTGGCTATATTTGGTCTTATTTCAATTATATGTAACATAACTTACTCGAAGTAACTTACTCACTTACTTAGTCTACGTTTAGTACTGAAGATGACAACGTTGTTGTTGAAATACGTATTTACTGAAATAATAAAATAAAATATTTTGTGGACTTTGGTTTTTTATTCATTAGTATAACTATTACTCATATAAACAACAATTTATTTAGATCTACGTAAATTATTCTTTCATTACTATATAATATGTTAAGGAAAAAAATTAAACTATTATTTTTTTAATATATTATATTATTAATTATTATGATATACCTAATCGATAGAATTATAAAAATGAGAATATAAAATATTATATTATACAAAACAAATAATATCAATATTATGGAAATTTATAATAAATATTTTTATTTATTTTACATATATAATGCAGAAACTTATTTTTACATTTTTAGTACTTATACCTAATTATTTTTTGACATTGGTGAACTAAATTTTATTAAATTTAATATGAGCCATTCGAGTTAGATATGTAAAATTTTACAAATAAAAATATAATATATTATGAATTTTAAGCAATCATTATAAAATAATATTATACGAGATCAAAAATTTAATATTGTTTTACATTTTAAAAATTATGAAAACATTAAAACTTTATTTTGTTTTATTTTATGTAACATTATACTCGTATTATTAAGTGTCAAACTATTTAAAAATGATCAGTTTACCTGTATCCATTAGCTACTCGTGTATTTTAACAGGCCGAACAATAAAATAACGGTAACAAAGACGAAACGATCAATTTTTCGCTTTAAACAAATTTACTGAATCATGTCTGTGTAGAAAATTGCAATTTTTTTCGAATCCAATGACGTTTTAAAATTTACGAGATCTTGAGAGACACACATATAAAAAAAGAAATTATTTATATTTTATATAGTTAACTTACATAATATACTATAAGGACGATATTACAATATGATACAGTCGAAACAAATTTATTTTAATTAATTGACGCAAGAAAACAGATTGTCTCCCCGTACAAAGTGGGAAATATATGGATTTTAAAATTTTCTCAACATGAATACACGAATATTATATTTAGAGTACCTATAAACAAGCGTAGTAACATATTATGTAAAATAATTCTAAATAAAGGTAGATAATAATAATGTGAATATAAATTTGAATTTTATTTAAAATCAAAATAGATAAAACTTAATATTAATAGATACATTTTTTGTTTGTTTTTGTTTTGTTTCCATAAGGGGACACGAATAATATTTTATTGTTATTCGAAGCAAAAATATTATTTATAATAGCGTAAAAATAATGAATTTAAAATTAAATCATATCGCTGAAATATTGTGTAGATATGATTATATTATACTCGTATACTCGTATACTGTTTGCATATATTTTAGCGAAATGAACGTGAGAGATAAACGCAATAGAAATAATACGATAATAATAAAACACACGGAAAGTAAAAAATATAATATTTATTAAAATTAATTGTTAAAAAGAGATAATGTAAATTATTATTATAATAATTGTATAAATTTATGAACTTTTATTGTTGCGTGTCGTATCGTTTTTAATTGAATAACATATATATATATAACACTAACAACTTTCTTATCAGACAATCAAAAACATACAGTAATAATGGATATTATTAAATACATAACGGTGCATTAAAAGTCTTTAAAAAAAAAATTTAGAAATTTTTTTAACGATTAACGCAATTTGAAAAAATTTCTTTCTCACGAATGACGCGTATATTATGATGTCCGGATCAATTATATTTTATAATATAATATTGTTCTTATCTTTTTCGATGACGTAATTTTTAGTTCATTTTTTTTGTTACCATCAAATTGGATGACTCATAACAATACAATATAATATAATATATTATAATTGGAATTTATTTTATTATAATAGGTATTCCTCAAGCATTTTATAGAGGAGTATATACCCGCAGTTAATTATATTTTCATGTTTCTCAGCCTGCACATCGTTTTTTTTACTGACTGTTATTCTTTTCTTTTCATATAGATGAGGTTTGGGTTATGGATTATATTTTCGGTCACTATTACGATGATATAAAACATCTTGTCAATTTCCCGATCATATTTTATCATCGTTTAGGTCGTTTATTTTTTTTTTATATTTGATATAGGTTTATTTTAAAATAAAAAATGATCAAAGTTTCATACACTAGAGGTAGAGGTAAAGACCAAAATATTAAATTTATAATTATTTTTATTTGATAACGATTAAACATACTAGTAAAATACTTAACGGAAAATTATAACCTATAAATTTGGAATATTCGTTTTGTTTTCATTTTATAAGTAAATCGTTTATAAAAACCAATTAACCTTATTTTACTTGTCTTACATTGTTAATTAATTTGGAATAATTGAAATTGTTAAAAAAAGCAATTAGAACCATTTAACTTTTTTAACATTTCTATTACAATAGTATTATTATTATACAAATAAACATAGTAAACGATTTTAATTATGTACGAATTTTCGTCAAATATTTAATTTGACGATAAATTATTTGTCAATTATTCGTTTCGAGAATTTATAACGTATTTGTTATTTAAGTAAATTAAAAAAATGACAATACGATTAAAATAGAACTCTATGTGTCGATGGTTTGTTTGGTGAGAAGTTTAGGTTTAAAAAAGATGTTATTATGAAACGGAAAGAGCGCAAATTCCTAAATTTGTATTAGACAATTTAATACAATAATATACAAACGAACAAACGAACAATTTATAAAATAAATTCTTATATTCATGTTAATTAAATTTAAATTTTAAATTAAATTTACAATACAATATCGGACGAATGAATATAATGGCAAAACAAAGAAGTCTGTACACGTTATGTAAAAGTGAATTGTTTTACGTTTTGCATAGATTTTTTTTTATTTAATGTAAACACGTACACGTGCGTAATTCACTTATCATAATGATAAAATCGCATATAAAATAATTGTAATATTATCAACGTAAATACGGGGAAAAAAAATAAAATGGGAATACAAAACACCCCAAGTATTCTCGGTGGAGTGTGGGACATTTAATTAGTATAGTTTCGTTATTATTTATTTAATAATATATTGTTAAAATGTTAGATCTTAGGTATGAGTTAGGTACTAATGTTTAGAATATTTTCGCAATAATTATTATACTCGTATTATACATATGTATTTTCCTATGTTCACGAGCACGAATCGGTCGTATAAATACGTAATTTTATTTTATATAACGACATAATTATTATAATATAGAATAAAAAATCGAGCAAAACAGTGTATAAGTTTGCCCAACGTTTGTAAAATATTAGCTTACGCGGTCTGCCGGGTCATTAGGCACAGGACCAGTTAACGGCGATAATGACGCTCGATAATAAAACGATTTCTGTTTGTACGGTAGACGTACTAATAATAATAATAATAATAATAATAATAATAATAATAATAATAATAATAATAATAATAATAATAATAATAATAATAATAATAATAATAATAATAATAATAATAATAG
>JAIUCT010000007.1:22595129-22608202 GCA_021307375.1 Tetraneura akinire | reverse complement strand
AATAATAATAATAATAATAATAATAATAATAATAATAATAATAATAATAATATACCCCACGTTGACTTTGTGGGCGTCGGATGAAATAATGATAACCCAGATTGCCGGATATTACAAATTGAAAATATAATATACTAAATATTATTATTACCGTGTGGAAACTCGCGAGATTCAAAAATAGATGCGGACTTGCGGTTATGATACTGCAGATATTATTATTTTCCATCGTTAAAATACTACGCGATATTTCCCAAAGACCTGCAGCCACGCTTATACCGTCACGCGATTACCGCGTTTATTTATTATACAATCTTATGGTGTCTGACACCGCGCGTCGAGAACGAAACTAGGTTATCATCGCCGTATTAATTTTCATCGTATACGTCATGTTATTGCATAGAACGTCGAATGGATAAAAAAAACTATTTACATTATTTTACGAACATATACGTGGTAAAAAGTTCTGGTTGGTTTTCAACAGGTAAAATCATAAAACAAATTTATTCGACGTAAATTATAACATAATATATTTGTACAAATTTTTTTTTTATTTTTTGTATTATAAAATAATTATAATATTGTAAAGTGTCTAATTTACACACTTATTCGTGTTTATTTCAATCAAATTTTTTAAATGTAATACTAAATGTATGTAGACCAAAAATATAACATTTTGTTAAAAATAAACATAACACGAAAAACAAAAACAAAAAATCGTAAAACTACAACTTTTAAACTAAACGATTTTAAAATATGGTAAAATATTTAGAAAAATAATAGTGCGAAACGTTTTTTGTGCTTATTGAGCGTAACAATATAAAATATTATAATATACACAACGCCGTATTATTATTCTATAATAATATCGTTTAAATGCGCATAAATTTGCGTTCGATTTGATAATTTCGATTATTTTTCAGAATTTTCCCAATACGAACGTCTTTAATTATTTTCGAATGCCACAACGAGAAAACCGCCTTTTAATCTGATTTTATGAGAATATTAACAGAATAATAATTGTTATTATTATCATTATTATGTACAACATATTAATATTATACAGTTTTGCTTTTCGCCGCAAGACGTGAAGCCTGGGTGTATAATATGAAACGTAACCACTGAATGCGAGGAGTAAATTAAATTTTTTGTTACATCGTTAAAATAATAATCTTGTCTAACCGATTTGACAAATTACATTTTCATTAACAAGTACAGATTGTTGTCTTATTATTTAATTTCCAACGATAATATTTCGATAAAATTCAGTTGACTATTATTATTTATAGAAACGAATAAATTGTTGACTAGACCTATTGGTATTGTTATGTGCGAATAAATTTAAACTGAAAATATTGGAATTTTAAGAATACAAAAAAATTACACAATTCGAATCTAATCGTTTGTACGTGCAAGTGATATATTTCCTATTTGATGTATTAGACGAGAATACGAGATTATATTTTGCAATAATATTATTGTAATGTTAAAAAAAAAAAAAATGTAATTTCGATAAAACAACGTCACATTTGAAAATTTAACGGGTGAGGAACTAAGTAGTCACAGGCGTTTCAAAGCTATAAATGTTCGAATTTGTAAATTTTTTTTACTTTTTAAAGATCCAGCGTGATTGTTTAAAGGAAAATCTCATATTTGAAATGAAAGACCATTTCAATTTTTATTTTATCGGTTTATTTAACACGTAACGTGAAATTTTAAAATAATTCCTAAATACGAGTCTGGTATCGTACAATTCGGTATACTGTTATGACAATAAAAATATTATACGTTTTTCAGGAAATATTTTATCGTACCGAGTCGACAAAAACGGGTAATTTATAGCTGATAACGTTGATGTAAATATTATTGTTATTATGATTGTTATTAATCCCCTCACGGTGATAAAATAAAATAATATGACGTCTGTGGCAGCCGTTTTTATAGTCTGTTAAACAACAAAAATTATATAATTTGATTATAATGTTACTAAAACGCGTATAATATCGTATTCTGTCGGAATATAATAAAATAATATCATATCGTATAACAACAAAACGATTCACTAATTGCGTTCTAGTCATAACCCTTTTACTGTAATGTGGAATATTATTATTGGGGTTTATTTTTTTACATTTTTAAGTACGCACGACGCCTTATAATTTATCATTATTTATGAATTTATGATTTTTTTCAAACTCTTAGCGCCATTTTTTTTTTTTTTTTTTGTTCAACAGCTGAAACAAAATGTAATCAAAGAATAATTTTGTAACGTAATCTTATCCTTAAAGGCATGTTTACGTATTTTTCCCCTTTGACGATTATTATTTATGTATGCGCAAATATAATTATGATATAATTTAAAGTAAATAAATATTTATTTAGTCAAGTAAATACTTACTTATCAAAATATATATCAGGTAGGTATTATTAATAACTGACGTTCGATTTTTATCAATGTTGTTATAAAGTGTGAATGAAATGCACGTAATAACAAGACGCGATATCCAATTATAATATTATTATTATTCTCAATGACAGATCGATAAGTATTGTCACTGTAGTATTATTATTATTATTATTATTAATTTTAATTAATATTTTGGTATGAATATGAACAACGACATTATTTTAATTATACCTATGAATTTTATTAGTTAAAAAAGAAAATTAAAGATAATATTTCAAGACTCGACGAATTATATTATACCTATTAATTTATTATTATTCATATGCATAATTATTAAATTATTTTTTATATTTTCGAACTTCATAATGTTATAGAGAATATACGACGCGAAAACTTATCATCCTTATTGGACATTATAATTTAAAATTATTATTGGCGGCGGATTTAAGATAATTAAAATTTCAAAATACCCGTAAAGTATTAATTTTTAATAATGATTTTATCCTGCTATTATAATATTTATGTGAGTAATTAATATTAATATGTAGATCATACGTATGTATAAATGTAAAAAGTAATTACGTAACTAAAATTTACCTAGAAGTAAAAATAATTTTGTATAATATTAAAATTTGTAAAAAAATTAACCTAAAAGAAATAGTCATTCAAACCGAACACGTCCGCACGAAATAGCATGCATAAAAAACGAAACGCGACGTATAGAAAAATTTACTGGAACGTAGACTCAACTAAATATTTTAATTTTCTACATTCTCATATAATATATTTACTTACTACACTTACTTTATATTATTATCGTATAAAAATATAATTTGTTAAATTTAGAAATAGATTTTTTTTTTTAGGACATTTGATCCGAGGACCCTTTTAGGCAAGGACCTAAGCGGCAAATATCCATTATTTCCCCGTTAAACCCGTCACTGATTATTGTATAATATTAATATATTATAGGAAAAAGAAAATATTTATAGAAAACATAATATTATTATTATAATTATGATTGGAATTTCAAATATTGTCTCGTCAAACATTTCGATAAAATTAGCTATATCTACGAAATATGACGGTTTTGTTCGAAAAAACAAATCTCAGTTTTTATAATTCACGCCGAACAATTTAACGCTTTTTCTAAATTTTTTCAACATAAATGTTAAAAAATAGCGTTTACTGATCGTTGTGTATACGTGTCGACGACGACATACTTTATATATATCTGAGATGTAATTTCGTATAATATTGTTTTATATTATTGGAAGTTTATTGGAAAAGTTTTTATTTTTATTATTAAACGTAGTAGGTACTACGAGATATTCCGCCCGAATCCTATTCGCACGGATTTAATCGAATAAATAACAAAATGGTATTTTTACTATATACACGCACTCGATCTCTATATTATTATTATTATTATTATTATTTTTTTTTTTTATGAATTCGATTTTAAATTAAAATTATTATTATTATTTATTTTCATACTGACGATTTAATAATAATATTATAATAAAATAACAATTTAAATAAATAAGTCTGGTATTTATAATGGGAATTGCTTTTATAATTATTATTACTACCCCTAAATTATGGCACACTATTTTTTTATACCTTGGTAACACGATGAAAATATTTCTTTAAGTTTAAACTCTAAAAACACGCCGCGGTATCGTAACATTACGAATAATATTTGTAAATTAAAAATTAAACCACTGTCAGGCCCGCGCTTACCTGTTTAGCTGCCCTTGTGTTGCCCCTACACCTTACCATAATCGTAATATTTTATAGTATTCTACTACAGTGGTCTATTCATTAAAAAAAAATGTAAGGGTTTGTTTAACAAGTTGTACCTATCAGGCGCAGATCTAGAAAATTTTAACAGGGGATGCTTAGATGAAAAAAATTATTAGTAGTGATATACTTTTTCATTTTTTAAAAATGTAGGTATGTATAAAAAGTTTTTCAACATTAACATTTTTAATAAATATTACTTTTAATTAACATTACAATAATAATTATGAAAAATTTTTTTATAAAAATTATATATAAAATATATATTATATATTTTATAAAATAAAAATTTTATTGATGGTCAAACGATAGGGGGTGCTTGAGCACCCATAGCTCCCCCCTGAATCCGCGCCTGGTACCTATAAACAATAATTCAGAATTTTTTTCTCCTTATAATGTAGAAAAAACAATTGTTTAATAAATAAATAGGTAATAACTTGCTTAACAATGTTAATAATTAGGTACATCATAATATTTATATAAAATATTTAAATTATAATACATTAAACATTTAATAATTAGGCAACTTATTATAATTGATATAACATTTTATTATTAATATAATATATTTCAAATAAGATAATATATTATGATTTATGATTTGATACACATTATATATTTATATATTTCGAATTTTTATCAAAATAACGAAAATATTTTGATATGCTAATTAAATCTTGAAACTAATTTTATCTAAAAACGACCATATCTATATCATAGAGATTATTTTAAGTTTAAGGCCGCCCTTAAGTTTTGGCCGCCTTTGTTATTTGCACACCTTGCACACCTAGTTAGCGCGGGCCTGACCACTGTAATGTAATTATTCTTTACAAGTGGTCCGATGTGACGTCATAAATATTACGCAACACACAATAAGTTTTTACTCGTTTAGATACTGTCGTGCAAGCCGTGCAGGCTTCTCGAAATAAACATATAAAAAATTAATAAATATCGAAATAATGGGCTTATGTACTTATAAAAAACGGCATTAATCGTTAAATTTTAAACTTTAAATTACTGAAAATATAATGTCGACGTTATTAAAAAAATAATTTTAATTTTAATTGTTGACTGTACGCGCAGCATTATACGTTTTAATGTGAAATAATAAAATATTTGTGTTAATTAAAAATTTACCAATTTTAAGGAAATTGATAATGAATAAATAAATATACACATAATTAAGTATTTTTCATAATTAATTTTTGTTGATCAAAAAATTGTTTTCCTTTTTTTTTTTTTTAATGTATATTATTTTCTATCGTAATATTATTCCAAAAATTTGATATTATTTCTTTATTGAAATATAACAATAAGTAACTCCTGAGTCCTGATCAACTAAATAAATGAAATTTTAAATTTTAAATTTCAATTTTATTTTCTTTCTTTTGTTGACAAAATTTATCATAAAAATTCAATGAAAAGTATAATCGTAAAACTTTGATACAAATTGTCACTGTTGATATTTCAGAGTAATAAAATAAAAAAAAATCAATTATTAATTAAATTTAAATTTACTTAAAAATAGAAACCTTTTAATTAACGAAAGTAAAAAAATATCAAGAAATTATTTTTTTTTTTTAATCTGTAAATCTACTCGGTTTTATCTTCATGGAATCTCACGTAGTTTTTTTTATATTTTTAATTAAATTTTATATATTTTTTTTTTTATTTAATACTTTTGAGCTTTATATAATTTGTATATTATATTATCTGGTGTATACACACTCTTATGCATGCTTATTATCGTTATACTTTATGTTACCGAGAAACTTTTTCAAAAAAAAAAAGGATACAACAATAATAACTAATAATAAACTTATAATTAATTTATTCGGATGAACCCAAATGATATTAAATTTAATAATTATTATCTGAATGAATTACAAAATTATACCAACCTACCAACATTGATCAATATTATAAATTATTGTACGATTTTATTATATTAAATTCTTAACTATATTAATATTATTGTGTTATTTTAATATTGAATAATTTATTTCAGTTCCGATTGTGCGCATGCATTTATTTTACGCTTGACGAATATCATAATATTATTGATAATATTTGTACCATATAAACTAACGAAAAACGTACTAATTAGTGCCAAAAGAAAATGCTGCTTAAATCCTTGTCACTACTGGATGTACCCTTCTCCTCCCCCAAGAAGGTAATATTCTACAAAAAATTTATATTTATTTTTCATTTTTTTTTTTGATATTTATACATAAAATACATAATTTAAACATACAGCTAGTACCACAAAGTGCGTAAAATGTAGAAACGATCAACCCACTTCTTCTTGCGTAAAATCTCCGGATCTACCGGCAAAATGTGTCCTTTGTGAAGGAGCTCATCCAGTCAACTACAAAGGTTGCTCTATATAAAAATAACTATTTCAAAGACGTCTCAAATTCTCAAGTAAAAAACCACAGCCTTTAAATTTATCGAATTTCACCACATATCAGCCGAATACACATGAACGATCAACTACTGTGCATCTCACCAAACAACGTACTTATGTAAATGTAACTGAGGGTCACCATCCTTATAATAATGACTCCACTTTAACAAACAACTGTAATATTACATATTTTTCTAAATTCATCGAAGAATTTAAATTAACCATCATCTAATAGCATCACTTCTAATTCGTCCTTATCCCCTAACTTGGAACTCAAATTATTTAAGTAATTTCAAAGACGAGTTATTATCCATTTTACAAAATAACAGAATAGATATTGCATCATTTCTGAAACGCATTTCACTTGGACACCATACCTTATCTACCAGGTTATAATATAATTCTTAAAATCAACCACCCAAATGGTTACAGCTCACACGGATCTGCCATCATCTTTATTGTTTTACCAACTACCGCCATATGAAACAGATCTATAACACTCAACATTATTCCCATAAACGTTTACGCAGCTTATAGCCAACCAGGTCACTTAGTGATCCTAGAAGACGTTTAAAAAATAAATGATACCGGGACCTCCTAAATGATTAAAAAAAACATTAGGTATTCTGGTATTATATTTTATGAAGTTCCATTGTTGGACGGATTCTTCAATCTTGTTATCACAGCCAACATCTCTATACTTCCACTTGTGTTTATTATAAAAACATATTTTACAGATTGTATAAAATATATTTGAAAAAAAAATGATTTTATACCTAGTCAATATACTCGTATTGTAATAAGAAAGCAATAAAATAAAAATATACCATGTTTTTCACAATAACCAAACACTATAAGTAGGTATATTTTTTTATTTATCATTGAAACAATAATAATTAATAATATATATTATATACCTACATATATAGTCTATAATATGAAGATGAAATTATGGTTCAAAAACATTTGCTCGTCGATGGATAGATACACGCGGACTCGAGGGACTGAAGAATAAAGACAATAACGGATTCATATAACGTGGATGTATTATTGTAATTAATAACATTTTACGCACGAAAACAAAGTTACAAAAAAATAAACGCACGTTTTAGACTCGAAATGATATAATACGTTTTCTCGTAGAATGATAGTAAAATATATTATATAAAAAAATTAATATATCTAATGTATATGTACACAAAATATAAAAATGTGAGATAGTTCATAACATCATATTGTAAATTTGACGATAAATTAATATATTATAGATACAAAATTATCGCATTTATATACGTATTAAACGATATCAGCGTAGTACATATCATTTATTTTTTTTTATTTACATATTTGTATATTTTGATACATAATATCAGTCGAACGATTGTCGTTTTTAACGCGAAAATTCGTCGCTAACCGCGAGTTCTCGACTCGTTTCAACAACTGTGCCGTTGATGTTGGTCCGAATGCGGTATCAGCGGAGGTATATCGATCACGGTTTCCGTAGGCAATTTAACCGTGTTAGATAAAGCCGAGGTAGTTGTGGTGTTGCTCACGCACGACGACGACCTGACGTTGTTCGAGGTCGGCAACCACGGCATCAGTTCTTTCGGGTCTTGTCGATCGCTGTAAAAATAAAATAAGGTATAAACACCTGGGCACGACTGTTGAAAATTATGAGTCCTTTCTGGGTTTCTTTATTAAAATATAATCACGATGGCATATAGTTATAATAACAATTAGATAGCCGACTTCATTATTATAGGGAAAATATGCATCCGTATGTCAACAGAGGCAATGTTTGAATCACGTGATCGCTGAACTTCCGTTTACAACATGTTTCTGTACGTACCTAATTTAACCTAATTTAATATTAAATATCGTACTAAGTAATATTACAAAATTTGTATTTATTCCTTATCAATTTATGTTATGAAATATGTTTGTAAACAATGCCCAGTTGACATATACAGCATCTTACCCTTAGATAATACATAGAGGATAGGGGACATGCCTATGTTGAA
Organism: Tetraneura akinire; assembly: GCA_021307375.1. NCBI lineage: Eukaryota > Metazoa > Arthropoda > Insecta > Hemiptera > Aphididae > Tetraneura > Tetraneura akinire. The sequence goes on along the minus strand of JAIUCT010000007.1, from coordinate 22,599,567 downwards.
TACATAAGGGACACCGGGCAAATCGTAGGGAAAATTTTGAAATTACCGTATGACCAAAAAAGTCATTATGTAACGCCCGTGGTCATGAAAAATTTTTCCCACAATTTTTTGGACGATTTTTTTTTTATCTCCCTGTAACTTAAAAAGATGGTGATTGAACATACAAAATATAACTAATGGGGCTCTTTAAGCATGCAATTTTAGTGTAAATGTCCTATCCGGCTATCCTGAGTATTCTATTAAACAGCGCAGATTCCGATCGAATAAGATTCTGCGATCTGACGGATCGTCGAAATAGAATTATATCGCTCTTCGACCACAAATTAATAATAATCTATCATATTACATTCGATCGTGTACAGGTTAAAAGGAAATTTCGTCGCCGACCGTCAACGTGACACTTATGACAGACATTCAGAATATTACTATAACTAATATAAATCAATCTAATATAATATGGTATGATACATCATCGTAACGAGTTGAAATTAGAACAGCCAAATAGAATTTATAAAACAAAATAATAGATGGTTATGAAATGACCTAAATTTAAAGTTTTTTTTTATAAATATATTCTAAAATTGATGGACGCGACTCGAAAGAAACTTATTCAGAACAATATTAGTAATAATTATTATTGCTCTTTTAAATAATTATAAAAGAAGAATCCCGCGATAAATTAATAACATTTCCTTCAGCGATTTTGAACACTGAATTTTTAATCGCTCAAATAATAAAATAATGACAATAACTTAAACATTTAGAATTATTTTTTTTCCCCAGACGGTATTTTTATTTTTTATTTTTTTATTTTACTTTTGTCTTATCCATATTGTCTTAAACATTTTTTTGTACCGTCTAGACTAATTTAAAAATTCCTACAGGTATACTTGGACCGTGATCTGTCAGTTTGTATAATGTCGACAAAAATTCAATGTAGAAAATTAAATAAATGTCGTCAAAAAGCAATTTCATCGAGGAAAGTTGAAAAAAAAATGTGTACCTATAATATTATTTTATGGAAAATTTAATACGATTTTCACTTTATTTGAAAATAATAATCATGACAGTACGATGGTCTGGATATATTTATAATGCTTTGTTAATATACAATTATTATTAATTTATATTCATTGTTTTATAAATATAAATATTTGTATAGAACATTTATTTTCAATGGAATGAGCAAACGAGTTTAGTTTTTGGAGGAAAATGACGTCTTACAATATTGAAGTTTATTTGAAAAAAAAATATCACTTTGTAAGTAATAAGTATCCAAGTAGAGAATTTCGTTTTGCTGATTATAAAACAGTGGAATACCTCAAGGAGCATGGGAAAAATTAACCAAGAAATACTACCGGTAATGGTCTTGATAAAATTGTTTTTCGTTATTTGGTATTGTAATATTAACAACGAAAGATCGAAATATAAATATTTAACAATAAATTTAATGTAAAACATTATTTGAAACGTTTATTATATTATATTATGTTTAGACTTATACATAAAATATATATTGAACTCATAAATTTGTTAATTTTTATTCGTTCAAATATTTTATTATTAAAATGTGTCTGCTAATTTCAGGTTAATTTTATGCGAATACTGAATATACGTGTCACTAACCTAACCTAACCTAACCTAACCTACATACATCTTATAATTATACCTATTCATGGTTAGGTTGTATATCATTAAAATAACAATATATATTAAAAATATTATATTCTATAGTGATATATATATATTTTTTTTTTTGTTATATGCATGTAGAAAACATTTTTTAAATAATTGATAATACGAGCATTGTCACTAATTTTATCATCGCATAAAATATGCGCACATTTATATTATATCACAGGGTGTATGATAGTTAATGTGGGGTTGGATTGGTAAACTATAATTAATAATTAATGATCTCACCTTATTATATCGGTATTTATTTTTCCCAGTGTCCAGGATCTACCGTACTTTTGTCTTGCAGCGAGAAAGTTCCGCTTAGTCTGCCATCGGACAATGTGATATTTCAACGTGGTTTGCACTTCGTGGTTAAAGAAACAATACAATAGCGATACGGTGAACCCCTGATTTAATAATAATAATTATTATTAATAATATTAATATTATAATATAACACTGGCGGTTAGGTCATGGCCGATCGGAAATACTCGACCAAATCACATCATACGCGGACGTGAGGGGTAGGAAAATTAATCGATAAATATAATGTTTAATAAAGCATAGTAGTATTAACTACAAAAATTATATTCTTGTTTTACAACCTCAAAGTTAAATCATTTTTCTAAACGGTTATTATATTTGAAAAAAAAAAATTGTATAATTTTTATAGCTATCGTTATAATAATGCGGTTATGACGCCACCCCATGGACGAAAAACTTAACTGTGACTCGATAGAATATAATGTGTGTACGGTATAATTGTCAAAGTGTTGACTCGCGGATTATAAAATATCGATTAAACTGCGGCGTGTTACCTGCATGCTGATGATTATGACTTTGCTAAATTTGTAAATGTTCACCAGGAGTCCTGTGGAACTAGGATTTATCATGTCCAGACAAAATGTGATGCCCAACAGCGGTATCAAAACCAACAGCGCTTTGGTCGCCTTTTTGTAGTTGTGCGTTTCCGCCGAGTTTGTGGACCGTATTTTCGTAATCAACACCTATATAATATTATATTAATATAAATAATGTGTGTTTGAGATAATAATTTTATTTTAATCGGTGACACGATATTATTTTGATAATAGTTTGTAATAATAACATATTGTAAAATCGACTCACCCACATAATCTTGATGAGGAACAATGAATTGATCAACATTACGATGATGATCGGTGACTGATATATCCAATCGTCCACGTACGAAGCCATCAGGGGACAATACCTTTCGTATGTGATTTGATTGTATAAATCTAACTGGGGGGGGGGGGGACAAAAAATTCTCCTTTAATACGTTTGAACATTCAATGACGCAAATACTATCGTATATAGATCATTCTCTAATAATATCATCGTGTTATTTACAAGAATTTCGTTACTTACGTCGTTTTTGGTCGGCACCAAAAGCTTTGCCACACACCAAGTTGGTATGATAATCAACGGGATACCTGTAATCAAAACATACTGTCAATATTAGGTACAATTAAACGAACTTTGCAAACGCATCGTTATATAATATTATTTACGTATTTATAGGTTATATATTTATCTTTGCGGTAACTGAGGTATAAACCGTTGTTACATATAATTAGTCATTGGATATGTGTTATGAACACGTCTGTTATTCAGTAACTCCTCGAATTTGTGAGCCAAATATGCGTTACCACTTTACCTGCAGAGTGTTTCGTGCAAGAATATAATTATTTTGATAGAGGCGTACTTCATATTTTTCTCATATCTTTTTAACGGAATTGATTCACGGATATAATAATTTATATCGTGTATTATTTAAATTTTAATTTTATGTTTGGCAAATATCGGAATTGAAAAAAGTATATACTGTATTATATTATATTGATTATTTTCAGGTTTAGTTATTTTGTCGGTTTAATTATTTTTTAGATATTTTTAATATTCTTTACCTAATTACAAATTTGTAAAATTAAGAGTGTGGTAAATTGCATACGTTTTATCTAGACTAAAAATTATTTTTATATTAATATTGCAGTGTGAAAATCAGCACCGCGTACACAAAATAAATTCTGTTATGGTATAAACTATAATAATGGTATAGTATTTAACAAAATGTTAATTACAGATATAATAAGTAAATCGTGATATTCGTATATTTTTAAAAATTATTATTATTATTTTTTTAAAAGAAATTTCTATAATTTATAATAAATAATGATTAATGATTATTAATTATTGATGATAATTCGAAATAAACGATAATTATTTTTGCCTAATAATTGAAATCCGATATCTTATCTCAAATTTTAGGAGGTATTCTATAGTAATAATAATAATAAAAAAAAAAAATGTTGATAATTTTGACAAAGGGTACGTATTACACTCAAAGCGTTTTAATAATATTCTGTGGCGCGAATTTCTGAGAATCGCATACACAATAGTAATATTATAAATCGCGGATTATCGATATATTATACTTCACGAAACCACGTAAACTTTCGAGACAAAATTGAATAGGCGCTTTCGCGTGCAAGAATCATCTGGATAATAACAATTTTACGTATATCGTGTGATTTATAATTAATAATATTCGTTCGTTCGTCTCAATCGACACAGTACAAAATAATACATTATAAAATCAGAATATTCGTGTCATGCACGTATAGAAATCAAATTAGTATTACTGTCCTCTAGATAAAAATATTATGATAACGTGATATAAATAATTTTTAAATTAAATTGTTTTCAATACGGGTAAATATAATGTAAAAAAAAAAAAAAA
>JAIUCT010000007.1:22575966-22595119 GCA_021307375.1 Tetraneura akinire | reverse complement strand
TTTTTTTTTTTTAAGTAAAAATGTGACATAATCTTTGTTTAACGGACTGAAGGTATTTAAGTGTGTATAGGTACCTATATAATAATTCTGATTTCTCAATGGACTTATATATAAGATCTATATACAGTTCGGCTCGATCTATATAAAAGAATATATTATACCTAATCTTATCACTAATTATGGATAATTAATTATAGATAAATCCACTAATTATAGATATAGAAAATTATTTTTCTATACAGCATTATGCGTATTATTGACTTCAGAGTATTTCACCCGGTTTGTCCACAGTCAAGTTAACTTTTGATCTATTATATATTATTTTAAAATCTAATTTTTGCACTTATTATTATTTATGTATAAACAAGTAACATTTTTCATTATTATAACTTTTTTTTCAGTACTAAAGCCATAATAAAAAAAAATAAAATCTTTGTTTTCATATTATATAAAGTTTTAAGATAGGAAGTCAATTTGTAGTCTTGATTTTTTTTAGAAGTATAAAATTTAATTGCAAAAAAAAAAAAATGAATTTTTGGCTTAAACGGAGAATATAATTAGGTACTATCAAAAAGGTTTAACGAACGTTACATTTTGATAGTTTCGTGGCGATTCCGCTTTAAATTAATTATTTCTATCGTATTAAAACGTTACATTATCATTTATCAATTAAAATTTAGTCAGAAAATAATTGACAATATTTAATAAGAGCAATTTTTTACATTTAGATTATAGAAGAAAAACAATAATTTTATCAACGCAACAATTTGGGTTTAAAAACGATAATAAATTTAGTAAACAATTTAATTGATTTGGATTCCAAAAAACACGATCAAATTAAATTTAGATTATGTTATTTCGTGATGTCATTATCTTATCAATCGACGACCTTACCGATGGAAAAATCAAATTATTAATCCGGTTGAACGATTTTAATACTATTTTTAATTTATATATTCGTGACACGTACCAAGAAAACGTACAGCCGTATTATATTTTCCATTTTATTCCACTATAACTACACTAATTTATCAAAAAAGACATAACGATATAATATTATGCATCAATAGGAGATGAACGTTTTTATTCTTATCAATTTTAAATTACTATTAATATTCCTGTAAAATCGATTCAATGATGTCATAGAGTAAAAGAAATAATTTAAATAAATGAACTAATATAGTAATATATACGGGTATTGAAGCCTTACAACATCAAGTATAATAATATAGCAGTAAAATATCAAAGGCAAAAGGTTTAACGAAAATAAAAAGAATATTATAATGTCAGAGCAGGAAAAGGAATCTGGACTTAAAAAATATTTTGTTTGTGGACAAAATAATGTTATTATTAGTCGAAAAAAATATCTTGATGGTGATGTTAAAAAATTCGAACGATTTAATATTTTGGTGCTGTGTATCATACGGTCGTTAAAATCGTATTGTTAAATACTCACACTATTATTATACTTTTATAGTATTATTTACTTCGTATCAGTGTGTCAGGGTAAGAATCTAAATCTCAAACGAAATTCTCCCTAACAGACGGAATATACTCTTATATTTATATGAAATACGATCGACAAAATTATTATTATTAAGCTTAAATCATTCTACTTCGTATTTTAAACAGTGACGTATTTAGGATTTTAAGAGAGAAGGGAATTGACCGATGAGGGGAGATAGTTTTTGGTTTAAAAAAGAAATATTATCACTACAAAAAAAAAATAAAAATAAAAGGTTAAGGGTGAATTTATTCCCCATACCCTCGTAAATATGCCTGCACTGATTTTAAACGAAAACAAAGTACACGACTAACACTTTCGTTTTTATAATATACGAGTATACGTATTATAATTATTATTGTTTCGATCGTTTTTACGGAGTTCGCGTTACTTCGAGAATTTATAGCGAAAAAAAAAATTCAAATATTTCTCATCAAAATTTTAGACTAGACCGCTTTATATACGTAATATAAATGTGTAATATATTATACACGTCTGCTGTAATATCAATAAAATGTTTTGTCACGAATCAAAATGACGCGGACTTAATTTCGAATTAATTACCGTTATCTCGGATTGCAGTGTTTGCATTATGATGTTATGACGTATTATGTAATGATGTTTATGATAATATTATAATATCAACACATATCCATTGGAAACGTACAGATATCGTCAAGATAACAGATAACAATAAATAACACGCCAAGGTGCTAGTTAAAAATAATATTATTTTAATATTTTATAGGTATACAAACGAGCGCGTGCGACGTTTAATTATCGCTAGATCACATTATTGTTATTGTGAAATTATGTTAAATAAATTAAGGATACGTGCGGTAACGTACGAAACGAGGCGTTCCTATTTTATATTATCTGAATTATTATGATAATATCGATATTCGATAAACTACTAAATTATTTATATTTTAAGTAAAATTTACAAAGTTACATTTTTTTTTTTTTGTTTAAAATTAGGTACCTACATATTAATTATTATATGTATATAGTATATTACCAACAGAGGTTAAAATATTTTTAGAAACGATAATATTATTATATTGGACAATTTTCTTTCGTGTTTCAATCGCGTAGACAGAGGAGATACGCAAATATATATATATTTTTTTTTAAATAAGACAATATTTTAATAATAATAATATTTTTGTTTCTATGTCGTCAATTTTTTTCAATTTTTCTCTTTTCTTCAATGTCGTCCGAAAAGAAATTTAATTATGTGTGTAATTTTAATTTTAATTAATTAATTATAATTTAAAAAAAAAAAAGATATTACACTTATAATATTATATAATATAAATAATAAATTTTTTATTATTTATTTAATGAAGAAAATTCGTAAATTATTATAATTAAACTATAATATTATATGTATAATAATGAACTAAATAATTAAATTTCTATATAGGTAATGTGATTTTTTAAAATACGTTTCTTATACCTTTATGTTAATTAATTTATAATATATTATTTAATTATTTATATATATAAAAATAATTAGTGATTCTCGATTAAAAAAAAAACAGATATTTAAAAAAATCGTCTACACTACGGTGCCAATAATACCTAAAATATACGTCAAAAATTAAACAATATTTAAAAATATTATTATAATAATAATTATTATTATTGTTGCTGTTGTTGTTCTATAATTAATTACAAAGTGAAATAAACTAAGGTATATTATATAATATATGTTTTGTATAAATAAAATATTCATATTATTAGATTTGTTTTTAAACGACACGTGACTGTTAAATTTTCCCCGACCGTGGTTTTTATTTTACAGAAACCGTGAATATGTTTATGTTTAATAGTATAATATTTGTATCGTTTTTATACATATTAGTATGTATTTATCGATAATTTAATTTAACTACGTTTATATTATTTAAATAATATAATATTTATATATTTATCTTTAATTGGATGTTTTAATTTTAAGGTTATATTATACAAATAAAGACAATCTTATACATAGTAAATGATTTAGTAAACATACGACTAACGCAATATGTAGGTAGTACCTACTATAATTAATTTTATAAACATAAACAAAGTATTCTTAATTATACCTGTATTTTTTTTATTTCTGCGTGTAACGTATATCGGCTCTTGTAGACTTGCATGATGATTGCCTGTCAGTCGGTTATTAATTTTATATTTTATTAAATATTAAAATAATTACTCTTTTCTAATATTCAATTACCAAACAAAAATTACGTTTGTGAATATTATGTTCGTGATACCTAAATATCGATTATCAATAATAATATATTTATAATACCTATAATTTTTGGCGTTTTAAATACATTTAAAGTAATTTTTTAATATTAATTTTAAATAACCTGGAATAAATTTTTCAATTTTATTTCTTCAGTTAATGAGACTAACATGGACTAAGAAGTTCATTTTATACACAGTTATTTAAAGTTTTACGATTTTTTTTTTTTTTTTATAATACATTACATCATACTCGTAACTTCGTGTATTTATTTTAATATCATTTTTAATGAAGTCCCTAGAAACATTATAATATATTTCACGTGGAAACACGTTACAAATTTAATTAAGAATATTAAAAAATCAATAATTATAATATAAAATTTGGCGGTTTAAATATATTATTTTAAATAACTTTTAATATTAATTTTAAATAGGTACCCTAAATAAATAATATTATACGGTTTAGAATATGTCCAGTAACGATCGAAGTAAATATAAACATTCTACCCTGGCCGCAATGCTGAATAATACGAATAATATTTGTTTATTTATTTTATACGTAAATTTAAATACTGTATTCTAAATAAATTATTGAATTTAACATATCATTGATTAAATCGTATTTTTAATATTTTAATATAATTTATTAAAATTTTCAGTTTATGTACTATACGAATCAATTAAATGGTTTTAATTTTTCGAAATTTTATGATTTTCGTTATTAATATTATTGATCGGATAACATAATTTCAAAAACTTGCCAATAAAGAATATAATCCATTGAAATTATAATTGTTCAAAGATTACAAATATTTACCATCAACCGTCGTTATGAGTGCTACTCTTGGCACATAAAAAATTTACCAAATGCGTTTTTCAGAACACAGAGAAATTCGCTTGCGAAAGACATTTTCATACAATAGACGTTAACTTTTACTTTTTGAATACAATTATCGTAATATCAATGACTTTTAATTTTGTGTGCCGTATAAATTCAAAATTAAATATTTAACGTGGGTATAAAAATGATGTTTTCCAATATTTTTTTCGCAGCAGTATTATAAGATATTTTAAAAATTGCATTTTAAGTCAAAGATTTTGCGAAAAAAAAAATTAACGCGATACCTACAAAGTAATTCAATTACGCCGAGTCATATTGTTCGTTAAAATCTTTATAGACCAAGACTCAAGAGAGATAAAAGTTTAATTATTGATTAAATTATGAATCGCGTACTTGTGTACAATGATGTCTTGTATGTATTTTAATATGAGCGTACAAGACACACGCGGGTGATAATAAGTTAAATGATAATTATTCACAAATATAAGTTTAAATTAGATTTTATCGAATATGAATATTCGAAATGATTTATCGTCTCTCGTATTTCTTGTTTATACGTAGTTTATCGTATAGTTTGCTTAATATTAAATAAAAAAAAAACTTTTGAGAGTATTTCCAAATCTTTCATCTATTCGATTGAAAACATATTTTTGACTCGAGCAAAAAGTATACATATAGAGTATATAGTTCAGTTTATAGTAAAAAAATATAATATAATATTCTTCAGACTAGAAAAACTACGCATACTATTTAAAAAATATATATTTATACAGTGTACAGCATATTCGTTATTCATTATAGGAATAACATAATAATAATATAAATGTATATACGATCCTCAGTAAATTCGGAATATTCGCGAATATAATAATAGATTATAATTTACAGTTGGCAAAGTTTGATCCTCGAACAAGAAGCATAATAATATCATAGGAAGTTTCAACGTAATTCGACAACGTACTACGTGTCGATACATTATAATATACATACAGTCATAACTCACAATGACTAACAAGACATAATAACTCATTGTTCAGATATAATATTATTATAATAATATGCGAATGTCTTCGTTAATGATTATACAAATATATAAGTAAAACTCACGGATAGTCATAGATCAATATATAAAATAGGACTGCTAGGTTACAGTAAAATCGTCTATAGTAAAATACAAAAAGGAAACTAATAAAACGCGTGTTATATATTGTGACGTGTTTTATGTTTTGCACATTTTATGATCGTCGATCATTATAGAATAATTTTTTTACAAATTACTTCAAAAATCATAACGTATATATAAACGTTTTGGAGTGTTTTAAACGATTTTATTTTTGACCATTTTTAGAAACCCAACATAAAAATGACCGGATACATATTATATGCTATAGAAAGGACGATGGTGATGGGAAGAGGGCGTGTTGTATTTATATTATAATATTAAGATTTTTTTTTTTTTAATACTTTTCTGTACACCGTACTCCGGATGAAAACATTTTGGGAAACGCGAAAAATGACCTTAATACGAACACTCTTTATCGAAAGCATACCACGTTTGTGGTAATTGGACCGTTATTCCACAACCCGAAAAAAGTTTTCGTACAAAAAAAAAAAAAAAACATACACGTCATAGTAGTAAAACCAATAAGTTTTTTACTTCACTCGGAATGTAAAATAACAACGCGGTATTATAGGCACGCGTGTTATGTGTTCTATAAACGTGGTAACCAAAAAGAATACCTTATATACGATTACATAACGCGAAGGCGAAATCATTATTTTTATTTTGTCATTTTACCGTTTCGGTGATACGCAAACAAAAACGTTCGTTTTCGCATTTAAACGACTCTCTGTGGCTACGCAAATATTATAACGCATATTCGTAATTCGATAATAATATTATAATATTATTGTAGAACGCTGTGTTCAAGTCGCGAGGAAATATACAAAACGGTCTTATTTAAAATTTAAATTTGAAAATTTTCGCCGTCTACATACGTTTTAAATTTTTCATTTATAGAACAATGCGTTTTTGTTTAATGATATCGTTTCGTTTCGTCGGTACATTTTATCCCATCCGTGCGCCTTTAATTAACGAATACGCCGCGTTATTTTATATTATAATAATGCAATTTGTCCTATTTATTTTCAATACACGTTGTGAATTCTTAAACGTGTTTTACGATCATCTTTACATCGGGGTGAATATAATTTTATTAATCGAATAATAATAATAATAATTAATAATTATTATACCGTTAATGAACTGTTTACGTCGATGTTATAAAAAAAAAAAAAAAAAAAAAAAAAAATACGTTTTAATTATTAACAATCGAATTATTTGTATAAAATAAGTCTGCCATCGATCGCCTTTATAATATAATTAATTAATAAAAATAATAATAATAATAACAATAATAATAATAATAATAATAATAATAATAATAATAATAATAATAATAATAATAATAATGATAATAATAATAATAATAATATTATTATTATTATTTTTGATAAGATATTTATATAGATTGGGCTTTGGGCATACATACGATAAACTCTTCATATACATAATATTCTCGAAGATCAAAAAATAATCTGAAAGACTAGGTCGAGATGATTCGTGTGGGTGTGGTTTATGAAATCCCGTTTAATAGGATATAAATGTTATATTATGTGAGATAGGTAGGTTAATAGGTGGTACGTCTTTTATCGTCTTGATATCGTTTTCCGAGTACAAAATACGGTTAAAACTCGATATACGTATTTAATTAAAAAAAAATTTGATATAAAATTTGTCTGGTGGGAGTTTTCAACCCAGAGTATGTGTACTTATATCACAATATACAAACGCGATGATAACGTTTGAAAAACCCACATTTTAATCACGTTTTAAGTTATTTTAATAAAATAATATTACCGACACGATATTATATTATTTTTTTAATAATATAATAATATATACCTACGTGTATTTTATTTTAAATTAAAATTTGTATTTTTAAATAGGTATACGTTGCTATCCAATTGAAAATTTGAAATATAATTTTTAAAAAAAAATAAATAATTTTTTAAATGACCGAATGTACGAGGTAAATTAACATAAATTCACCGGCGTAGTTTATATTTAGAATTCAGATGTGTGTGTGTGTGTGTATAGTATTGAAAAAAGTAGATATGCCACGAAGCGGAGTCGCACGCGGGTTTGTGTTAAATAATTTTGCACCCGGTACGCAGTTAATAAATCGTTAGATTGAAAACCCCTTACTACTGAATTTTTCCCGATTCGAGCATTACCGTTACCGCGTTACTGGAACCAGGAACGGAAACGAAATGCGGTTATAATAATAATTTTCCAAAACAATGTAGAATAACATTCAAATATACCCTCGCACATAATATTATAATAATATTGTCACTCGCCCAAATATTACCAAATTATATAATATAACGTAACGTGTTTCGTGTGTATTATTCGATTATTTTTAAAAAAAAATTTTGTAAGAGAAAATAAATAATTTTTTAAGAAAATTGCGATAACGAAAAAAAATTAATTTCATTAAAAAATTAAAAAAATATAATTTAATAGATATAAGTATGGAGTTATTTTAGTAATTATTTATAATAATTAATATGAATAAAAATGATTGTGTTCGGCAGTCGGTAGGACGATGCGTAAAATTATCAGTGTCGGGTATGTTAAGTAAATATTTAGATGAAATAACACGAATAATTTACATTACGCGTAGGTATATAACGTAATAATCTGCAAAGATGTAATTATAATTATTTAATTACACTGTACGACTACTATCGGCCTGTTTGCCGAATTGCGTCACGCTCACGAGTTCACAAATATTGATTACGAGTGATAAAAATATAATAATTATTAATTATAGAGAATCGACATCTGAAATTGTTCAGACGTCATTATTCGTGGGTCTACACACATAAATGATGTATTCTCCTATATAGACGCACAAACGGGTAAATTAATAAAATATTAAAAAAAAAAAAATTTGAACATGTAAAAACATCGACTGATACATAAAGATATTGAAATATATGCAATAAAATTACATTTTCATATTAATTGTTCAAATCGAAATGTAATAAAATAACGTCTAACGAAATGATATATTATATTATTATGTAAATTTACTTGTTTTTTAGTAGTTTTTTTAAAAAAAAAAAAAAAATATATGTATTTATTTATAGCAATATTCTAAAAACGGAAGAAACCTGAAACAAGTGTACAATCGTTGTAATTAAACATTTATACATAATAAATTTGTAAATTCGTTTTTATTTTCAATCAAACAATATTATTATCTATGCCGTACGCGTTATAATACTACGATTATTACAACGATATCAAAAGAAAAAAAGAAACAAAATAAAAACCAAATGATAATCAATGATAAAAAATATGATAATAAAACGTAATGTAGATACAATGTTTTATATCCGCTATTATGTTTTGAAACATTACTACGAATTAAGATAATAAATTTATTTCATCGTTATATAATATTATACAAAGGTTATCAACTTTAGTGATACTATCGAAAGGTCTTTCAAATGCCTAAAGGTACAGGCGTACAGTAATTATAATATTAACAGAAATTTATCGGATTTGAAATAATCATACCTATGAAAGGAGGGTGTTTTTTTTCTTTTTTTAGATTTTAAGAAAGTACTTTTATACTTATTTTGAAGTTTTCGTACGACGAAACACTTATGTTTAAAATGAACGAAACATAATTTTCTGTACCTGTTATCCGAGTTAAATTAATTTGTACATAGCGACTAACGTTTTATTATCCTTAATGGAATATCGAACTGATACTTAGTATTTCAAACTATGGTATAAGAAATAATTTATTACCTATTTTAATATTACATAAATAAAGTTTATTATAATAACATGGTTACTTAAAATGTTATACATTTATGATGATGTAGCTATGTAACTTATAAATGGATATGAACTATGGATATAAACGATGGCTGTATACGAATATTATATTGTTATTAGTAGAAACTTGTTTGTGAGATGAAAGGGATCGTATAAATATCGTAATCGTTTTAATGCAGTTTTAGTTTTCCAATGAAGTGTATGACGTATACCGGACTCGGTATATTATAGAAAGTTGCAATTTCAAAGATTTCACGTTTTCAGTACCTATCTAAGTAGAGTTTAAAATGAAACGTCTTGCCGTCTTGACGTGACACGAGATTTTTACTCGCGCGAACGGAATGTTTTCGATATTTGGTCAGATTATAAACTCCATAGAAAAACGTGCGTGTATATGTTTCTGTGTAAATCCAAAACCGTTCGATATTTTATTATCGTAATAATATCATGGTAAATCGAATTGTTTAATTTAACTTTACTCTTTGTGGGCGCAATAATGTTATGTCCTACTTTTCAATACACATAGTAACTATTATCCTTTTGTCGTATTATTAATTAAATACGTACACGTTATTTATTTCAAGTCCGCACACATTTCAAACCCGTCACTACGTCACCGCAACGACAAAGGTCCCGCACGGAAAATCGTTATTTACCCGTTGATCTTTTCAATATTTATACATCTGACATTACGAAAAAAAGAAACCAACCAGCATTTTAGTTTTATTTATACCCCGTAACAGCAAAACTGGTAAAATATGCTGCGTAAAACATCAATTTAAGCCATAATAGTCGAAATTTATATGACAGACGAATAATAAATAAAATATTCAATAGATCAATTTCGGTAAACTAAATTTAGTATGAAACACTAACACGACGAATTCGAGATAATCCTATAAATTGTATTTGAAGACGCTCTTTTCCAAGAAGATTGAATATTATTTTTTTTTAAAAAAAAAATAATAATTTTGGACAATTATTATGATATCTAAATTTCCACATATAAATCTGAATTTCTGCAATTTCACGATATTAGTGATACGAGTATACTTACATTATAAGTAATATTTTACTACCTAATTTATATTAGGCGGTATCATTGTAATCTATTGTGCTGGAAATATTTTGGAAATCCTTAAATATATTTTTTTTTACAGTTGTTATCCGCCATTCAACTTATCGTCTATAATATTATTTTTTAAGTATTAAAAAAAATTTATACATATTTCTTGAAATTTGTATAACATTATGTCATTATCACACTTTATTTTTTAATATTAAAATATTAATATGAATTTAAATAATAACATGGTTTTATATTTTATTGCATATTTGAATTATAGTATATTTTATAAAAAATTTAAGACTTTTTGACTAATGACTATTCTTAAATTATAAAATAATCACAATCCAATTTGGGTATAATTTTAATGAAATAGTATAGAGGTAATTAACCTGGCTGTTATACAGGTATATTTTTATGGACTTGAAATGTTTCTTACTAGTAGGCAGAGTTACGTCCAATTATTGAAATAATATACTTGCCTATAATGATTATTAATATGTGTATGAAATGTTAAAAAATTTAATTAACCTTATTTTTTATTACAATTTTATGTTATATAATTATATTTAATGAAGTCGATTTACGAGTATAATAGTGTTATTCTTTACCGGTATTATATCAGCGGAAAGTTACTAATTAATATGGTATAGCTTACGGCTTACGGTGACTCGGCCATTTTTTTACTTAGCGAAATACGACTCTTCTATCCGTATTGTTATAATAATATATTTTATTCCCAAAGGAAATTACTATATTATTTTAATCTTCAACGACTATTGAATTTTTTTTCTTTTAGTATATTGTTATCATCACATATTATCATACATTCATATGGGATGGAATTAATATCGTTCACTCTTACAATATATATTAAGATTTATTTTCTAAAAACTTTTCTGATGTAATACAGATTAAACCAACATTGAAGTTTCGTTTAAAGGTCGTTATAAAGTTAATGTATAAAATACTTGCTCGCGATTTTCTATAATAAAAATTCTGGTTTAATTAATAAAACAAGTTGTTTAAAAGTTCTAACAATTTATTTACAATAGCCTAAGTAAACAGCAAGATTTTATAACCGTAACTGCTATGCAGGCTTTCTTGAAATGTTTTACATTGTATAATACAAAATACCAATACGAGTATAATAAAGATAATATTAATATTATTATATAATGGTCGAGATTTTTGTAAGGAATTTCGAAATTGATGATTTATTCCGTAAATATTGAAAGCTTATTTTAAATTGTGCTCGAAGGTAAAAATGAAAATATTTCCAGACAACGATCGTTGTACTAGCTGTATCGTATATATAGTAAAGAATATTATTAGGTATATACTTAAATTTGAACCGCTAAATACTAGTCGCCATTAGACAATTTTCCGATTTTCCATCTCGGTCGACCGTGCTATATAATGTAGATACTTACAAATAAAATCCATTACCAGTATTATTTTCTAATTCTACGTAATTTACTGCAGAACAGGATCGGATGACCAATATATTATATATTATTACTTCCATTACTTTACTCCGATTGCTTTTATCGTCTAAAATTGTATAATTTTGAATCATTATTTTAAAAAAAAAAATGAAATATTATAATACGATATTTCATTTTTGGCGTTCGTATAGGATCTAAAAAAAGAATAAAATGAAATCATAACACCATAAGATAATAAAATTATTGAAACACGATAATTTATTATATTTACATAATATATATACGTATATATAATACAATTTTATTTTTATATACAATTTATAATATTTTATTTTCGTATTACTTTTGAACTTAACTGCGTGTATAATACAATATCGTAAATATAAATATAATTTTTTTGTCCGCGAAAAGCTGCATATAAGTAAAATGTATCCGTTTTAGATAAACTTCTCCTCGTAAATATTAACTATTATAGATTGAATTCCAAGTGACCTTCTTAAAATTATAGTAATTACACGGTCATCTATCAATTTCATTTATAATTTATATTATAATATGTAGATATAAAATATATAATATACTTTTAATTGGAAAATCGTTTTAGAATGTTTGCAGGTGGCAATCTATGAAATAACGACTTGTCAAATAATCAAAATATCGTTCAATTCCATATGGGGAAAATTTTAAATGACTATTATTATAATAAAGAAATATTTATAATAATAATTATACGCTCCTCTTGAATATAGTATACATAATATAATATTTCACTTGGTTCTTAAATATTTCTGTCAAGCTCCGTGGACTTAATATATATATTTTTTTAACTTATCCGGTCTATGGACGATCTTATCAGCGTGTTATTACGAATGACGTGAAAAACTCGTACGTATATTATGATTCGTTACACAATAACTTCCGGTAGAAATATTAGGGTTTTAATTATATAACTCGGACGCTAACCAATAATATAATATATTATACGGTTAACGCAAGAATAATCTCGTATGAAACTATATCGTTAAATAAATTATATTTTGACTTAACATTTTGAACTCGGGTAATTTTGCAATCGCGTGACTCACAAGTTTTTGCGTTTTCCCTTAGCAATATTATCAAGACGCGTCTTGATATATAATATTTAATAAAAAAAAAAAATACGATTAGCTCACGGAAGACGAAGAAGAAGAATAAGAAAACACACGAGTTGCGAAACTACTTATAATACTACGTTATATTGTCTATAATAATTATAATTATAATTTTAAATATCGCGTCGAAACGCCAAACACATATCGTTATAAGTTTGAGTGGGATCTAATATTTTCGTATGCAATTAAGACTATTGTTTGTAGTTTCAATTTCCACTCGAATAGAAATAATATAATGAATTTTACAAATAATAATAAAAGAACAATAATAATAAGTATTATATTCCATCGGATGACCAGGAATTACTGAATTAGCGATGGACAAGACGAATTCCAGAATTTTCGGTATGTAATCGTAGTATAATTATATTATTAAGGTTAAAATCTAAATTTGTTTTATTTTTACGTTATCAGCGCGCGTTTTCTTGTGAAATTTTTTTTTTTTTTTTTTTTTCAAAAAAGACATATAGGTACCTATTACATTAATTTTAATATTATAGAACGTTGGATAAATTTTGAAACGGACGATTTTCGAGAAAATTCACGATATCGAATTTGTTACATCGATAAGTATATACGCATCGAAATTAAATAGGATTATCATAATATATGATGGGAACGTCGAACGTGTACGGAAAATCTAAGTAATGCGCGTAATGCGTATTATATCGTATAAATGTTCGATACTGGGAAAATTGTTTTAATAATAGTAAAAATGCGTTAAAAAACCCGACAATTTTTACGTACGTGTTTATTTCGTATATAAAAAAAAAAAAAACCCAAACAAACAAAAAGTAATTATTATTGTTTTTATTAAAATACCGTCGTTCGCGGACGAATTCGTGAGCATTAAAATATTTTACCACGGTTATACACGCGCAACACGGTGTTGTGATAATAATTATTATTTATAGCAGAACGTTGGTTATGAATATAGAATAATCAAAGTATTAAAACAGAATTACAGCATAATATTGAAATTTATTATATTATAGCGTGCGAGCGCGTTTAGAATAATGTTATATTTTCGTGTAACAAGTGTCCAATATAAGTTTCCGTTTTCCGAAGGACTAACGCGCGTGCTGCTGCCGTGCACTTCAATGCCAATCGAGTCGTGTGTAATTATCACAATAATAATAATATTAATAATAATAAAATAATAATAAAATAATAATAATAAAATAATAATAATAATTTTAATTATTATTATGTTTTGTTTGTTTTCGTGGTATAGTTATTAATGTTATTATAATTATTAGGAAATGGATCTAATATCTCGTTTTCTTTACCCCTGTTGAATAAGTACAATTCTAACGTATCGTGCGATTTCATCGGTAAACTATAATAAAAATGTCGAGTTGTGAATGTATAGTTAATATTATAAAATAATATTGGTATACACGACGCAAGGTATTCAAAATATAAGAACACTGATAGAAATTAATATATACACTCGTATAATGTATTACGGTGGCGGGCACTATGAAAGCTGTCAGAAGCTGTTGTTTTTTAGACATATTTAGCGAACGATTGTTTGCCGGTTTGTTTTTCACCATTTATATTGCATTAGCTTTAATGTTTATAAATATATAATTAGATTTTCATTTTAGGTATAGTCATATTTCATTGTTATGTACGATAATCGTAAACACGAGGCTAGTCGGATTTATTTCATTCGTACAAAACTTTCGTATTTAAATATAATAATAATATATTCATACTGCAGTACAGTTATATGTATATATATATATATATTTATTTTGTAGTTTATAATTAAGAAAGTTTTGTTTAAACGGCATGACATGCGTTGTTTTATTTTTTTTATTTGAAATTTCAATTTATTGTAGTTATGTAAAATTGTAGAATAAACAGTACACGTTATAATAATCAAAATATCTAATGGAAAATAATTCGTATGATAACATCAAATTAGAAATAACTTATTTGTAAAAATATTACGATAATGATTCATGTTATCACGTTGTAACTAATTTCGACGATATTTGAAATATAAACAAAACATTTAAGGCGGTTGGAAGTCGATATTATTTTCAAGCATTTAGATCAATAAGCAAAATAATAATAATTAAGACCCTTCCAATTGTTCAATTTTAATTTTGAAAAAATATTTGAACTTGTGAACCTTTTTTCTATGTTATGTAGGAAATAGTTTTTTATTTTTTTTTTATTTTATGTATTTTTAATATACAAATTAAAATTAGAAAAATCTGTAAACTTATAATATGTTATATTGGACGATCCAGATATAATATTGAAAATCGATTTCTACATAACGTAGAAAAGAGGGCTACGACCTACGAATTTAAATATGTTTGCAAAATTAATATTGAATAATCGAAACTATGCTAATTTTTCTTCCGCATTTGATGCTTTTAAAATTTAAATAGTTATATTCAGATCAAATATAATTTCAGTAGTCCAACAATGACATGTGCATGCGCGTGTGACCGTTAGTGTATTTCTCACCCGTATAATAGGTATTTCCAGTATACTGTACAATCTTCAACGACGCATCTACTCACACTAATGATCATTTACGTTTCACACAAACACACTGCGTAACGAGAAAAAATTATAATATTGCCTATTCGAAACTTCTTAAAAATAGTCTACTTCCAACCGCCTTAAATAAGTAACGAAATAAATATTTATTAATTGTATAAAATTCGATTCATTGTAATTTGTAAATGTTGAAAACTCACGTTATTCGTGTATTATTTTTTGTCGTTTTAAAATTCGTACGAATTTTATTATTAAACAATAAAAATAAAACGCGATTACAATGTTGTACGGTATATTTTTGAGAGTGCAGAAAGCGGTAGGTACCTACGTAAAAAATTAAAAATTATTATACTTAGCCTAGTATCGATTATATTGAAGGTATAAAAATATAAAAAATTTTTTTTAAATTTAACGGACGAGTGATCTTTAGATGAATCTAACGAAACGTTAATAACGAATAATGCGTATAGAACATAATATTTTGTAATATATTTATTGAAAATATCAAAGATTAAATATTGGAATTATTAGGCGGGAGTCGTTCGGAAATGTATTTTTTTTTTAACTCGTACGATATAACGCATAATAGGAGGTATATGGGAAATTTATTAATTTTTAATTCTTTTATAATATAATAATGATTATATAATTATTTATGTTATCAAATTTAACTCGACGTTATGTACCCTCGTGTACACCCCGCGTTAATTTTAATAATAATATTATAATAGTGACACTTATCCGATTTACAGTCTTGGTAATATTATTAATAATATTAAAACGCGTCCGTTGATTTATACAACGTCGTATAACGGCTTTAAACGAGAAAAGTTACATCCATTAACTTGATTTATATTTTATCCAGTCGGTATAATTAGTGTATAAGGGATTGCGGTCGGGATTCTGTCGTCGAAATATTACTAATCGAACTAACGTCACCCCGACGAATCCGACCGGGAGGTTAAAAATAATGTCTCTCAGCGTGAACTTTCGAGGAGATGTGTACACGACAAAACAGATTATATAACGTATAATAAAACACAGTGTTTGACATAAACCTCGTTTGCAGCCGACCGGCACCGTAATATCGTTAATAGGTTGATAATAATAACAGTAATAATAATAATGATGATAATAATAGTATGGTTTATTGCCCCGAGTGTAGTGGATGGACGGCGATATTTCTTACGCGCGGTTTTATCCGTCTTCTTCCCATTTCGTTTAACATGTTAGCCCCAGAGTTCGCCCATAACCGCGGTTACAACGTAACGTCCGATAGACGGTACACTTGGTAATCGGTACAACTACATTAGTATTATTGGCGTATATACTCGGTACCGTCGATACTACCACATTACTACGGCAATAGCATCCGTCAACAACGACGGATCGTTGGAATAATAATAATAATAATAATAATAATAATAATAATAATAATAAAAATGATATATTATTAATAATGGATTTGGGATTTATTATTTTGAAAATTTCACGCGCGTTTCGTGCGAACATATTATACTATATACCCGTTTCATTTTGGTTGTGGCCAGAATATGTTTTATTAATAGCACGTGTCTAAGTTTAGAAAAAAAAATTATTTTTGTCATGTTATTTATTATACGATCCCATAATGTATCGTATATTAATAAATAAATTCATGTTGTATTAATACAATCTCATCGATCATATTATATTTTTCCTCTATAAAATGCGTGAAATATATTGAGTTTATAACACGATTTCAAGGTTTCGTTCTATGAAATTTCACGTACTCGTATTTTGTACGTTATCCGCAGTTATTATTATAGTGTAGGTATAATATTATAATATAAGTACCTACCTATCAACAAAAAATATTTAACCAACGGATTGGTTATGAAAATATTTAACGTAGACCGGTGGCGTATTTACGGGGGGGTTTGGGGGTTAGAACCCTCCCCCATGACCCGATTTTTTTATAATAAAGAAGATAAATGTAGGTACAAACTTTAATATTAAATAATTGAATTGATATACTAATTATATTTATGATGATTTTGGAATTTCAATTGAATAAAATATTGTATTAACTGTCAATGATAGTAATAAATTAACGATTTTAGTGAAAATTTTACACATAGGTCATGATTAATGATTGTCCGTATAGTCAAACAATGCATTGTGTAGCCATACATAAATATCAAATGTTCAATTATTAACTATCGTCAATAATATGTTATAATATTATCGGTTTTTTCTCAATGTCTTTATATATTGATTTCATTTCTTATTTCACAATATTTGTCAAATAGTTCTGAAACCGAATCATAAACATTAATATTATGATTGCAAAAGGTTTAAAAAATTTTAAACCCCCCCCCCCCATAATATTTTTCTGGATACGCGCCTGACGTAGACGTTTTTAATTATATTATGTTATCGGTAAACATTTTGATAAAATTAATTTTGTACAATAAGATAGCAATTATACTTGAATGAAAATACTTGATATTGTACGTAAATTATATAATTATATCTTCGGCGCGGTGAAAAATAAAAAATTGAAAAAAGACAATGTTATATTTTAGCTGCAGATATTATTTTATTGTTCCAAAGATCTTTTTACGATTTTTCGTCTCGTATTATTTTATTATTTCACCAGTTTTATACTTAACCAACGCCGTCATTGAATATATATATATATATATTTTCACATTTTAATCATAGGATATTACAGTGGATATAAATATACGGTTTATATTTTATATCGTGATATAATAATAATAATAATAATAATAATAATAATAATAATAATAATAATAATAATAATAATATCTTAACAGTAATTGCATTTTACGATAAAACTTTCAACGGTAATTCCCGATAGAAAGAGAAAAGTAACACAGTCTCCGAGTATTTTTCTTTTTTTTTCTTTTTCTACAAGAAATAATTTGTTTTTGATTACTGTTAAATACGTATATAATATATTGCGAAGAGTGTGCGTCACTCAGCGTTTCCAACAGCCTGCGCCAGGTATCCGTTCTTTTTTTTTTTTTCATTGTAAATTTGTACAATTTCGTTTAGTTTTTATAGAGTAGGTACTAATTGCGCTTAAAGTTGCAAAAATATTAATGTCGAAATATTTTTCATGTCGATTTAAAATATTGAAAAATCAGCAGAAAAATAATCGCCAGCGGAATATTATTTTTTAAGATTTAATATCGTACGATTTCAATTAAATCGCACGACTCGGTTGAACTCATTCACTCGTGGCCTTCTGCTATTATACGAGTATACGGGTGTACCCGTGGTATTGACAGTAACGTAATTATTTATGATTGTATTTTTGAATTAATACAACGGCGAACTTGTCGTCTTTTAATTTATTATCTTCTTTATACTAATATTTAAAACACTCATTCAAACAACTCAATCAAACACCAAATGCACAGAGCATTAATGATAATAATTTATATAAA
>JAIUCT010000007.1:22519316-22540966 GCA_021307375.1 Tetraneura akinire | reverse complement strand
TTTATATAAATTATTATCATTAATGCTCTGTGCATTTGGTGTTTGATGAGAGAGCCAAGAAAAAAACAAGAGTATACTTACTAAAAGCTTTTCGAGGGTTTCGAGATGTGACGCCATAATATAAAATGTAAAGTATACGGCGTGCATTTTATATACTTTTGTCCTGAAGTTAATACGAAAATAGATGCGTTAAGAATGCACGCCGTACAATATATCGTTGATATACGTATATACTAGCAGGGTTTAGTTATCATCTTTAAAACTTTTGTTTTGTTTTGTTTTTTTTTTTTTTTTTTTTTTTTGAGACTTGTTGAAAATGACGTCGGAAATCTAAAATTATAATAATAATTGTCATATAATATAGTAAGTATAAGTTTCACGGTTACTATATTGCTAATAAATATAATAAATCATTTCTTTTTTCGGTAATATCATATTCTTACGTCGCACAAAAACATATCGTTTAAATATAAAAATATATATCAAATTTATGAATATTTTTCTGCGATTCGCATATAATATCATACGTGTCGTGTACTCGTGATATTCATCAAATTCATTTTGATGTTTGAATATTATATATCACTCTTTCCGGTAGAAAACAATATATTACCAGATCAATCACGCGTGTCGATTCACAGACATTCCGACAATTATTTTAGTCCAACGTCCGATAGTCACTGAAATATTACTTTGTTCTAGAGACGTATAGAAGCCCAAAAAAGAACTATAGTTTACGATAGTTAATAATGACTGATTTGGCGATCCATGCCTCACGCAGTTAATATTCTTCACAGTACAATGACGTAATCAGTAATTGAATTCGTCTATTCGTTCGTTATATCATTTTTCACTTTTCACGTAGTACTTACGGTAAAATTTTCCAGTTTGAGTGTTAAAGTATATCGTATTTTCCTTTTTCTTTTTCCTTTTGTACCGTTAAAATAATTTATTTGTCAATC
This sequence comes from Tetraneura akinire, assembly GCA_021307375.1. Taxonomy (NCBI): domain Eukaryota; kingdom Metazoa; phylum Arthropoda; class Insecta; order Hemiptera; family Aphididae; genus Tetraneura; species Tetraneura akinire. Next base: position 22,540,004 of record JAIUCT010000007.1, on the reverse strand, counting down.
TTCTGACTAAATTATTAATTCTTAAGATTTAATAATAAAAAAAAAAAATAACCAACTAAAGAAACGTACTAGGGTACAATTATTTCAAAATACAAAAATAGCCAATTTAAAAATTGCTCTAATGTCAATTTCAAATGGAAAAAAATATACTTAGGAAAAATACTGTAATAAAAAAATAAAATACTTTTATATTCAAATAATCATATGCATTTGTATTATTTAATTTTAAAACTCATCTGGAACTGATTTTGTGGTGAATATCAGTAATCGTAATGTCATAATTTCGTGAATATAGTCATCTTCCTTTCCGACCGAACCGCGGGCAACTATAGTCATTTCGCTATTAACCCGGAAGTATATAATATACAAAATATATCATAAATTATTAAAGTTATAATATTATACAATAATGATGAGTGGATCAACGGAATATCGCTTAATGTACGTTGATATAAAATAATTGAATTGAACTTTTATAGTATTTTGCTCGATTTCGGCTCTGATGCAAACTCTTATTTAAAATCAATTATACCTATATATGATTACTGGAATTATCTAGCATCATTAATTTGTATAATACTAATGTGATGTTTTTTGGTTTTTATTATTAAAGCTTAAAGACATTTTGTTAAATAATTTATTTTTAATACGAGTTAAGACAAAATATATTTTATAATAATGATTTTTTAGAAAAATTAATTGATTTTTTTTATAGTCGACTGACATAATTATAAAATTCATTAAATAGACTTAAACATTTTTTTTAAAAATAAATTGGTAGGGTCTCAGGTCTCAGCTATTATTACATCTATGTTCTAATCATAAATTATTTTTTACAATTTTTCTTTTTCGAGACAGTTGTGGTATTGACATGAGACGAAATTTAAATTTCTGTCAATAATTCAATCATGGTCTCTTGTTGTATAAGTTAATATTATATTATTACAAAGTAATCTTTGTGTCACTGTCGATTTATAAAATACAATAGATCCAATCGATTAAGTTTCTATTAAACTATTATAACAATATAATTATTGTGAAGTATAATATGTATATTATTACGAAATATGTTATTACAGACGTGTTGAATTTGACATTTTAATTATAAACATTTTGTATAAAATGTATAAAATTATTTATTTTAAAATACGAGTACATTAATCGTTTTAATTGTTATTTTTAATTGAAATAAAATTCATTAAAAATAAAAACACAATATTAAAGATATTATATATTATATTACTTCATATGGTATGTTATATTAAAAATAAATATAAATGCGTCAACAGTTATTTACACAATTTTATATTGCGAACTATTATATTTGTGTAACTATAAATAGAAATTAAATAAATAGAAGAATTCCATCACCTTTTTTTCTGTATGTATTCCTATTTTTTACGCACATAAATAATAACCTATGTGATAAAGTTTATCAAAGAACATGCATAAAAAACTTTAGGATAGATAAAATGTATATTTTGAAATTGATACGTAGATAGGAACATTAATACATATTATATTACCATTCTACCGAAATAAATGAACATCTATTGATTTCATAGTTTTTAGACAATTTCTATTTTATTCTATATGGCCAAATAGAAACTTTTATGTAAATAATTATTACCAATTGAATATTTCAATAAAAAGCGAGATAAAAAATATTAATTTTTTAATGACAACAGATTTATAACGAGAGACTTCAATACAATATAGATACGTCATGACTGCATGCATGTTAATATTACCACTATGTTAGTTAATCGTATTAATTATAAAATTAGTTTTTAAAAATTACCCAAATTCAAATGATATTTATTTTATATTAAAATTATTATTGTATTAATTTTCCTCACTTAAAGATTGAATAAATAAATTTTACATTTTACCGTTATAAACAAATCCGAAGTGAATATTTTAAGAAGAATATATTTATAAAATGTGAATTTATTATACATGTATTATTTATATTTTTTATGTAAATTTTATTAATTTACAGTTATTTTAAAAATTAGAAATTTAAATTGGATATATGAAAAATGATAAAGATTATTTATAATTGTATACCTCGAATTTGATTTACTGCAGAGTGCAAATACTTTTCGAAATAGAATTCTTAAGTAATATCATCAATAATTATTATGCATAAATACAAAGTTTATAATATTATTCTGTATGATTATATGAAAAACATTTGTTTATTTCTTAATATAATATTAATAAATATATTTTGATGCTTGATAAAATAAGTAATAAATACTTGTTTACGGCGAAAATATATTATAAGTTTTTTGCATTTGTAAATAATATTAAACTTAGATATGTTTATTAAGACGTTTAAGTACTATGTAATCGATATTATATTATATTTTATCCTAATTCCAACTCGAATATTGTAATATTGCGGTATGTTTTAATATTGTTTATGACGTAAAACTCATAATATTTGTATATGCATTTTTAAATTAACATAATATTTTATCATAATCGAAAAAGTTCTTTTTTTTTTTTTTTTTTTTGATGTTGTGACACAAAGTTTTAAAATATAATTTAACTACCGTAGTAACTACACGCATTCTTCAATTCGTATAAACTGCGAAGTCGTGGCAATCGTATTATATAAATTAGTATAACCGCCAACCCAAAATTATCAGAAATAACAAATTTTTCGCCTATTCGAAGGCTTATGTAGACATATAAATTGTACGTACGTCAAAGTGTATTATAATAATTTTAAATTTACCGTTGTACCAGTTTATGCATTTCATAATACATAAAATATGTAAAAACGGACAGCTATTTCGCCGACGTTTAAATACAATGTAATAAACGTTTTTAAGTTTATCTCTTTTACGTATTAACCCGAGCACACTAAAGTTGTTAAAAAACACTATTTACGATCATCAAAACTATTCTATTGTGGGCGTTATTAGATGTAATATACGCGCGTATGGACTTAAAATGAACATTTTTTTTTTTTTTTTTAAAAAAAAGTGGACTAAAACACGTACGCGTACGAAATAATAAATTACAACTGTTAATTAAATTGTATTTTTTAAATTTTAGATATATACGTAAATATTGTGCACAAAGTGTTTGAATTAGTATTTAAAATATTTACGAGTATAATCTGTTGAAAAAACGCATAGCGTGTAAACAATAAAGAATGTTTTAATTTTATGATTTAAAAAATATTATAATAATATTGAAAGACCACATGAATACGAAATCTTTATCAACAAATTTTGAGTTTCGTTGATAATAATAATAATATTTAATATTGTCTGAATGGCAAATTATAATCAAAACGTGGGGTACTTCTATTTATAAATATAATTTATATAGTCCATTTCTCAAAAACCCAATTTAAAAAAACAAAAAAGAAATATCCATAATTATTTTGTCTAATATTATCAGATCATGAATAAATTATAATATCGATAAAAGATTAATATTTTAATATTTAATACCTTTCTACCGTGACGTGCGTATTAATAATAATTGTCATTTAAGAAATATAATAAATGTTATCAAATATTACCAATGACTTGATATATTTCGTTTCATGTTTATCGCGAGAATATTAAATTTACTGTATTATCATGTATAATATTTATTTTTATAGATATAAAATAATTCACTTATTCAATAGCTTTTAGAGTACATTATATTTGAAACAAAAATATTTAAACACATAAATACATAATAATTATTTATTTATATAAAAATAAATTTTTGGCCACACGATTAAAATGTTATGTAATATAATAATAACTCATGGTTTTTTTTACTTATGTTGTTCGTCTTGTGATCATAAAAATGTAATTTGTCTCTTTGATAAATAGAGTAGGAATGTGATACGATCTTTTGGATAGTAAATGAGTATATAATAGAACGTCTATACAAAACTCAGAAGTCATAAAATTCCATTAAAATGACGTTATACGACTATTTTGGACAATCATCCGAATGATTAGATAGAAAATGATCGAGTAAGATGCTGTAATAAAATATAAAACAATAATAATTCAAATCCATTAAAGGACACTGCTGCTATTTCGTACAATATTTTCTCCGTCCGTCCATCAAGATACACAACATCTAGTATGTAATGCACTTATCTACATATATACATGCATTATCATGATCAAAGACTGTGCAAACTAAAATAATATCACTGAATAGACCATTGACTTATAATTAATATTCTGTTATATGGAAAAAATATTTAAAACGTTATCATGTTAAGACCTTGAATTTATAAATAATAATAAAAAAAAAAATGTTTACTTAAATAATATAAGATATAACAAATTTATGACTACAGAATTAGTAGTCAAGCGAAATGGGACAAAAATGATTTAATTCAAATATTTACTAAAATTTCCTTTAAATAATTTGAATAATAATTTTTATTTTATTTATATTAATAACATTTTTATTATCAACAATTATTGCTCATTGATAACAAAAACATGATAAGTGATTTTTTTTTTCAATTTTCAATTTTTTTATTTTATTATTTAATTATTTAATTAACTATTATTTTATAATGTCAAAATTATTATAATGTTTATTTTTATTTTAAGTAATTTTAAGGAAATTATTTATTACCCATAAATTTTTGTACCTATTTAATGTAGGTAATCAAATTTTTTTATAATAAAGTATTTTTCCGCCAAAACGGTCACGCCAAAATGTCCTAGATCCGTAGTCAAGACGTAAGTGCGGGTGTCAATAAAATCAAATTCAGATGACAGACTTTGTTCACGATGAAAATATTTTTTTTTTCAACTCTGATCATAGAAAAAAATATATAAGTCATCAGTATATAGTGACGTAAGCATAATGTAGATAGGTCAATAAGCACTGAGCTAATGTTCCAAAGTGGCAAACATTGAGAAAGATTTAAAAAAAAAATGTGTTAAATTAAATTGCAACCCAAATAATTATCAAATTTACACAAGTGTAATGTAAGAGGCCTGTATTTATAGAAACGCAGATGTTCATTATGGGTTATTCTTTATTGTATATTATTTCCCGTGCAACATACTAGGTTAAGGTGGACTAGTTAATCTACAATTGTGTTCACCGACGACGACAATTACGACAACAAGCACATGTTGGTAGATATGAAATATGATTCAAGTACATATTGCTTATTGCATATTTAATAAATCAAAAGGGGCTTAATACATATAATAGCATAGTAATCTATCTATATTGTTTACATTAATCAATAATAAATCTACAATTCTAATATATAATTGTTTAATTTTTAGTATAATAAGTACAATTTTATTTCTATCAAGTCGATGAACACAATTGTATATTGTGTTGAGCAAGTAACCAAGAAAATATAACTACAGTTTGCTATCTATAGATCAAATATGAAAAAGAAGAATCTTTACAGCTCATGCTTCATATAGTTTTTCTTGTATTAATAAATAAATATTTTATATTATTATTACTCCTATCAACGTTGTTACTCTATCAACGTGAACACAAAAGCAAAAGAACAATCATATTATTCCTAGTCATCAGAATACAATAAAATAATTCTCCCTTTTGTGTTGAAGAAGCTATCAACCACTATAAATAAGGTAGTAGTCACTAGTCGATGAAAACAAATCCACAGCTGTGTCGAAGTCTTGTTTTAAGTAAGCTATCAGTTACCTAGACACTCAGAGTTAATGGCAGGATTATTAAATAAAATAAGAGGATTAATAATTTTTGTATCATTAGTCCTATTAGGAGTTGTAATAGTAGTAGGAATTTTCAATTTAATAGATTGTATTAAAAGACGGCGGAGAAACAAAATAAGTGCAGAGTTACCCACCTGAATGTAAATATATGTAATATTGTTTTTCAGTAATAAAGTTGTAGTTGTTACAGTTCTTTTGCTTGTTCCATGCTTGTTATTGTCTCATTATTATGGAACTTTCTAAATAATAAGACTATTGTGATTATATGTACTTATAGTTGTAGCCTTCAGAAATAAGAACACTAGAAGCATTAATAGCATATGCTGCAGTATAATTAGCTATAGTTGGGATAGTAACAATATGGTGTAAAATGTTAGCAGATACGTAAATTAATGTAATCTGATTTAAAATTTTAATTAAAATTGAACACTATCCTCTTTACACCTGTTTCCCTTCTACAGCAGTACCTATGAGTTCTTTTTTTTTTTTTTTATTAATAAAGTAGTTATCGTTTTTACACTTACTTTACTTACTCTGTATATATTTTATTATTTTAAATAAAGGAATATTGACAACATACCAATTGATAATATAAAAAAGTGATTGCTTGCTCAACACAATCTACAATTGTGTTCACCGATGACTCATATGTAATATGTTAAACTTAATAATATTAATAATATTAATTATTTATTTAATATAACTATAGTTAGCCTTAGCTATCTAGAAAAAACAAGAAACTTCGTATCTCATACTTCGTAAAGTTAACAAGAGAAAATGGCAGTATAACTATCTATAAATCTCTCAGATACCTTGTCCTGGTACCAAATAATTATAAAATATATTAATTTTTTAAATTAATACATTGTATATAGATTTAAATTTATAAAGTTTATTTGTTTTCTGTAGAGGAGAAAATTCACGAGAAATAAACAAATACTTTATTAGGTACTGAAAATCTAAATTACATTTTAAGAATGCATACAAGGTCGAATTACCTTGTTTCTTTTACTTTCACGATAATTTGCTATAAATTCATAATACTCTCTCTTTAACTACAAATAATAATATTATTGATGATAATGAGTCATCAATGATAACACAAATATACATACGACTACGACAACGAATTTTTTGTTTAGTTGTTTACTGCTTACTCGTCTATTAAAGTACTAAGTACGATTCTACTTAGGCACAATAATGACAACTAATTGAGTAACTAAATTTATAAAAAAAATATAACTTCGATGATAATATCGAACATACATTAAGTATATATTTCTTATCTAATTTTATTTCGATTTACGAATTTCTAAAAATATATATTATTATTTATGAAAATATGTGCAACGCAAAATAACATGAAACAATACGAAATAATTTTTTTGTGTTCTTTGATTTCATCGATTTGTTACCTCGGCCGCGAAACACCGCGAAACAGTTTACTTAAAATATTTTTTTTATGAAAAAACTATACACACTATTTGGGAATTTAAATGAAATACATGTATCTATATTATTATTTAATTAATAATAGATTTAAAAAAAAAATAAAAAATGATTGTAACTGTACGCTACTATAACAAATAATAATAAGCTTGATAATGCAAAGTAAGCAGTTTCATGATTTATATGGTTTACCATAATGCTTAAAAAAGCAAATATGTTATTTCCTAAAATTCTTAGTAAGTGTGAGAAAATACATTTAAAAATATATTTCTGTTTTCACGATTACGTCAAAACGTGCACAAAGCTAAACCATTGAATTTTATTTATTTTGATTGCCAACACAAACTTTTATAAGAATTTATATTTTTTGTCAAATCGTTGGGGAAATAAAAGTAATCGTAGTTTAAAAGCGAAGTTTTGTAAAAATATATCCGGTTAAAATTCAAGAAGGTAAACAACAGTTTTCTACATACAATACATAAATTGTCGTTAAAATTCTTTAAAAAAAAAAAAAAAAAAAAAATAGTAATAATGATAAAGTGATAATAATGTAGTGTTAAAAATAAAAATTTTAAAATTATTAAATCGTATACAAGCATTTATTACATTATAATATATCTTCGTTGAATTATAGAAGTTAATAATTTTAAAATATATTGGTTTTACAATGATGTGTGTCTTTTTTTAATACTACCCAGTTACGAATGATAAAATCGATAAAAGCATAAAAAAAATTATACATTTTTTATAATATAAATTTAAGTTCATAAATCATTATTAAATATCGATAAACACTGTGTAGGTAGTATTGTTTTTTTTTTTTTTTTTTTTTGTGCGTATTATATTATGATTAATAATGTGAATTTATATAGCGTTTGCCTGAACGAAGCTCTTTTTGTATAATATTTCATTTAAACACTATAATTCTAAGAACGAATTATAAACGTATAATATTCTACTGTTGTAAATAATTACATATTTTTCTTTATTATTTTGTAAAATTAATACATTTTTATACAATTTTCAGTCTATATAAATATAATAATTATTTCCATCAAAATGGCTCAGATACATTATATTGTATTTTATAATATGAGTATAATACGTAAAGTATACTTTAAAAAAAAAAAAATAATAATAATTTAACCAATTTTTTTTTGTTTATTTCTCTTCCTACTGTTTTTTGACGTGCTTGTTGACGTCATAATATTTGTAACGAATTTTCACGAGTAATATTTATTTTTTAAATATTTGAATAACAAATATAAATAATACGAGTATATCCACGTAAACACGTGAAATGTACGTATATTGCCTTATTATTATAATGTGTTCCAACTTCCAACAGAAGTAGGCCGATGATTTTCACTTTACTATTAAAGTACTAAACGTCACATAGCGCATGTATAAAAAGTTTTTGGTTATGACTACTCAATGCATGATAATAATGATACTTTATTTTGTCTTAACCGTTTATAAATTTATATAATAACAAGGAAACAAAATTATTTATGACGAAACGTTTTTATTATTATGTTTTATTTTATTTTAGTAGGTATTACAAACACATACTGCTTAAATATATTTCGAAAAATTTATCGCACGTCGCTCGTGAATAATAGAAGTCTATATTTTGATAATGTAATATTAAAAAATGTTACCTCTGAGAGATGTAAAGTAAAATCCTACATAGAGTACAGGACCTAATAGAATAATTATATTGTGATAAATGTTATTTTTTTTTATTGAAATTCAATCGATTTCGATGAAAATTGAATCAAATATTTTCCATTGGTATCCACAAAATATTATTTTTCAAATGCAAAGTAAATTTCCATTTATATTTTCGATCGGTCGAGCACATCGTAAAAAGTTTGAAGCATATTAACGACTTCCACGTATCCACGTTAATGTGAAAACAATAATAATTGTTACATTATACTCTTAGTAACTATTGCATCCGTCCTCCTGTCTTTCATAAGAAAAATGTGTTGTTTTTTTTTTTTATAAAACCATATTATGGACATCGAAAAGAATAAAATAATCATTACATTAATCAAAATCTCCATCAAAATAAGAGATGGAATTGTTGAATTGATAAACGATTTTAGTGAAATTAATTTCAAAAGGTAATCATTTTTAAGCCAAAAGTACACGGACAAATTTAAAATATTTAATATTTTTACTAATTTTTTTATTATTATTATTATAATTATTATTATTATTATTATTATTTAATTATATATTTTATTTTAATATTAAATAAATATACCTGAGCGAACGGTAAAATACTGGTTTTTTTCGATTGTATTACGTTATTTTACATTATTCCATAATTTATTTATATGTTTCGAGTTTAGTTAACATAATTATTAATATAATTGTATTATGGTAATAATAATAATAATATATGTTTACTCGTTGTGTTAGTATACAGTTTCCTTTGTTCGATATAGTGCATAATATTATTATTATATTTAACATTTCATATTATACTTTGACGTAAAGGTATATTAAACGTTGCATGGAATTTTTTAAATTATTTAAATCCAATTATATGAACGCAGAATAATATAATAATATAATATCAATGTGGCGTATTGTGCGAATACGTAACACATTTTGTTGAAAATCAATATTGTTCCTATAGGCATAATTCAATAATAATAATATATTTTTTTAATTTTATTTAATATTTCATTTCAGCGGAAGACAAAAAAATAAATCTAAGAAAGAACTAAATACATAAAGTAAAAGAATATGCACGTGTCATGCGAAATAAAATGATATAATGTATGATATCTTATATTTTGAATTATTTTCGTACAAACTAAATGTTAAAAACACAATAATGGTTTCATTAGAATACACAAAAACAAAACAATACAATAATGGTTTATTCATTTGAATAGTGTTTTTTAAACCGTTATTACATTTAAAAAAAATTGTCAAACATTGTTTTAACCCAACGGCTAAAATTTAAATTTTTAATACCATAAAATATTATATAAAATCCTAAACAATTTTCATATACTATCTTTTTCTTTACAATTTTAAATTAAATATTACGTTATTATTCGTTTAAAAATAAAAACGTACAAAATAAACGAGTATATTTTATAAAATTCAATATTTAATTATTTGATATAAATTTGATATTTATTATTTATACAGAATTGCAAATTTAGTCCTAGTAATTTAGATTTTACCCTAATAATTGTGTATACGTCGTATTTCTCATTATTCTTCACATTTTTAATTATTAAAATTTTTTAATGGGGTAAATCATATTTAATTAAATATTTATAATTTCTTATTAATATCTATGAAAAAAAAAAAAAACACATAAAATGTTTTGATTTAATGCACATATTAATCATATTTGTAATTACAAAATATATCTGATGATAAAATAACATGATATCAAGTTATTTTCTTTTACGTCATTCGACTTGATTGAAAATCGTGCATAAAAGTATCCAATAATAATATTTATTAATGATGATATTTATAAATGATTTATAATATTGCATCTTCCAATAATTTTGTAATTTTACAAATTGGTCGATTCGTTAATATTTTCTAACTTACACATTGATATGATTGTGGAAAGTAATATGTGTAATTAAATAAGAGCCGAGGCCAAAAATATTCAAGCATAATTCACTTTTAATATGAATTTGTGTTCCAATTATTTACAATATTTGATAAAGATTTATTTTCTATCGGTCGAAATAACTTACTAAAATATGATAATAAATTATTATAATATGTTACTTTGAACGTAATATTGAACGGAAAGTTATGCCTTTATATGTAAATATATGAAAGGAAACCCATTATTCTACTATTAAAATAATTTGTTAAGAACAAATGAGTTATATTTTATAGTTTAACCCCAGTGTAAATGTTTTTCACATACGTTCATCGTAATATTAAAGAAACGAGCATACTTAGATTTTCTGAAATATTAACTAAAACACAATATTTTATTATATACTCGTTTCGTTAAAAGATGATTAAAAATATTATATTTATAATAATATTTTATTTTTCTTTCTGCTCGTGATGAATAAACGGTATAATCGTTTAAAAATATAATTTTCTAAATCAGACTAAACAAAATATATAACGTCAAAATGATGTACCTAAACGTTTTTTCATGAATTTATTTGTATTTTATTAAAATTTACATTTTCAAATGTATTATAGTTAGGTAACGATGATCGAAAAGGACTGAAAACGATATATCGTTTTTCTTTTTTTAACTCTAAATTTGTCTAAGTAGTTTTTGTTCGCTTCGAGAATCGCACAAAACATACAGCGTCAGGAATGGATTTATGAATATTGCAGTCGTTTGAGTTTTGACCGTCTTCGTCGATTAAAATTTCGATTTTTACGAATATATTATTATATTCATTTATATTATAATTATATACGTATATATTTTCTCGAGTTCAAAAAGAGGGGTGATAATGGATATCCGCGTGCGTTAAATATTTTAAATCGTACTCGAACGTGTTCGTGTGTATAATCAAACCGGAATATTCATGAGATAACAACCACAGCCGTCCACGATTTCACGACGGATTTAACATGGCGACGAATACCGCACATCAATACTTCGCTTTATGCGACCACTAACGTTGGTATATAATGCATATAATCATATACCTAGGTATAATAAAATACATATAGTTGTACGTGTTACCCGTAGCGTGGTAATAACTATATATGACAACCGCGTGGTCATAATTTTTCCCCGACCGGAAGAACGTATATACATTATATGAAAATACATTCATAAAATACAGGCTGCAGAACCCAATCGGCATAATATATTAGTATATTACGTATCTAAAGAGGATTCTTGTTACACGGCATTTATATCCCGTATATAATCTATGTATAATTTAACACGATGTCTTGACCAAATGATGTGCATGTATAAAATATTTTCCGAAATATCATTCCAATATTCTAATTCGGATATTATAATAATATAATACCTATACGATATTTTAAAATAATTTGCATAAAATATTATAACGATAATACGCTTCGTAGATATTATCGTTGGGAATTGTGTTTCAGGTTTTTGGCTGTTAATAGCGTATATAATATCTACCTAATAATACTAAATGTATTACTGTTTTGACGTCACGACCTGGTTAAGTATATTATTTTGTCGGTCGTTAAAATATATCCCGTGGATCAGACTTACACGATTGAAAAACGCGAACCCTTATACAAACTATTATTCATATTTCGTGATAAAATCGACACCAGAAACATTAACAATAGTTCGATTTAAGACGTTTAAGTAATTGGAAACACACGTGAAACGTAATCAATAATATTCAACGGCGTATTTAAGATTTTTTCAAGGGTATTATATTGGAAAATATTAAATTGACACAAAAGGATATGTAGTCAGGTAATAAACAATTTTATTTATCAAAAAATATCACCTGAATGGGGGATTTATTATCTTTAAAAATATAAACTTACTTACCTAATGTATAAATTACAAAACTTCGGCTTTTGCTTAATCATAAGTCCATACCCCGCAGAAAAGTCAAATAACTATAGTTACACTGTACTAGTTATAGTTACTGCATATTAAGAGCAGTCTGTATATTATACCGCAAAAAGTATACCACAATAATTGTGTAATATAATATTTTATTTAATTGTATGTCCGTAAATCCTATGAAACCCGTTCGGGATAACAAACAATTTGGAATTATTCGATTTTTTAAGTATATTTTTCTTCCATATATTTTAACAAAAATTTGTAAATTTTCTTTTGTAATTTGTACATTTATAATGGTTACATGCCATTTTATAGATTAATATATTATTATATAATATTTGAGTAAATATATTATAATAACAACTCGAAGGATAATAAAAAAAAAAAAACATTCTACTTTTATAATGTTTTTGATTTTATATTATTAAAATAACATGAATTATTCTACGTGCATGTTTCACCTGTTTCCAATAAAATCACTCGGTTTAATAATTACATTTTTAAAATGAAGAGTATAATATTTTATGTGAAATTCTTTTTTCTTTTTTTAAATATATATTTTTTTTTTTTTTTATTCGCCGTAGTCTGAAAAAGCGTATATTCGTATGCGTAACTATTATAATATTCTTCTTCTCGATGAAAATATATTTCGTTAATTCTTAGATAATTGATAAAGTTTAAACGTTTTATAGATAAAAAAAAAAAAAAAGTAAAAACCAATTTATTGATCGACTAAAAGAAAAAAGAAGAACACCTTTAAAGAAAAAAATGTTTTTAACGTAAGGCTTCAACGAAAAATGCATAAAACAGAACACAATGTGACGGATTTGAAATTACTTATACCCATTAAAAAATGTAGTTAATAATTATAGTCAAAATTAGCTTCCTATTTTGAATGGGAGTTTTTTACGTTATAAAGTTTAATAATAATCCACTTTATAATATTTTAAATATTATGCTGATGATAAAGTGATAATAACACTTATAATGTGTATAAGTGATAATACACATTACTTTAGTTTGAACGATCCTCGGTTAAAAAAAATAATAATTATGTTCTATTTTAATTTTTAGAACATCCTTAAAATTATGATCTATCATCATTATTAAACTATATTATGATAATAATACGTTATAATAATATCTTATCCTAAGTGTTTAAATCAAAAAGAAAAGTTTAATTAAATGAAATTGTTTTTCCTGCTATGATGTTATTAAGATGACTTTTTTCGAGTACTCAAAATGGATCAAGACAAGTAGAAAATTGCTCCAAGATTTCATAATTCATAATATTCTTATACGTTCAGTTCATTGAGGTTATTCCTTTTCAGTAATTAGTATTTACCCAAGTTATATAATTATTTCTACTTACGAGTATATTGTAGTACTTAGTAATATGTTATAATTAAAATTCAATAAAAATAGTTTGGGTATTATGATTTGAAACATTTCAATGTATCACTGATTCAAATATAAATTTCACGAGCGATGGATAATAATATTATATTATGGGATAACCAAAAAAAAATTTAGAAAAATGATCTCCCCTACGCCTATCCAATCTAACCTGACCAAAATTATAATATCGAAATATACAGCAATTAATGAAGATAATTTTTTTTGTTATTATTCATTGTTACTATTATGTTTTAAATTGTAATGTAAATATTTGTTTTATTATAATATTATAATCTATAGCCAGGTCGATAATTTATTATTCGATACAAACATACGAGAAGTTTATATTTTTGAATTATAACAACATAATATTATTATTAAAACGTTTGATGATAATATTATTAAAATACATAATATTGAACATTTTGATGCGAATTCATAAGATTACGTGGTAAATAATATTTCGATGTTAATTATTTGAAAATATTAAACAATCGGATGTGTGGTAACGTCAAGTCATCGAACAAACATATTAACTTTTAAGACATGTAGTAATTATCCACGTTGTTAAAATATGTTTATTTGTAAATTATTGAACATTTATATACGTGTATTGGAAATGAAAATACTTAATTAAAATATTATATTTGTGTCCATTCGTCGAAATATAAATTTTTTTTCGATTGTTATAATTGTTTAAAAAAAATCGATAAAAGAACGTCTCCTTTGGTGAAAATAATGATTTACTATACTAATTTTGTTTTATCCATACAAAACATTTTAACATAATATCAGTAATAATAATATATTATAAAGATAAACGATGAATCTAATAAAAAAATTGTGATATTATGTACCTACTTAAATGTGAAGAATTTCGTTACGACTACGACCACATTATATTATAAAATAATATTATAATATCAATTTACTTTTTCGGTTTATCGAGGGAAATATTAATATAATTTATCGGATAAAGAAACTCAATCGATGTTCGTAATTTAATTTAGATATAAATCGGATGTACACCAGACCGATGTTTCGAATAAAAGGACAAATTCTAAGGACAAATTAACAATCTGCAGGTGAAATAACATAATTTATTATTTTCAATCATTATAAATCAATTCAAATGTTTTCCTGGATCAACGTTTTTACACTTTTTTACTACTTATTTTACGATTTGATGATTTCCACAAATTTCGTAATTCGTTTTTTAGCAAACAAT
The DNA here is from genome assembly GCA_021307375.1 of Tetraneura akinire. Classification (NCBI taxonomy): domain Eukaryota; kingdom Metazoa; phylum Arthropoda; class Insecta; order Hemiptera; family Aphididae; genus Tetraneura; species Tetraneura akinire. Next base: position 22,524,685 of record JAIUCT010000007.1, on the reverse strand, counting down.
TTTAATAACTACAGAATATATTATTTAAAATATTATATATTTAAAAAAGCATTCGTAACACGTTATTGTATGCAATATTAAATTTTCTTTGTGATTTGATTTTTTTTAAATATTGATTTCTAATATACGAGAAAGTATTTTTTTTCTTTTTTTCAAAATATTTTTCAAACAAACTAAAACAATTATAAAATTGTTTTCTAAAACCATTAAATTCTAATATTATTATAATTTTGTACTCATGCAAGACACATAATATAAATTAGAGAAATTTATAATTAATTCATAGAATTACCATTTATTTATTTATGCATATTTTGATTAAGTATTGTTAAACCAAGTAAAAAATTACTTTTTACAAATTAAATAAAAGAATTCAAAAATAGCCACTGCTCGTTTTAGAAATTTATAAATAATAAAATTATAAATTAAATATTATAATATTAGTTTTGTATAAAATAAACCATAATGTTTATACCAGTGTTAATAACAAAAGTCTATGCATAAAAGTCATTCCCGAAATTTTTATATAAAATACAAGAATTCATCAAAATAATAATGAACTAGCGAAGACATGAAATGTATAAAGGAAAAATATTATTTTATTACAAATTTAATATTATGTAGATTGGTTTCTAGTGATTTCAAGTAATGTCAATTTCTTTATAGTTTCAATCAAAATGATAATAATATTAGTATTTTCGAATATTTTTACGTCTCGGCATGCTAAGTTCATATAAATTATATATTTGACATTATTATAGTACACAGTGCATACAGATTTACAATAGGACATTGACAATATTCCGTTCACGTACGCCACCGCAGTGGTATAGAAGGAAATTTTATCGATATAATACGTTTAGATAACATTGTTTTACTCCAAATGAATATATATTTTCTAAAACAGTTTTAGTATACTGTTTTAAGAAATGTACAATACACTCGCACGGTTCAATGAAAAATTTGACCAATTTCAAATATATTTATATTATATTTTATTTTATTTACTTGTGTATCGTGTATGTTTTATCCATCCGTTGATATAGAAAAAAAAAATACGACAATATTGGCAAAGCTAAAGTACAGAAAAATTCATTTATTTTTTTTTTATTTTTTTTATTTTACTTAACCTGTTAGGTTTGTTCGTGCCATAAATAATATTAAATTGTTCATCTACACGTCATAATATCTTAAGACGGTTATGTAACAATTTGTTTATACACGCACCTGTGTATCGATATTGCCTATACATAACCCCGCGTTATAATATATTTATTATTTCAACAATGTAATGGAAATATTAAAATATTGGATTAATAATGAATAATGTTCAAATGTTTACCAAAATATTTTTAATCATCAATATTAAAGTATTCTTTTTATTTTTTGATATAAATGAAAAGTTATAAAATTTAGAGTTTAGAAATGACTAATTATTTGAACTTTAATAATTATTATTAAAAATCTTTCAGCAACGCTTCAGATAATGATTTAGATAATATTGTATTAAATTTTAGATTTATAATGTATTTTTTTAAAAAATCATTGAAATTTAGTTACCTACCTCATAGTCATAATAAAAAGTAGTAATTTATAAAAGTATTAATTTATTATTATCTCAATTGTCTTATCCGAACAATGATTCTTAAAATATTGGTATTGATAATTACAACAGTACTGTTATCATATTAAAATCAGCATAATCAGATGACCAGAAATACAATCTATAAACCTAAATAATTCGTCTGAACCTCGTGGTCTGTACAAACATATTTCACACTTTCATAGTGTAAATACTGAATTATGTCAACGAGATAACAAATAACAATAGGTTGGCTAGCCACTGTCATATTGAACATTAATTAATTATTGCAGTTATCTGTTATTTGTAGATTCGCAGGCACAAATTGTTAAACATAGTATTAAATTATATTATTTTTAATATTATAATATTTCCTTAATTTCTTAGAATTAATATTCATTTAGTTTATCAATTATGAACCCTTAAAATGTTTAAATAGTTACTAAAAGAATGGTAATATTTGTTTTAATTTTAAAATATGAACATGATGATGTCTGGAAGCATAAACTAGCTGACTAGCTGGAGGCCCAGTCCGCGATCGCCGACCTATATTCCGGTCCTGTCTAATTCTGAGCTTGAGTTTCTCACTAATAATTTAAAATATTTTCTCTATATAATATTTCTGTGCTTAAATAATTTAGTTCTTGAAATATTATTTTTTTCTGCATTTTTAAAAATAATATTATGAAATAAAATACTGTTTTCAATATATTTTTTCCAGAATAATCACAAATATTAGACATTTCTCGCGATACATCTAGTCGATCTCGAGTCATAGTAGTACGATGCCGCGGCACAACGGTTGAGAACCACTGAACTATATAATAATAGGTATACAGGTACGCACAGTGACATAATGTATAATAATATGGGACATAAAAATTAAAAAAATGTACAATAGTTCAATATACATAAATATAATTGTAATAAATATTAAAGAAAAAAGGTTATGGGGATCTATCCCCGTCATCACCCCAGTTTGACCGCCACTGACCATTGTTATGATTCAATAACAGAAACCCGGTATCGAAATATACTATTGCAAAACTATTTTAAAACCTTGAAACTTTTCGTGATTTCAAAACGGTTTTTATAAATTAATTTCATTAATTCCATCGAGTTCTCTTCGTATTTACACATACGAGTATTTTATAATATTATTAAACTTTCGGTAACGGTTCCGCCAAAATGTAATGTCTTGCAATGTTTTACGTCGAATTCTTTCATGTCATGACTATTATAGATAAACGGCTATTGGTTTATCGGTTTGGACGCGAAACCGAAATTAAATAGATTTTAATCCACAGAAAAATATGAAAAATTCCGTGTTAAACGAACGACGCGTAAACCTATCGAACCGGAAACGAAGGGCAAAACCAGGATGTAAAAACCACAGCGAGTGTACACAAATCGTTAATGTCGCTCGGTAGAATCCATTAACATCGCCGGATATTTAAAAACGACCTGGTTTGCAGTAGCTTAAAGAGAAACGGACATCAAGCGCTTATTGATAAAATACAATTTTCAATAAAACTAACGTAATTTTCTTACTCGAACGTACGCGTCGTTGAAATATATAAAAGCTCCCAGGCAGAACGAAATAATTGCATTATAACAATATTACTATTCAGCGTTACGCATAAATAATGTACCTACTCGTTACCGAGTATGTGGTTTGAATGTTATTTGTAACTTCAATATAATAATATAATATTAATATGTACTCCTACGTACGAAGAACTGTAAATTTTATGTTTTATTTTTGTTGCCTTACAATCAAAATTTGTGTATACGTAAAACGCATTGAAAAGGTCACATTCAATTACGTTCAAGGCAACGTTACGATAATAATTTATATTGTATTTTGACGAAAGTTTGAATGTTCACGGAAACCCTAAATAAAAAGATTTCGTTGTGCGTTGTCTCTCCCCTCATTTGATATAAATTACGGATTAAAAATTCTATAAGTTACATCGTTATACAATAACATATGGCTGTGTATGTGTGTGTGTGCTAAAACAACATGGTTCAATAACGAACAAGTAAGATGTTGACTGATAAATGACAAAGTAATATTTGTAGAAATCAATTATTTTCTGGACATCTTTTAGTCATTGTATAGGTATTAAAAACCATTATTATGTTTTATTTGTGTTCGTTGGTTTCATTTTTTTTTTTTAATCATATCAACAAAAGCCAAATTCAGTAGAAATAACATAAATAAATATAATTATTTTTAAAAATTATATTCTATAGTGTAATTACATGACGTAATACTATTAAAGATTTAATATTTTTATATTATAAAACTTATTTTAATTTTTTACGTTTTAAAATTGTAAATACCATAACATTAGACGATATTATAATAATGTTCATCATTTTTATACCACGTTTATAAATAATGACGAAATTTGTATAGAAAATTTGCATTTTGTATTTAATATAATATCCACTATTTAACGTTTGTTAACAACGTTAGTGTTTATAACCAACAGAAACGTATTAAAAAATAAGTAGAACCTAAAATGCGCGTTAAATTATTATAAAATTTTATGTATTTCTGATTTCATTTAATGCAGAACATATTATTATATTTAATAAGTACAAAAAAATCGATAAATTTTCTCGCAAATGGGTCACGACAATACTCGTATTATATTATTTATTTAAAAAGGTACCACCTACGTTATTTAATATAATATTCACGGAATGTCGGAAACTATACCGAGTAGACTCTAATTTTGTCAACTGTTAAATACATAACAAAGTGAGTATAAAGAAAAATGATATGTAAATTTCACAATTACCAGACAGAAATAATTTGTGTGGTAGTTATTTAAAATGTAAAACTCACCGTAACGGTACGAAATTTTCCCAGGAAATTTCTACAATAATTATTACGTTTCTTAAAATATTAACCCTAGCCAAATAAATTATTACGATAATGTTGTTTCAAATAATTAAGGTACGCGATTCTCTTGTTTTGCATATTAAATGTACTTAAATTCGCCCCATTGCAGTACGATTTTGAAATCGCATAATAATATTTTTTATTTTTTATTCGGTTTAAATTTAATATTTTAAAATGAAAAATCAAAGTTTCTTAAAGAATATAATATAAAATTACGCATTATATTCAGACGTTGAAAATAATATATTATATATATATCTAAGCTGCAAAAAAAAAAAAAAAAAAGATAAATAAATAAGTGACGAACAAAAGAAAGATTAATCGAATTTCACAGCGGTCTAGATTTTATATCCCATGGAAGTATAAAATAATGTAAACGTATAACTTCGAACGCATTATATAAAGTTATCGAAACCGCTCCTGCGTGTACACTCCGTGATGGTTTAAATCAGTTCGTATAAAATGAAAATATAATAAACGTAGGGGCGGGGTAATATATTTCAAATTTTTAGTCTTTAACCGTTGCACACCGTTGAAACGTGACTGGGAAATAATGCCGTACGCGTAATACCGAGGAGTGTTCGCGCGAGTGAAGGACGATCGACGTATTCGCATCATATTCGTGTTTCCAACCCCTATAAGTAAGTACTTTAGGTATTTATAAAAATATTATATTTAACGTATCCGTGTAGAGAGAGAGAGAGAGAAAATACAATAATAATATATTTATAATATAGTGATATCCTAATGAATCCTACTTCTTTCCTTCTCTCACAGCCGCGAGTAATATATTATTATTATTATTATTATTATTATTATTATTATTATTATTATTATTATTATTATTATTATTATTATTATTATTATTATTAT
>JAIUCT010000007.1:22496275-22519306 GCA_021307375.1 Tetraneura akinire | reverse complement strand
ATTATTATTATTATTATTATTATTATTATTATTATTATTATTATTATACTGTTGGTATGAAATAATGCGTATAACCTGTTCGTTTACAAAATGATAATATATGGTTTCCATTCGTCCTAAAATATTGTTTAATCTGTTTCCATATCATTTTCGTATTAAATTTCAATTCGATTACATAATATTACGATATTATATTCCAAATCGATTTATCGTCCTTATTATATTTACCAGATAAATACAATGCATTGCAGACGCGATAAATTTGATCACGTCTGTGTGTGGACGTCGTGTTTACAAATGAATTCACAACTACTATAATAACGTTATATAGGTACTATTCCGCCGGGTCAATATCAAACTGTACATATAACCTTAAATATACCATGTATATATATTATAATATTCTAAATTCGCTGAATTATTATAAAATAAAACGCACCGAGTACAATGGAAGTAACATATTTTCACCGTGAACAAAAATTGGATTATTTTTTTATCGTATACAAAAAAAAAAAAAAAAAATAAAAAATGTACGAGTAAATAATGTAATAATACAATAATTCAAACTCGCGTAAAGTAAACGAATAACAATATAATACGTCGGATAATAATTTGTGTAAATTTTTATCAAATATTTGTATTTAAAGTTACTATATTAAATTTACACGTGGTTTTATAACGATATAATACAAAACAAAAAAATACTGATAAACAGTGTTGTATATTATCTAGATAATTTTTTTTTTATCTTTTATCTTATACAGATGAATTCAAAATGACTTATCTGCATCATTATCTTAGATAAATATGTAAGTCATCTAGATAAAATAAATTAAATATAAATATCTTACAAAAATGTAAGTTACTCAGTTAAATTTTTTATTTCAATTAAATTCAATTAGTTCCATATAAAGGTGAAGTTTCATCATAAATTTCAAAATATTTTTTTTTTTAATCCTAATGATGATTATTATTACTGATACATTAGTAATTTAATGACATTATATAATAGTATAAACATTTATCTTTTTTTTTATCTAGATAAATTTTAATTTATTATTTATCTTTATCGAGATAGTTACATTTTTATTTATCTTTTATCTTAATCTGGATAATATTGTATTGCCTATTATCTTTTATCTTTATCTAGATAAATTCATATTTATCTTTATACAACACTACTGATAAAATACAATAATAATAATCACTCTGACGTCATTATTCGTCGTTAATTAACACGTCGTTTTATCCAATCGTAATAATTATATGTTCGTTATATCTTACACTGACATGAAAACAGGTTCAAAATTCCATTGTTCTAAATTCAAATACAAAATATGACTGATTAAAAATATATCATTATGAATTTGTATTATGTTACGCCCCCATCGACAGTTCGAACAAAGAAATTATTTTCGAATTCGTGCCAATAATAACCGATTATAATAATTAGTATCAGGAAAACGCGTTTGAAAAATGTCTCGTGAAATCGACAATATTTTAATGTATTAAATTGGTCGGTATACTTACCTATAACATCGTATTCCATTCAATTATAAATAAGAACTATTATAATTTTTATTTCGACCCCCCATCGACACAATGCGATTACTTAATTTTTTTTTTTTTATTTCACGCATTTTCGATTAAAGAGAAATATTTGAAAGATGATATTTGCTCAATAATAAAATGAAAAAATAATATTATAAAATCACAATGTACCTACCATTATAGTTTTATTTTTTATATATTATTGTCATAATTTACAATATTATACAAAACAAAGTATTAAGTAAAAATATGCAAGGCAATATTACGAATAATAAAATTTTTTAAACAAATTATTTAGACTTTTCGTGTAAAAAGATGTTTATTTAAAAAAAAAAAAAATATCATTTTATTATTATTTTGTGTAAATTGTAAAGATCTTTATAAAAATTTCATAAATCGACTATCTATAGTTACCTTGTTTAATTAAAAAATGATAAATTCTACATAAATATTATATTGTTTGCATTATTGTAATATAATTATCACGGAATGCAAAATTTGATTAATCAATAATATAAAATATTACTTTCAAAACATGTATTCCATACATTTTTAAATGAAATTATTACAATAAAAATATTATAAATGAACACTGACGTGAGCTGAAGTATACTTGCAAGTGAGACACGTTTGGTAAAATCCAGATTTGAAATTAACTAAAACATTTATCGAATTATTCGAATATATTTTTTTTAGGAATAGATTTTAGCTGTATTTTTTGTAAAAAATTTAAGTGCCCGCATACCCACAAAATTTATAAAATTTGATTTATTAAAATAGAAACAAGCCGTACTGTACTCGTAGTACTCGTACACATTAAACACTGAACGATAACGCTCGTTTTGTTGTTTAACTTGTTTTCACTCGGAAATTAGGCATGTAATTTGTATGAAATTTATATAGTATAAATATTATAATAACGTCAACAAATCGATTGTTTGAAATTGAATTATTAAAAAGTCGAAATGATTAAATATGTTATATTTATACCGTTCGAAACAACACTAATATAATATAGTACGTATTAGAGTACGTTATTTAATTAAATACGTTTAATAATAATTATTTTACTCACATCGAACTTATAAGTTAATCGTGGAACAAACGTTATATCCTAGTCCGCGTTTGATTATTATTTTCCGGATAGTTATAATGAAAAAATTTACACTTGGGAAAATTGTATAAAATATTACCGTTTAAGTAATTTAGAAAAATCCAAAAACATAAAAACTAACGGAGGGCTTTTACTACCATAAAATATAATAAGTTCATCGAAAAATAAAACATATCCCAATCTATATTAAACGTTACGCCGTCGGCGTAATTTCTGTTACATACACTCATGGTATATCTAAAACTAATGAACATTTTAAAGTAAAAGCATTTCTAGAAAACATAAAATCAAAGATTTGGAAAATTCTACTCCTGATGCCAATAGTTGTTTTTACCAGGTTTCTAATCTATTGGTCATTTTATAATAATAATGATAATATATATTACGAACGTGCCGTTAGAAAATTGTGATAATATTATAACGTTTTGTTAGAAATAATCTTTGTGAATTTATGATTATTAATTTTATACCTGATCACATTTTTAACCGCGTTTTAATATTATACAAATCAATGATAATTATTAAAATATATTATTATTATTATTATTATTATTATTATTATTATTATTATTATTATTATTATTATTATTATTATTATTATTATTATTATTATTATTATTATTAGGTATAAAAAATACCATTATATTAAAATAATACAATTATGTAATTTCCGGTTCACATATTCAGTTATGTACCGATATTGCCTATACAACGCGCCGTCTTAGTTTAATAAAATAAATATTATACCGGATAATACTTTTTTAATAAACAATAATAATAATAATAATAATAATAATAAACTCACTTAAATGATAATAAATTCAAAACATTAATAATAACAGCATATTTTAATAGGATCCCACGACTTATTATGAATGTTTTCTTTTTACATTTTGCTAATGAATTTTATACGTTTTATTAAATATTTCAACACCGAGTTTAATAATATTAAATTTATAAAATACCATTATAATTTATAATAATATTAAAAATACAAATTTATAACGTATTTAAAATAATCAGATGAATTTTCATTGTAATCTTTTGACACTCAATAAAATTTGGACACAAGTGCGTATGCTTAATATAATATTAATATTATCATTTGACTGCATAATATTCAAAATTGAAATTAATCGTATTCGTATTGTATAATATTTTTTTTAATTTGATAACTTTAAATTCATCCTAAATTTGAATAAATATTATGATACAATCCAATTTTAAGAAATAATAATAATATTACTATTATTTTATGTACAACATATTTTAATGACAGCTTAAAATTAAAAATTAATATTAAAAATTAAATTAAATTAAAATTGATGTATTATTGATAGAAGTAATAAATCGTTATAAAATGCGTTTTCGCGTTTAATTTAATAAATTAGTTTATTTAAAATAATGGAATAAAAAAAAAATCAGAATTAATTGTTGCGTTGAGTTAAGCACAGATAATTCGAAACAGTTAAAATGTAATTTTGATATTATAATAATCCATATATTTTGACAATGATAAAATAGTTGAAAGAATGAATGAATGTCTAAGGACAATATTAATGAGAGGTTCAATTAAATTAATAGTATACAAATGCACGATTTTTATTTATTTATTTTTTAATAATCATTTAAATAATATATATTAATAATAATTCGAGTACAATAATTATATTTAATCTAAATTTAAAATTATCATCCGTATGAGAAATTAATTAAAATATAATACTCGGGTGTGTATAATAATCATACCAATATACCATACAATTATTTAATCTGCAATGATTACTACTTATCATATAATAGAAAATCGGTGGGAATAAAACACTTATTATTTTAGATATTAACAAAATAATGATGAATTTCAGTAATTTTGAAAGAATATCATTTTTAACATAGATTTAAATTAAATATGTAAAATGATTGGAATGGCTGGATGTATAATGGGTACCCACATATGAAAAATCTGGCGTTGGAGAGATAGGAGTAGAGATCTATTTTTTTTAACTATGATAAAGCTAAGCCTTTGGAAAGTAAGAAGAAGATACTAATATAAGCCATTTATGTGTTTTCGAACGTATACTTCTCCGTAGCGCATGCATAGAGAATATTTTTTTATAAACACCACTAGATTAATCTTTTAATTTTCATTTAATGTTTTCGAATGATTAACAACCACATTTTAATTGAATAATAAATAATAATCTAAAATAAAGTCGATATAATAATAACATATGTACCTATTGATAAAAAAAATTTTACTCGCGATCAATTTATTTCTTTTCTTCGTATCATAACGAAAAAACGTACTTTTTAGTGATTCGCATCACCATTTTTTATTATTATTATTATTATTATTTCGATACCATACGGTGATGTTTACAATCCGAATAACTTTTTCACGTCACATGATGTTTTTTTTTATTATATAAAACGTTACGATAAAGTATCATTTCGCAGGGAGACTACAATTTTGGCGGTTAACATTAAAAAGATTGTTTTATTACTATTATACCTAGGTAGGATACAACTATCGTTTTATTCGTTTACAACCCAATAATATTATGTCCAAAGAGATCGCCAATAAATCGGTGTAACGTGGTGTGCGTACGGGTGAAAGAGGCCAAGAAGGTCAACACAAGTGAAGTTATTTTTATACGTATAACAAAACACGTATAGTACCTATTGTTTAATATCCTATAATTTTTTTTAATATTCGTATTTATATTCAATTCCACCGTATTCGATTTTGTATAAAAATCAAATAAATTTTATGTTATACTGGAAAATGCGAAATTAACACATTAATGCACAATTTAAAGAATTTTAAAACTACTAAATTTGAAAATTTACGTTAGACCTTTTGAAAAAAATTATGTAGTTCATTATGATGGTGCGTACCCATTTGTCATAAAAAATGTGACTAATATAAAAAAAAAAACATAAAATTTACATTATAAAATTATTCTATGCTTACTGTGTTCGTATTTTCGTTCATATACATTCATTATATAGGTATAGTTTTTTTCCTTAAATAATGACATAACTTTTAGTCACATAGTTAAAATTAATAATTATTATTAATTAAACAATTACGAATTATAATATTATAATGCTATATCTTATTTTACCATATAACTAACAATAATATTAAAATAAAATGATTTTTATTTAAAAAAAAAAAAAAAACCATAAATGTGTTACTTTTACAATATTCTAATTCATAATAATATAATATTTGTGCATTTATGAGTATATAATAAGACGAATGAAAGTTATTTATATTTTATCGTAGAAATAAAATGTGTTTTGACTTTTGACATATTTAAATAAATCGACATTTTTAGATAAATAACTATTGAGTGTATTATAATATTATTCAGTTATAGTGTTATAAAATATTTTAATTGTTTGAACAGAGAAATTTATAGTTGTATTGTTTAATATTATCAGAATACAGAGGTGAAAATCTATACAGAGATGAAAAATTACACGTTTTTTTTTTTCATTATTTATTTTTGTATTTGGTCCGTTTTTAACGATATACAAATATTATACCTAATAATAAATCGCGCCTGCGTGTTGATGACAGTTTACAATTTATTAATTAGCAGCTGTTTTATGAGTTTTATTAATATCGGTGGAAAAAATAATATGTTTATTATTGGAAAAAGCACGATTGGACGGTGGACAAAAAAAAAAGAAAAACATTCGGGTCCAATTATCATGCAATTTAATTATAATAACTGTTATATCGCGTGAGTGTAATATTATTATAATATTATTGTTTTCATCGATTCGTCGTCACTCGACAAAACAATGTAAATAGTTTTCACAGTCGTTGAACGGAGTCTCTTGTTGTTTTCGTTTGTAAAATTATTATTATTATTGAATTATAACATTAAAACTACATACTATCTAATTAACTGTACTATATCTAATTAAAGTATACGTGACGAATAATAATAAAAAAAAATGTTTCTCGTGGGTCTCGTCGAAAAACAGTCCGTGTAGATGCGATTTATTATCGTCGGTCCTCGTACGATATACGATCGTTAAATATATCGCAGTTAAACTCGTTTTCGAGAAGTCAATCATTGGATTTTTAAAAGACCGATTTTCTTGTGAAATAAAAATCTCGTTTGCGTTCGTACCTTTTGTTTTGATTAAACCGCCCGAGTATCCGGAAGCGAATTCCCAACGAAGGACGGACATCTGTTTATGATTTGGTAGTAAATTTTTATCGTTCCAACAGAGCGGCCGTTGTTTTCGATTCGGGCGTTTATATTGTCGCGCCGTTATTAAATTCTTGCACAGTTACACCGCGTCAAATCTCGAACGTACGCATCGCAAGCCGTAGTTTTAATTGCCCGATAAAAACGGGAAATGCTAGTCGTAAATGAAAAAAAAAAATTCATTTGTAACAATACAATAATAATATTTTGAACGCGACATAAAAAGTTATGTAAATAAATATGATTGTAATATTATAACAATAAATTAAACATTTAAAGCCAAATTAAAAAATTTAAATTCGTATTAAATTATTGCACGATTGTTCTTATTTCGTATTTGATATAATATTTTTGTTATGTTGACAAAAGTACCTATAATTATTCTGGTTTAATACAATTATTTAAAACTAAACTAATAAAATTCGTCGAATCACGTGCATCCGGTAAAGTTAAATTGAAATATAAACGTCGTTCGTCCCAAAATAAGAAGCAAAGGAAATAAAAATAACACTTTTCATTTTTTCAATAACATTAAGTTATAAAAAAAAAAATTAATTAATTGCCAACGGCTCCACCGACTGCAGGCATTGTAACAGAGACAATAATTATATTGTGGACGTGATTTTACTTACAAAGAACGGTATACAAATTTCCGCTAATGGAACGTTTCCAACTGGCACATAGCAAAGACTATTTATTTTAAACTATAATATGGTCAATTCAAAAACTTTCTAACAAATTAATAAAATATAATATTAGTGTAGTTAGACAGATACCTTTTACGTAATTAACACGTTTTATGCGTGTATTTCACGTCGAGTTATAACACGCATTTTAATTACCTATAATAGAACAAATATTTGTATTTTCGTTTTCTTTTTTTTTCTTTTTTTGCCGTTCAGTCGATTCTTGATGAGGGGACGAAAAGAATTCGAATTTAAAATAATGTAAAAGTAGTAATTTTTAAGTAATTTCATAGTTACTATTCGATTTTTTTGGGAATTTCAATTTATTTGGAATAGTCATTCATATTGAGTGTATAAATTGTACACGATAATATTAAATTAGAGTATATATACATCAATATTATCATTATTATTGGGAAAAGTCAATAACTAGAGAAATAACTATAAGAACAAAAATATTCACGGTTAACTAAAATTAATATTAAGTTAATTCCTATTAATTTTTAAAAATCATTCACAATTTCGTTCGTTTTATACTATATATATACGAGTAAATAATCGTATCTACGAATAATGATAAATAAATTATCTAATATAATAATTATCTCCTAATAAAAGAAGTGTTCAATTATCCTAACCGTTGGATAATATTTTCAGTATATTATCAACAATATAAGAGCGTACAATAATACCATTATGTACTCGTATATATGTGTAATTCTCTAGTTCAGTGATGTACACGTAATATTATGAACTGAAGAACATAAAAATAAAACCACACTTAAACTTAAACTTTAACTTCGGTAATGAAAATGTTTAAATGTATATAAAGTCGTGACTGAAAGATAAAATGTAAAATGTAATATTTAATGAAATTTCAAATGAAAATATAGTAATTTTATTGCGGGTTTACATGTTTATTATATAAAAACACGATATACTAAACAAAAAATATGAACTCTACTTCACAATTTATCGATTAATAGTAAGTATAGACATTAATAATAGGTCTAATCACAAAAATTTATTATAACTGTAAAATAAATAACGTTCCATATTGTTTATACGTCTTAATTAAATACGTCAGATTACATTTTTTTTTTTTTTTTTTTTTTAACAAAATTATTATAAATTATTAATATTTAAACGAAAATCTGCATAATTTATTATGCCAGTAAAGACGCAAGTCGTTTCCAAGGAATCCATATTTATTTGTATAAGTTTAGAGTTTTGATGTAAGTTTAGATGATATGCTGTTTTTATAAAATAATATTATGCAAAAACGTATTTAATAAAATTTCCATTTAATTTACAGTAGTTACGACCTAAAACGATACGTTTTATGTCCGTTAAAAAAAACAACTTCCAATGAATAATACGACTATGAAAGAAGAGTATACGTCATAATTTTGCGGTCGATAATAATTTTTTAAAAATAAAAATCATAATCTATTCGTGATTAAAATAAATAAAACATAGTGATAAAAATAAAATGACATCAAAGGCAATAAATAATAAAAACGAATAACAATATTTTATAAAAATAAATAAAATTAATATTATTGGAGTATTATGTAATATTTAAGTATTGAGTGTTGTTATAACTATCAATAATATAATAACAGATTTGTGTGTGATTTAAGCGGAACACGGAATAAAACGATATATTTTAAGGACGAGTAGTTTTGCACTTGCGGATTAATCAGCTAATTGTTTTTCCCGTTGGTCACTATTGCAAAGTCAAAAAGAAAAAAAAAATAATGGTTTGTGCAATAATTGAACAAAAACAATATAACAACTATACATATGGCATATTACAAATATAATAGAATACTATTCTGTATAATTCGATCACATTTTATTATGGTAAATACCACGCATTATAAACCAATTATATTGATATATTTAATATTACAAACATTGCATATTATTATGGTTTACAAATCGAACTGCTATATATTATGGTATTATTGAAATCCGAAAACACATGCCCTTGAACGACAACGATCGACTAAGAAGCCGGAAGAGTTAAACCCAATAAACACTTTATTGACCTACCACAACGTAGGTATATACACGCACTTATAAAGGTTGAAAAATTAGGGTCATACTTAATGTTATACATTTAATCAGCATCCTGGATTTTCGCCAATGCCTAAGTACCCTATGGAGAATTTGGCAAAGGACAGGTATCATAAACCTGGTATCTTTCACTAGGGAATTAGTAATTTTTAATCTTTAATTTTTTTTTTTTTTCATTTATACAATATTAAGTTTAAATAGAACGTAATAAAAATAAAAATCCACGGAAAATATGATAAAAACGTGGGGGTCTTTTAATTAATTTTGTCTAAAACAATTATTTTTTTTTCAAATATAAAAGAAAAAACATAAATAATAAAATTTAATTAAAATTTTTAATAAACTAAGTAACAGATTTTACGGTGAAATTAGACCTAAATTCACGAAAAACGTGATATCAATATTATTGAAAAGCAACGATAAACGAATGAGGATAATATTGCATCTTAATTTCCATTAGATTACTCTATAATATATTCATGAATAAAGAGTCAGAACGGGAATGTGACTATAAGGACAGAATTCAAGAAACACCTACAGTTAAATTTATAATTAAAGTTGACATTAAAATATTTATTAGTATATTGGAGTAATAATTTTAACCTCAGTCAGATAAACCAACTTTAAATAATATTTAAGTCACTTTTATTTAATATAATATAATATTTAATACTAAATTACTAATAAACCATATTTTCTGTAATCTGTATAATAGTGATTAAATTTAGATAGGTACCTAAATAATAATAAATTAATATGAAGTTTAATTATTTAAATATATTTTAATTTTAAATTTTACCACGAAAAACCCAACTGTAAACACGAATATTATGGTAAATTCTTACTTATAGTGTAATTTATTTAATACAAAATCTGAAAATAACGATAATTATATTGATATTTGTTGGACGAAAATAGTAAAATGTATATTTCTTATATAATATAAAAATATTTAAATCTAGATTTATGAGTATATTTTCCACTTTTAACTAAAGTTAACTTTAAGAACAATTTTAGAATACTGCCCTATGGGGAAATAGAATGAAACGTAACCGATAAGACTCAATTAAAAATTAGATTCATCCATGGATGATATGGATAGAAAAGTTCGGTAAAAGACAAAAGTGTGGTTATGTTTTTAATTAAAGTTATCCTAAATCATCAAAACTGTCATCCTAGGAAGTTTTACTTTACGTGAGAAAATTTTGTCAAATTTTGTCGGTAAGACTCAATTAAATATTTGGTCACTATAAGTGTAACCTGAGTGTACAAAATTGGAGAAGGACAGAAACGAGATTGCATTAGCAAAGAAAGTGATCCGATATAAAGTATACAACTATTATCCGAACTCCGAAGAGATTTGTACATCATAATTTAGTGTAGGTATAATCAATTGTTGAAAAAAACAGTGAATTATGTTATTAATATAATATGAGAAAACGAGAAAACTATAACATGTTACAACAATAATTTGTAGTTTAATAAATTTTAGATTTTATTAGCTAAATTATAATTATTTTAATATAAAACTAATAAAATAAAAAATAATCAATTACTTATATCGAAATATATATTACTTTTTTGAAAAAAATGAAAATAATTCTTAATTATAATATAAGGATAATAATAAATAAATTCTAATGAGTCATAGAGCAACCTAACCTAAAATATTACACGTACGTATATAATATTATAAATAAAATATTCTTGTAAATTGTAATATCAAACTATTATTATCGTGTTTATTCGTTTTGCAGTACACGAGTATCGTATATATATATATATATATATATATATACTACTATACTGTTGTTAAAATGTAATCATATTATTTGCTAAATTCTATATCGAAAAACTTGAACAAATCGATCATTTTGTTTTATTGTTATTGCTTTTTTATGGTTTAAATTATTATTGGTTCCATCGAGAATATACAGACGACTATCATACAAACTCAATTTTTGTGCAACGAATAAAAAACAGAAATGGTTTATTGGTATCTAAATGTAATGAAGCCGAATGTTTGACGTATACTTACTGTTTTTTGATATTTTCTCTCGGTATATGCGGATCAGAATTTGTTTATCAATTTTTTTTTTAAATGTAACACGCAGTCCAATAAAATGAAATAAAATAAATATAATAATATGACAAAATTTAATATATAATACAGTTTCTCGTGAGTCATACCTATATTATAGTATTAACATTTGTAATTTCTTACTCGAATCCAAAACGTTTTTAATTGCAGTAAGTAGTAACTCATATTTAAATTGAGTGATTCTATGTTTAGATCTTAGGTTATATTATTTTATTAATAATTACTATAAAATGAACGAAACACAAACTAAGTGTATAATTAACTAAATTTTATACATTTTCCATCAATATTCAATTTGCATGCAAAATTCATGCAAATAATAATAAATAATGTGCAAAAAATATTTTATAATTATAATGATTTCAAAAATTAACTGTTTTTATTATATTGTTTTTTTATATTACCTATATAATACAGATGTTATAAATGTGAGAAATCACAATAATTAAAAATCATATAAAATAAATAAACAAATTTTTTTATCAGTAACCGCGGTATTTATACTGGAGAATATAATGATAAATTATAAAAATGGATTCATCGTATTCCAAAAATATGAACACAAAACATGACTAAATGTCTAAATGTGAAAATATACGTTTAAATTCCGGATGGGTATCGAAATTTCTGGTTACATATTTTCATACTTAACCTGGTAACCTAATCTATTGTTGTACCGTACAAACGTACAACTATTGTAAGCAATATTTAACTAAATATTAATATAATTATTATCATTATTTCATGCATTTGTTCAGTTATGAATTCATTCGATAACACTTGACCTATTTTATTTATTTATAATTGTAAACGAAAGAGAATTATTTTCTTCTTTGTTCAATAAAAATAATTTTTCTCAATAAAATGCGAATTGGTGTACACAATAGAAGTCACACGTTTTTGTTTTAATTACCTACTACTCTTGAATGGCGTCTTACTCAATGTTTACCTATTATCGATCTTAAGTATTATTAATAAATATTATCTATTTTCTACTGAAAACATAATATTATCATTTGACATTTCAATTTATTTTCATTAAATATTATCATTATTTTAATATTAATAAGTGTTAACAATTTTTATTTTAAAAATTGTTTATTGAACCAATAATTAATTAAAATACGAGTAGGTATTTTAAGTTTTTGTATATCGAATACTTCATTAGTCATTACTAACACAATATATTTACAGAAGTGTAATTTTAATAATTAGTACTTACCTATACTTCGGTTTAATTTCTAAGGATTATTAAAGTAGTTTAATTATAATAATATACTTTTCGACTTTGAGTTTTTAAAATTACGAACTTAAATAAATTATAATATTTTCTCTATAAAAAAAAAAAAAAAATAATAATTTTTTAAGATCGAAATTTTCAATTTTACATTGTATTAATTATTGTATTAAAAACAAAGTTGGATTTTAAATAATGAAGGTTTGTAATCAATAATAAAAAATAATCATACCTCAGAATAATTTATAATAATTATATTTTCTTGTTATTGAAGAGTATGACGACCAACTCTGGATCAATATATTAAATATTATAGTTATCGTGGTTACTCAATATTATGCTGACGTAATGTTACTAACTATCCTAATGATGATAATAAACACCGTGTAAATATTAAATTAAAGTACACGTTATTTCTTCGACAATACAAAATATATAAAATATTTATTTGATGGTTAAATTTTTCATATTATGTTATGTTGTTTAAAAAAAAAAAAAGAAAAAAAAATAGTCAATTTAATATTAATTGTTAATGGCTTCGATATGAAAAGAATAAAAAGATTTGTTCGTAAATATTTTTTTATCATTATTATCATTTATTTATCAGGTAACATCAAACAAAATTAAGGTCAAAAGTCGCACACATTATATAATAAAGAAGATTTTATAACTAATAAATAAAATATTTAGATCGACATTTCACGTATTCGTACAAAAAATTCGATAAAAAAAAAAAAAAAAAAACATTTATAATATTTAAATCGAAGTTTTCAATTTTTTTTTAAAAAAAAAAACCCATTATAACAAGTGTACATATGTAACATTATTATAATATATTATATTTATTATAGGTAATATAACTAATTAACATTATAGTTCTCTAAATGTGTTTACTATAATATGAATTATAATTTTGCCGACCACGTACAAATAATTATACTGAAGAGGAACCAGAAATAATAACATATATCTATGTATTACGATATCGTTATTTGGATATGAAAAACACACACTCGGGTAGTATAATCATTTTTCCCATATAACGCATGCGTTATATTCGATGAATGTAAATAAATATTATTAATTTATTATATTAGACACACGGGGCACACGTATAATATTATTATTTTATATAATAATATAATATTATAATAAATATTTAGACAATAATATTAGAACGTAATATTATCAAACGCATGTAAATTATGATAATAACTAAAAATAAAAAATACGAGACCGTGAAAATTTTTGTCGTAAAATTTCATATTACGATTTTGGTATATTAAAAAAATCCAGAATTTCTTTTTTTCTTTTTTTTTCATATATATATAATTCACATTTTTCGATTATCGACAATAAACATTTGACACAAACGACTAATGGACGAAACGTCGTTTTCCGAGGTAATACCTTTAGTTATAATATTACAAACCGTGAAAAAATATATATAATATAACGTATAACTCGACATTTTCTCTTATATTTCTCGTACGTGGAAAATTGTTTCAAATATTGACTTTGATCGATTGTTAAATTTTATTAAATCCATACGTTATTCACATAACGTACAGGTGGTTTTTTTTTTTATTATTCGAGTTTAATTCATATTATCAATACTATACGTAACTCGAGGAAAATATTATTGTTTTTGTAAGTCATTAATTACATTTAAATATTCGAACCACGCGCGAATTCGACATTCCTAAAGTAGAATTTTCAGAAATCCGGACCAGTAAGTACCCACGCATTACCGCACGTCGTACACGCATGGTATTTACCATAATATATTACAACCATTACATCGGTTGAACGTTTCAATTATTCTCGTGTTTCTCTGTATATGTTTAATAATCGACCATCATCGAAATCGCGTTTGTGTCGAACAAATATTGTGATTTAGTCTAGACGCGGAAAATGATACTTAAGACTAGTACGATAAAATAATAATAATAATATTTAAAATGGCCAATGGGAATCGAATGAGTATCGTACAAAACGGATATGAAATGAAAATGATAACGCGTTTTTTTATACAATATAAATAATACGCCCGGCGTGGCAATAAACGAAATTATTATTACAGGACGTTGTGCGCGAAGATAAGTCCGAAAGTCGACCACAAAATGTCATTTCATTTTATTATTACCTATTATTTTTCATTTTATTTTTTTTAAAAAAAAAAACCTCGCGTTCCTACTTCTATGATGTTTGCATATTTAAATTTGACTATAACGAGTACACAAATAATTATGTTATTTATAACTATACGGGAATAATTTGGTTTGCCATGACCGCGGTACTGTTAGAAATTATTGTGGTCTAATACCCGGTTAAATGAATACCAGACTTGGGTATATAATACCTATAATATAATTTAGAGATTACAGAGGAATATTAATTCACGTTGCTCTAGACGGTATTTTCCGGAGCAACGTTCAACATATTGCGATTCTGACAGGCGTTGGATTGCAGCAGCACTCCGCCTGAACCGTTGGACACAATAAATGTCATCGTCGTCGAATTACTAACGGTCGACGCCCTTTTTCCTCTGCTCATGGCCGTGTCGGCGATGATTGACGGCCGAGCCAATCTGGAAAACGCGAAAACATGACCGACATTCGATTAACGAAATAAAACATATAATAATAATAATAATAATAATAATAATAATAATAATAATAATAATAATAATAATAATTTAATACGATAACCATTAATGTTATTTACATCATACGTAATAGCAGGCGTTCGTCTTTATTATAATTATTATACTATAACTATATATTATGCAATATTAGTACATGCGCAGCAAAAATGACGACCAAAATATAATACACGACCAGGACCATGGTCGACGGAGTCTCAACGAAAGGCCAAAGAGTATATAGTTGTATAGCTTTTATTGTGCTTTATTTTCGTTAAAAAAAAAAAAAAACCGTATTTTTTTATAACGATTCGTACGAATTACACGACTACCCACTGCATTTCGGCGCGCCTTTATAACAGAATTTTTGTAAAATGACAAAATTTCACGAAAATGTAATCTGTCTGACGGGATAAACTAATAATATACGAGTATTTCTAAACTACATCAGAAATAATACGACGATATCGACGACGACGACAATGAGCGAACATTTTTTTTTTCTTCTCGATAGGTACCGTTCGTTACAGGTCAATATAATGATTTCATTTAATATTATATTTGGTTGCTACGGAGGCGATGACGACAATACATTATACTTTATACATATATAGATGGGAGGAGGTTATGCCTTGAATTGAAATCAAGTATATTATTATCTTGAAATTGAATCCTGCTCAGAAATTCCGGACCACGTTGTTATTGAAAGGCTTGTCCGGACGTGACGTGGCCAATATCGTTCAACATTCGTCGTCTTATCTATATAACGATTTCGACGTATAAATGCCGATTACGTTTGAGATACGGGGATATATTATTATTTTAACGAGTTGCCCCACCGAACGCCTAAATTGAATTAGATTGAACGCTAAGATGGATATAAATGTAGTATATCGTTTTGGTGTAGTTATTATAACTTTTGTACGTATAGAATAATATCGTACCTATTAAAATTATATTAAAAATAATATATATACATATATAAATGACGTCCAAAATTATACTTTGTCAATATCAATTTCGATATCAATTTATTATTTTTTTTTTTTTAAAAAAAGTAAATTGGCCTGATTAAATCAAGATAAGAAATAAGACAGTTAATTTCGGCAGCGGTTCGAACGTCTTAAATGTCCGAATTCATATCCCTTCGGTACGTTTTTAAGCCTGCGCCGAATTATCTTTATGATTCAATTATTAAAAAGCGATTATCGGAAAGTGCCTTTTCGTGATCAACGATTGACTAAATTTATTGTTATTTAATTAGATTAAATCGTTATTATTTTTTACTCCTGTTTCGGTATAATTATCCATAAATAATTAATCTATAAATTTTGCCAGTTTTTAGAAAATGTATAATATTGAGTATAAAGAAAAAACCGTTATCAGCAATAGTTTAATTAGTTATATATTATTAAGAAGCTATATTATATTTAAAATAAAAACAAAATTGATATAAAAATTATTGTATTGCTATATTTATCACTCGAAGGGCATAGTCGTGTGTGTCGTATGCAAGAATTTGAAATTTGTTTTACAATTATTATTAAAGAACGAATTCTCAAAGATTTTGAACTGTTTAATGTAAAATATGACATAAGAATAGTATTTTCCAAAATTAGTATTATCCTCACCACAACATTCATATATTAAATTTTTCAATAGATATATTATTATAGTGATAAATATATCACTATAATAATATATCTATTGATCGATAATAATCGAGTAACTCGTCGAGAAATTTTACTTTATTTAATTTAAAATTATTTTTCGTTTGAAATATTTAATGAGTATTACTATATCAATACTTATTGTTGAGTACTTGTGGATAATTTATTTAACTAAAATAAAACCCAAATCCACAAAAAATTTACTTTTATTTAAGCAAATATAATAATATGGTAACATTGTTATCGAAATGCTTTTTTTGAATTTGCTTAAATTAAAGTAAATTTTTTGTGGATTTGGGTTTTATTTTATTTAAAGTTATTATCAAAATTCTCAGTTTTTCCGTTTTCTTAATTATGAATATAAAATATGAAAAAATTTCCTTTTTAAATGTAAACAAACTGAGTGCAAAATTTATTCTCTCACAGTAAATTTACATGATAACCACAAGCTTTGATTAAATTACAAATACGTTTTGTTACATGCGATCAAAAATTATTATTTTGTTTTTATTTAGAATCGGTAGACTTAATGAATAAT
The DNA here is from genome assembly GCA_021307375.1 of Tetraneura akinire. NCBI lineage: Eukaryota > Metazoa > Arthropoda > Insecta > Hemiptera > Aphididae > Tetraneura > Tetraneura akinire. The sequence continues at coordinate 22,501,451 of JAIUCT010000007.1, read as the reverse complement.
AATTAATTCAATAATTTGTAGAAAATTTCAGAAGTTCTAATTATTTCTTGGTGAAATTTTTTTCGTTTTAAATGCCATAGTTAACGTAAAATTCATCTTCCAAAGTATTTACTATATAATATTCTTACTCTCTACTATATAATGTTCTGCGTGCGAATAAACGAATAAAGGAAATAAGCTTAAACTTAATATTATTTTTAGAAAATATCATGAAATTACGTTTTGTCCTTTTTACGAGTGTATGTATTTCTGACGGTTATACTTATTATAACCCGTTGTTCGACGAACCGTTTTCTATTTCAACGATAAAATGGAGCATAAATCACGTGAATTATCAAATAGAATTGGATCACTGAAAAGATAGAAAAGATATTTCATGTTTTTGTTGTTGTTGTTGTTGTTGTCGAAACTGACGTATAATTCATACACGTGTTTACAACAATGCATTATCACATTATAGAAATATTATATTGTATTGTATTGTTTCCGTTGATCGCAATATAATTCGTAACGATTCCTTTACACGAATGTTACCTATTTTGAAAATCGCAAAATTATTTATGTCTATCGGTTTTCGATTTATGCGAATAATACCAGTACACAAATAAGAAACAACGTTCATTATCCCGATTCTTTCGACTTTGGAAGAATATTCTGACGAAACGATTTTATTAATTTAATCTCAACGAACTTTCGATAAATACCGCAATGGTAATAGTATCAGATGGTTTATTATTATTTGAGTTAATTCTATGAAACGTCGAGAAATATTGTAATCAAAATCAACATAATAACGATTTCAACGAATCTTTACGAATTCGAAAAAGTAAAGTATAAAAATCGTCTTATTTTAATATTGTATTATAAAAGCTGTATCTTGTTACTTTTACTTCGTCTTTTCATTATTTGTGCAGAATACAATATTATAATATATATTCTTAACATATTTTATTAATTATCATAACGGAATTTTCGGTAAACCTTAAATAAAAATAACACGAAAACATAGTCTCCTTTAGGTCGAAGATATAACCACTTAATTATTTTTATACGAAAATACAAAAATCGAATTCATTATATCGCCAAAAAATGTTAAATTCAATATAATACAATATTATGGCGTCGTATAGCGATAGAAAAAAAAAATATAATAAATTGGCGTTAAAATCAAAATCACATTTCAATAACACAATTATATACGTCATAACGAATTACACATGTCCAAATCTGGTACGTTTATAAATCATAATTATTACAATAATTATTGAAAAATCGAATTTATGTTGCGTACTGTTTGATGTTCATATTATTTTTATTATTAATATTATCAAAAAATAGACTCAATCGTTTCAAACTTTCAATGTGCAAAACCGAACATTTAGAGTTTAATATAATAGGTAGGTGAAAAGTTACAAATCATGAAACGTTAAAATAATGATTTTTTAAAACGAAACATAAAATAAATAATTAGGTATATGTTACGCGTTAAAAATAATACCGACCGAAGCTAAACAAAACATATGGTACAAAAAAAAAAAAAAAAAAAAAAAAATGCATAATTATCACGCTTTTTTCATTCGATCAAAATGCAACGATAACGTTTGGCAAAAATCAATATCATAAATATATAACGTCATATCATAAACGTATAAATAAGCTCTCTATATAGATATTATTATAATTATATTATTATTATTATACAAAGCGTTTATATTATGTATATCAAAAATGCATTCACTCTAGGCAAAAGCCTACCTTATATTCTAGGTGCATCCTGTAGTTTTCTCTTCGCCTATATGCACGCTGGGCCTAAAACATGAAAACGGAATATGCATTATTGCAACGTGCACTGCAAAATACAGTCGTTCGATGCCAGACGGATCGTAAACTGTACGTACATATTATTATTACTATTAAATTGATATTAGGTATAATTAAACGACGAATTTTAATTAAATTCCATATTTAATAGAGATGCCACCGTCCAAGTGTGAATACGTATATAATATGTACCTAAATATAATATAATTATATTATGAAAATGCAATTTTCTCGTTTCAGTGACGAAAATATCAACGGTTTGGCCGGACGACGATGGAGAAATAAGCGCATAATATCAATATTTTTACAACTCGGCGTGATGCATATATATTATAATAATTATAATCAACTGAAATAACAATAATTTTTTCAAAAAAAACTTTGTCGAATTTAAGAATCGTTCCAAAAATAATAATAAATATTTTAAACTTTAAAAAAATAATGCATTTGTTTTATCTCTCCCAGTACCGACATATTATCAATATATTATTATGTTTTTACGTCGAAAAAAAATTAAGTTAATAATAATATTAAGTGGTTGAAGTTGGCAATCAAAGGATAACAGTTTTTGAAAGGTTGGAAAATATATAATAATATTTTTCGTTCGTTTTAAAAATTCTCTTCTTATAAGCTGGTGTCTTCAATCATCCGACCTACAATGATAGATTAACGTATTACACGTTATCTAAACGTATTTAAATGGAATATTAATAAAACCCACGTGTAGTTTATATTATTAAATTTTTTAAGAAAATATAATATTTTAAAATGATACTTTAGTTTTTAAGTATATAAGTAGATAGAATACGTACAGCTTACAGAATATTATATTTTTTTTTTTTTTTGAAAAATCACAGGTGAATCGTATTGTTTTCTAGTCGTGAATTCGTGATACATCAACATTTACCATTTTAGCACAGTAAAAATATCATAAGTGATAAGGTGGCTTTAACATTATTTTAATGTTAAATATTCAAAAACGCGAACGAATGTAATTTTAAAACTCAAATATTAATATTAAACTTAACCAATTTCGTTACGAAATTATGTATTCATATAAACTTAACCAATTTACCAAGAATATTAAAAAAGTAATCAATTTAATGTATAAATTTTGAAAAAAAAAATGTTTATTATAGATATATTTACAATGTATTAGAATCTAAATCAATCGAAAATACCCATTTCCAATATTTATTATATAAATAAAATCTACACTTTTGTTCTTTTAACTTTCAAATAAATCGTTCAACATCGAATAAATTCTATACATTATACATTGTATAAATTAACCCGGAATAAGTACGATTTGGGGTTAATTTGGCATAAAAATGATAAGTACCTGTAAAAACTTTCAACACGAATAACCAATAATAGTTTACGCCTTAATGTAGAGAAAAAAAGTATGATAAATCACATTATAGGCAAATTAAATAAAATTATTTTATTGAAAAAATGAAAACTAAGAAAATGAAATTTTTATATAAATATTTTTTATATGTAGTGGATATAAACTATAAACCTTTTAAAACAAGATTATTTTAAACTATTTATATATTTTCATTTTATTTTTTTATTGGTCATTAACCATTTCACTTAGAAATTGCATATTATTTGAATATGCTGCCTAATGTATACCAAATATATACCAATATACCTACCATTTTTCATTAACCAAGGTATCTAAAAAAATCATTGAATTTAAATATTATATAATTATTAATATTCATACACAAAAGAGATAGAGAGACATTAATTTTATCACACGATGTAAGAAAATATAATTACAAGAAAATAAAATATATCAATCGAAAAATCAGTGAGATGAGAAATAAAATTTATTTATTTTTGATTTTGATTGTTAAACATATTTCTATAAAGAAATTTTTAATTGGATAAAAAATTCATGTATATAATAAGTATTAATAATTAAATTAATAATTTCAAATTATCTGTCTGCTCATTATAATATTGAAAATGATAATAATTTAATTTAAATCTTGAACTAAACACAAAATAAGTTTAAACTTAAAATATTATTTATTCAAATATTCAACACTCATAATATTGAAAAGATATAATACAAAAATATGAAATAGTTATTATTTATCAATTTTATTAAATTTAGATAAGTACCTTCATAATTCATTATTATGTACACATAGAAAATTAATATATATTATTTTTTTTTTAAATATATATTATAATATGAAATTATAAGCCTTACGAAATTGTTTTTTTTTATCATTATATAAAACTTAAATTTCATTTTATAATATTTTATTTACACAGTAATAAAATTATAAAATAATAATTTAATAATATAGCTTTAAAGAACAAATCTTGAGTTTTTTTTAATATGTTTAATGACATTAAAACAGAACTCATGTTTAATTCGAACAAAATAATTGTAAAATTTTTATAATGAGATTAAAAATTTCCTAATTTTAACATTGATTAAAATTGTTTTAATTAATTTTTACGTATCATTAAAAAGAAATAACAACATAATATTAAAATTCATTTAAAAATGAAAATACTGGATCAAATAAAATAGTTAATTAAAAAAATAATAATAATAATCAAATAAATAAATATTTTTTAATCCACACAATACGATATTGAATATCCAAACAATTTATATTTTTATTATTTTTGTAAAGGCATTACACTGCGAGATATTTAAAAAATTAATTAAAATTTTATACCAGATTCCTTATTATTTTCAAAAACTTAGTAATCTCCTCCTAATTGTTATGTATAAACACTATAAGTAAGTAATTTTCCTAAATTGGTACATAAAAAAAAAAATTAATTGCAATCGCAAATTGCACATTATAGTCTTGTTATGAACCCAAAACAACGGACTTTTTGTTAATATCTAATTAATTAAATAATAATAATTATATTTTTTTAATATGTTACGGTCAAATTTATAATTTTTAGTCGTTTAATAATAAATTAAATATTTCTTAGGGATTGAATCTAACGAAATTTAGTAATGTAGTTTTGTACGATTAACCTAAATTCTATATTATAATGTGTTATATAATTATAAATAAACATCCGTTGACAAAACTACTTCCTAAATTTATGTAATCGTGTTTATTGTATATTTGTATGAAAGCGTTAATATTATATCCAAATCCAATTGAAAAGGGAGTAAAAAGAAAATAATAATGTTTTAGAGATGACAGGATTACTCGATATCAATGAGCTTATGAATTATAAAAATAATATAAAACAAAAAGAGCTGATACTCCTGCCGCACAGGATACAGGTGTGCGAACCATAGCGTTTAATTTTAATTAGAATTTGAATGCAATGATAAACCATTGCATTCGAAAAAACGATT
>JAIUCT010000007.1:22446040-22487833 GCA_021307375.1 Tetraneura akinire | reverse complement strand
ACAATTTATGCGAATATTAAAAATCTATTATAATATTAAAAATTCTAGGTTTTTTTTTTATAATTATTATTATGGTAATATTTACTCGTATATTATACAAGAACAAACGACTCTAATCTCAATAAAGTCAAAATTCGTAAAGTACCTAGTTGAACTTTTACGTACCTACAAAATACTGTGAATACACAAATAATTACCTCTAGTAATGATTTTTAATCGGAGTATTTTAATATGGTAACAAGTGCGCAGCGCCAAAATTGATTCTAGGAATCCAAAATGAATACAAATTTATGGAAATAAAACATTTATTTCGTTAAAAGTGTATAGTTACGGAAATTAAACAAAAACAAAGCTCGAGTCTAAACTTAAAATTAAACATATAAATATTCAATCCAGTATTTTGTTCAATTATATGCTCGTGCAATATTAGGTTAATCTAAATACGACCGTTTCTACTTCCAAGAAGTAATTAAACATTAAAGTTAAGCGTATTGTATCGATTAGATAAAAAGTTTCTGATGGAAAATTTTAAAAAGGAATTTCTGTTTATAAAAAATATAAGTACCTAATTATCGCTAATAAAATATGCAATTGCCAATTTGATATTATCCATTTCGTTTTGTCGTCAAATAATTTTCGGACGGAATTTACTCAACGACAAAAGAAAAACGATGGAAATAATCAAAAGACCAAAAATACTAAAACGCGATAATTTGCAAATTTATTTTTAACATGCAGCGTATTTTTCCCAATAATTAATGAATAATATTAATATTATTAACAAATTTTTACTATCAAATGTTTTAACTTTTAGAAACTAAATTGATTCAGTCGTCATTTATAGACATTAGACATTTACCTATTGTTTTATTTTTTTTCCTATTATCAGTTTAATGATTTTTAAAAAAAAAAAATTAAAAATATAATGATTGAAAAAATAAAAAATAATTGTTTACAAACAATTTTTACTAATAAATATTTTCATGTTTCAGTTTACGTATGGATAGTGTAATTCGAAATTATTCTCTTGGACCTAACCGTATTACAAAAGTTATAATTTATTATTCTCCAGATACCTATTCGATAATATTTTATTATCATCTATTGTTGTTGGCCGTAACGTCAATAAGTGTTTAGTGTGCAGATAATACATTATCAGGAATTCCAGAGGATTCGTAGTGATAAATAAAAATATATTTGTTGAAATTTTCTTTGAAAATGTACAGTTTATTTTTTCTCGCCCTATTATTATGTAATGTACGTACTTTTACATTTTTGCGTCTATGTCATTATATAGCCTTGTTTTATATTTGGTTTATTTATCTCTATATGTAAAAATTTTTAATTTTTAAAATTTTTAACTTGAACATTTTTTTTATATATATATATTATATGTACATACATACTGCTATATACCATATTAATACATATCATAAATCATATTATTGGTTTTTATATTTTTTTTCTTTCCTATTAAAAAAAGGTTAATTTATGAAAAATACAAGAGCAAAAAATTTACATTTTGACGCATATATAAATAACGAGAAAATACCACATAACCTGGATTATGCCATATTTCAACCTAACCTTGAAAAATCTGAACCCTACAGTTATTTTGGTGAATAACAATATATAACGATTTTCGGTTTGAACTTTAAATGAATCGTTTGTATTTAATATTATACACATCCTTGTATATACGAAGAGATTATATTTATTTGGAATATAAAAAAGCTCTTTCGTTTCGATCCTTTTTAGCGAAATAGCGTTCAACAAGAGCTTAAAAAATGGCATTAAACATAATATTTATAATACCGACGTTTTACGAGAACGTCCGAATTTTAGCTTTTATACATTGACTGCAGTTGATATTATAATATGATCGTCATGCGGATTTAGTCGACCGCATCGTGGTCCAGTTGAACCGCTATAATAATAATATTATAATATCGTGTTATTTGGATACAGCATTACGTTATAACATTACATTATTATTATGTCGGCTACCGTATGATTTCTGACCGCAAACAGGTATAAAATCCATGTTATAATTCAAAAAAACTAGACCTGCCACCGCAACGAGGCCACGTGATTCGTGTCCGAATAAGGGTCGACGGGATTTTAGTTTTTTTTAATAGTCAAAAAATACGATTTATTGTCTTCATGTGGAGAGATGAACACAAACACTTTCAATGCACTTATAATCAAAAATAATAAATAATATCTTGTATTCACGTTATACATAATATAATAAAATAATGTAAAAAATCTCGTATTTCATAGTTAAAATTTAATTTAAATAATTAGTTAAGGTTTTAATGTCGAATTGTCGAGGGTTGGTTTACAAAAATAACTAAGAAGATATTTTTTTTTTAAATATATATTATTTAGATATTTGGAATAAATATAATAATAATATTTGAATGAAAAATAAATAATATATTATACACACGGTACGGAATTTTATGAAATTTAAAATATTGTTTTGCGCAATAGTTTCTTCGGAAAAGTTTTCAGAATAACACATTACATTTTACAGAAATATACGAAACGAATAAAAGCGGAATAAATTATGTTTCTCTTTAAATAGGATTTTCAATATATTCAAATAACTCGGAAAGATAATAATTTTTCGTTTTGAATATTCATCATAACTTGACATAATATTACGTTTTCTCTTAACGTCGACTGTTTTACATACAGTTTTGCCCTTTTAGAGAACTATTAAATTATTCGAAACGACTACCCGAGCAGTAAACTGTAATGTATAGATACCTGCAGCTACTTTTTTTCTAATGGATGAAATCCTGTTTTTCAATTTTTGATTATAATAAATATGTAATTTTGAATTGGAAACGTATCAAAGATAGTTATAACACAAATATAAGTTTTCAGAGAATAAGAATAAGTTATTTTACAATTTATGTATAACGTGTAAAACAAGAAAATAGTTTCTACAATTTTTTTTTTTTTTTTTTTTTTGAAATTTTCCATGTATCCAATAACTTGGTAACGACATAAAATAAATAAAACATATTTGTATATATTATTAAGAGTAATGTTATATCTTCATTTATATTAAATATATTATTTTATACAAATAAATAAATAAAAATATACAAAATATACAAAATACAAATTATAATATTTATAATTTAACGGGAATTCGTTCGACAACACTACAGTAATATTATACGAATAAACTATGTTCTGATTAAATTATTTAAATTAAGTCGTTTTCTTATCGTATATTATTGTAAAGGGTTGACGAAAACAAATGTTATCTAAATATCGAGCCTGGTTAGGGGTTATGTAAAGTAACGCGTGTTGTTTATCAGTTGTATAATTTAGCATTATTTCTTTACGGGTTCCCCAGGAAAACAATTGCCAACTGTTCGTACAGACGAGACGTACGTGGTATGTACGTATATTTTTAATTGACTATAATGAATTTTACAAACATTTCAATTTAAAAATGACAATGATATATCTATTTTGCCTCTATCTCTCTCTATTCTATCAGAAAACTGAGTCGACAACAATATTATTAAATAAATACACAAAAAAACATATTCAATTGCATTTCATTTTAATAGATATTATAACTACGTACGAGTAAAATATCATTAATTTAATTATGTGCAACAAACACGATAAAAAATAAATATATATTATGTGTATATTATGTTCAGGTAGATCGAATCAATAACGTTTTAAGCGATTTGCTAAAAAATATAATTTTTAGTATAATTTTTCAAAAAATTCTATAAAAAATTGTATAGTTGCATAATGTGTGTGCAACTAATAATTATAATTTCAAAACATAAATTGTTATTCTAATTTTATGAAAGCATCTGAAATAAAAATAAAAATCTTAACCTAATAACGCCCAAAAGGTTTACGACTAAAATATTATTTTTCCGAAAAGAATTATAGGTAATAATATGACTACTACCCATAACAAACGTATTTTATGTTTTCGTTTTTCTTTTTTTTTTTAATGGGGTACCTACCTATTGTTAAAAAACAAATAATAATATGTTATCCGATCTGTAGTCCCAAATTTATTATTTTAATTTACCAAACGTCCCATATATTTGAAAATAATCCATCTGTATTAGGATACTCGTTGAAAAATGTAAAATTATACCATCACCGAAGTATTATAAACTGTTGCACGTGAATTGCTTAAAATATCAAAAATTAAAAATATGAATATTTTAATTTAATTTTTATATTGCAAAATTTAAATTCTTACGAAAATAATTCTAGGTACATCTATGTCACAACTTTATATAATTGATAATTCAGTTATATTGTGTTTTGTTTGCTAGTTCAAGTTTCAGTCGTTTCTAATTTGGAAGTGATCATAGAGTTCCGGCACAGCTGTATTTATTTTATATTCCATTTAATGATGGGTCCGAATACCTATGGTCGCCTTCGTAATTAAGTGTATTTCGATCTCTAGCTTCTTGTCAGGTGTGAATGAGGAGTGTGTAGTTATGTCTAATTGATTAACTGTTCAGATAACAGTCTTTGACATAAAGAACAAAATACATTTTCTGTCTCATGGCTGGTGTACAATTTTCATTTTAGATTAAACAAGAGAAACAAATGCTGATGATTAATTTAGTCTTTTATTTTACACATTTTTCCAAATGTATCAACAAATTTTTGGACTCTGGTAATCACGGGGACGATAAAAAGTATAAAATATGGATAACCATTAGTTATAATAATTCTAAATATTATCGTTATCCAATTAATAATTACTCGTCGTTACCATTTTTCGCACACGTGGGATGTTTCATAAAAATTTGAGTTAAAATCTAGGAGGGAAATGTTTTTTTTTTTTTTTTTTTTATTTAAAGACACGAATAATACGTACGTGTATACGTACCTTGGTATATAAAAAACAAAACAAAAAACAAAATTAATTTCTAATTGTATTTTCAGGACAATTATATTTAATATTATCGTTTTTAATTAAAAATTATTATTATCATTGAAGCCAAAAACAGACGAATATTAAATATATTAACGGTGTTTTTTTTTTTTTTTTTGGCAATAAAACATTAATTATATTTTTAATTAGTGACGTTTTTTTTTCCATAACTCGAAATATACAATGACTCTAGATTAAAATGGATACAAAAATGATTGTTTCGTTCCTCTATTGGTGGACACAAAGATATTTATACTCGCGTAGCACGAGTGCAATGGGATGTAAATATTATACGATTTGTATTCATAAATGTCATTTTATTAAAAAATACCATAATTAAAATAGTTCGTATAAGCCCGACCATAAAAATAACTCCGCACGTGTGTGGGTTTATTAAATTTGTCATTAATTTAAAACGTATTGAAAAAAAAAACGAAATGTATACGTACGAAATTTCGACAATAAAAATATAATACAATTGTATATTTGTACGGTTAAAAATAAACGATGATCTGTAAATTAAAATAAAAATAATAAAACTCGCAATAATTAAAAGAATAATATAATTTTTTTTTTTTAATCAATCCGTTTTAATTGTTATAATCGTATTATAGATAACATAATAATAATGTAATGTTAATAAACCATAATATGGAATGGATTGTACGAGTAAAATATATTGATGATGAATTAAAATTTTACTCTTTTGCCAACATCATAATATTTACAGTTATTTTTGTTAATCGAAAACACAAACGTTTTATAATTTTTAGCTTATATTAAAAAATCATTTGTTCAACGAATAAATCATATTTTAAACGTACACATTCGTGAAAAAGTATAGGTACGAAAAAGTTACATTTTTCCAGATTTCAAAATAATTATAACGTGAACGTTGTTGAAAACGAAAATCGAGTAGTAACACAGCCAATTTATCACGTATTTCATTTAGTTTTTGTTTTTATTAGTGGCAATCATTTAATACGTTTACTTGTCCTAAACATACGTTTATGAAAATAACAAAATAAAAAAAAAAACGTAATTTTTCATCGAAAAATAAATTGTCATTTGGTTATTGTTTTTATAAAACGTGAAAAAAAACATAATAAAACATATTAAAAATGAAGTAAAAATTCCCCTCCCAAAAAAAGGAAAAAGAAAAATTAAAGTCTGATTTTAAAAGCAAAATATCCATTAATAAATTGATTTTTTTCTTTAACTATTTAATATATATTAAAAGATAGAAGAACAACGAACATTCGCTTATTATTTCAATAGTTGTAAAAAAACAAATACATTTTATAAAACTCCTTAGGTCTACCGTCTGCATTATACTCAGAAAAAATGAATATTCGAACTCGGTAGTTTTACATTTTTAGTCTGCGCCTAATTAATTAGATCGTAATAATATTAAACAAGAAATACGAAAACTATGACCATTTTTATTTAATATTTTTTTGTATTTTATAAATTATTATGCATAAACGATGACGTAAGTTACATCTTGCCATTAATTTAGAATACATTACACAATAATATCTGAAAACATAATATTTTATCGAAGAGAAATAGAAAATGTAATTTATTATGTTTCAATTAAAAAAATAAAAAAAAATGAATTTTGAAATGAAATGAAGTTTCAATGAAGTTTCCCTCGGACCTTTCCTAGAAAGAAGAAAAGGTTGATTTTATAATAAAACTTAAATACTCGGGTACTTAATATAAGTATTATATACAAAAAACATGTGTACATATATAAATTAAAGTATTATTAAGTAGGTAACTATAAACGTCAATAAAGAAGTATTAATTAGTAATTATAAAAATCCTCGATAAAGTTTTTATACCTAACAATAGTCAATAATAATATTTTATAAAATATTAAAATTCACTGAAAGACAGTGTGAAATAAGACATTATAATAGTACCTATTGAAACAATTTTAAGTTGTTACTTTCATCCGAAATCTTTTGTGTCGTATACAATTTTCTGAATATTGCGTTACAATAATATCATTACATTTTTTTTTTTTTTTTTTTTTTTTTAGGAAAGTAATAATAGCAATAAGTAATTATTATTATATTTCGAGTATTTTATTTAACTTTTTTCCATTTTTTTTTTTCGTCTATTTCGAACCGAAATATTTTTTACTGGTTTTTTTTTTTATATCTTTTATATATTATTATTTTATTATAATGAAACAATGAAACTACTTAATAAGATCATGCTCGACATGCTAATGTTTTAAAACGACTTTTCACATTAAAAAAACTTTTAAATTATTGCCAACAAAGTATTATCCATATAGTTTTGTTTTTTAAAAATATAATTTAATATTTTTGTCTTAAAAAATAAATGTTTATCGTTATTATACGGGTAAAAAAGAAGAGAAAAAAATTAACTTTACCTATACTTTTATTATACGGTTCTAGTGATAAACTTTAAATTTATAAATGTAAAATATATACTACGTACACCGTATTTAATTAAATTCTGTATTATTACATTGAAATATTATAACAAAATACTAGTTGTAAATATAATAAAACAGAAAAAAATTGTGTGTTTTTTTTTTGTTTTAGAAATTTTTTGTATGAAAATTTAATTATTCGTATAAGTAATGTATACACTCTATCCTATACCTGCTCCGATCGTGTTCAATTTCCGGAGTGAAATAAAAAAAAAAAAAAAATAACGTTACTTCACATTTTGACCTTTTTTTTTTTTTTTTTTTTGAACTACTAAACGTATTTCATAGTTTAATAATAAATATATCGTATATTTTTTTTTTTTTTTTTTGTCGGACCTAACGCTTAGGAATAGGATACAATTAAATGCAATTTAATCTGCGATAAAATACCAACTGTAGGTTAGGTTAGGTAATGAAGTGAAGGCGAACGGATTCGGTGACTAAACGAACGTTTATCAAACGTGCGTTTTTCATTTTTCTGACAAACGCGTGATAAAACTATTTTGCGCTATTATTTTAGAACGATAAAAATATGAATAAAAAACGTATTATTATACAAAGCTCGCGAGAAATATATAAATATAAAAATATAAAACGTTATAAAAAGAATCGACGGGCTTTAAATTTTATTTTAACTGCGCGAAATTTCGTATATAAATATAATATATAATCACTTTTGATTTATTCAAATATACATAATATGTATTATATTTATATGTATATAAATTATGATATATTTATGATTATTGGCAGATCCAAGAGTAAGTTGTGACTTGTGAAAATCGTTGTTCGTAACGTTTTGTATGATTCGAATTTGAGTTTTCAAAACTGTGAATAATTTTAAACGTTATCGTTTCCGATCGGATAGAAAACGTTAAATAAATTCTTATCCACTCGAACGTTATCAAAGTGATACCTACCATCACTTTTTTATAATACAGCTATTGAAATACAAAATTCTCGATAAAAACTAATTTATATTGCACAATATTATAATATATTATGACGCGTTATTATAGTGTTCTGTACTTTGGTGTGTACTTTGGTGTGTACTTTGGTATGTACTTTGGTATGTACTTTGGTATGTACACGAAATCAAACCGTAAAAAATTAACGCCAAAAATAATATTATAATTTATTCAGAAACGATATCGGACACATTTTCCTGCAACGACGTCACTAATAATAATAATAATAATGATAATACTTATACCTAGTATAAGTGTGTTCTTTTAATGTTTGCGTTAGCAACTGCATATTATAAAATATTATCAACGACGTAGTCTATAAATTATGTAATATTCTATTGGCGAAATTTTAAATAATGCCATCAGATTAACGGCGAATGTTATAGAGAAATTAATAATACAATAATCGACCAACAAAAGACATGTGTAATAATAATAATTTTATAACACCGCGTACGTCATTTTTACCCCCCGTTGCAATGGCGGTTGTTTAAACGCTTTCGATCGATTTTATTAGAATATTTAAAAAATAAGCAAACCGACAGTACCTACGTCAGTTTTTACGTACATATTAGAGTTATTATTATTTGATATTTTATGATATTATCTTAAAACGTATACGAAACGTTAAAATGTCGGCCAAACGTCGTTCGGTAAAAGGTCGAATAAATCCGTAACGATATCTTTTTGAAAATTCAGTAAAACAACGTGCGACTATACCAATAATACTCGTACAACGCGTGTTATTATTATAATTATAACCTCAAACGGTATGATCGTTTTCAGGTTGCACTTGGTCTATCGCGCCCAAATTTAATTTTCGCGCCGATTCAGCTGAAAAGTGAAAACTTCGATTTAGAATAATATATTATAGTACCCACGTCAAACGAAAGGACAATTTATAATAAATTAAATTTACAGTCCTCTTAAAATACGTAATAAAGAAAGAAAAAATTTAGAGTTTAAATAATTATTACGATAACCAATAACCAAAACGGTTCGAACCGTACTATAGGCCTTTCCTCCTCTCGTATCAGAATGATAATGAAAACGTTACTCTAAATCTCATAATCTAGTTTACAGTTTGCTAATATTATAACATATTGAAATACGTTTGAATTACGAGTATAATTATAAAACTTTTCCAATTTTTTGTTTTCTACTACAAACTACATATTACGTAATATTATATTATTATATAACTACTCGTATGTATGATCTCTCGTGTATGTATATAGATTATACTAGAAAAAATAATAACGACCGAGTTGCAGTGATAGAGTTAACAATATAATATTATGAGATTATGACTTTTCATATTTTATTTGACTTTTCTGCGATAAACGTTCCACAAATTTATACCAATACTACTAACCTTTTCGGTTAGAACTGGTATAGGGAATTCGGACGATGTAAGCAATAAGAAATAACGCGAAAAACGCATTAAAACATTATATTGTATAATATTGTGCTTTGTGAAAAGGAGAAATGATTGGTTTTTACGAAAATAAAGAAACGGGGAGGTTTACAAAACACGCGAGCTCTTCGACCAAACGTTTGACCACCTATCTATTTCGTATGTGATCTATACGGTCATCGTTTTTCATTGGAAAATTATTTTTAATAACCAAACTATTGTATGAAAATCATGGAACACAAAATATTTCATATTATATTGTACATTTAGTTGAAAAAAAACGATATTATTCGTTTAATTGAATAACGGCGTGAGTTCACGATAAAATCATATTGAAATAATTAATAATAATATTGCGACCTGTATTTTAAGTATTATGGAGTAACCGTATTATATTAGAACCAAACTTAAAACAAAGACCGATCTTTAAACATCAAAAGTGTTGTTGCATAAAACATATTTCGAAGGTACACGCATATTTTATTAAACCATATTATTATTTCGATAAAAGATGATGTTTTCTTTTATTGTTAAAAAAATATTATAATATAATATAAAACATACTAACAAAAATATGTTTCAACCGTCTTTAGATTTCAGTTCACATGGGTATGTTTTTATTCTGGTAGGTAGACAAACAAATTGTATTGCAAAAACAAAAAGAGAGATATACTATAGGTATATAAAAATGTAAAATACCGTTTAACATAGAATAATATTTAAATAGAATCGTCTTGGAAAACGTTGTTTTAATTAACCATTCGTTTATCATAATTTAATAATTTATTAAAAAAGTATAAATTATATTCGTCTTACGTACTATATTTATTTTTCCCGTAAAAAACTGCACATTGTTGTTATATTATTAGAATAATTTTTTTTTTATCATAAATTTTAAATGTAATAAGATATCAATAATTTCGCGCGAATATATAAATAGAGTTACAACGTATAAATCGTTAGACGAAATACAAATTATTTTAGGTTCACACATATTTTATATCTGCGTATTTGAATTTGGATCAGAAACACGTCATCTACTAAGTCAATTTTTATTTGTTACAAAAGAAAATAATATTTAGAAATTTGTTAAAAAAAAAAAATAATCAATAAAATCAATCTGAAACCTACACCAGTGCCATTAAAGATTACAATTTTAATAAGAATGATATCTGACAGTGAAGAAACTAAATTTTATTCACACTAAGCACCATTATATTATATTTTATTTTATTTCATAATACTTATTCGTTTTAAAAATATATTTAAAAAATATACCTAATATTAACAAAAAAAAAAACAAAATAAGAATATATTTTAATCAATAATATTATTATATTATACAAAATAATATACGTTACCCATAAGTTATTGTTTTTCGTCAGAATTATATTAATAATCGTTCTATAAAACTATAAATACATATTTTTTTTCGGCTTCGTATAGATTATACTTATAGCAGCGTACGCAAGAGAAAAGTACGTTGTAGAGTTATAACCACACTCCAACCATCCGATTGACAAAAGAAAAAAAGTTTTTTTGAATATATGTTATTAGCTCGTATTCAAAACAGTCTTCATGTTCATTATGCATTCTCGTAGCAAATTTTAACTTTCGTTCTTAAATTAATATTCTCGTGTAAGAAAATAATAACGTATCGAGATTCAGTGGGTAATAAATAGGGAGGATGAAAGAAAATTGAATGACAACCCTCTCCGAGGTTAAAATGTTTAAAAACGAAATATTCGGTACTGTAATTTGTCCTTTGAAACTGTATAATATGTAATACGTTGTACGAAAATAAATACACGTGTAGAAGAACAATAATTTAGAAAAATTACTAAATTCTGACGACAACGTAATCGTGAGAGAAGACAAACAAATTAATAGCGAGCGAATTCTTACGCTATATATAACCGATCACGCGGCTACGACGCTGAATTATTACTTATGGTTTATGGATTATAACGTTTCGTCGGATAGAAATTAAATGGTCGAAGGTCGATTACACCTTAAATTAAAATAATTCGAGTACCTACTTACTTATTGAAATTAAAATAGTTCGTACGTTTTATCCTCGAACGAGACGAGCCGACTGTTTTAATGAACTTTTAAATATATAATTAACTCAAATTGGAATTTAAATGGAAAATTTTTATTAAATATTCATTATATAGTGTTTTCATGGCGTCACCAATCGATCACAAATATCTCCTCGGATTGATCAATTGAAAACATGATCTATATTGTACAATCGAATCCTGAAACATTATCCGGGAATTCGTTAGCGCATCATAAACGCAATGCCTGAATGAATTTTTATGAAAATTATTAAAAAGTAACTAAAATACCAAATTCGAGTATTTATTAATTTTCGGTTGATTTCATAATATAATAATAATATATTGTTCCTATAGTACTAGTGTACTACTAATAATATGTATTTATTTTAGATTCTGAGCGAAGCGAAGAATGTATTGGTTTTACAATGATGTGTGTCTTTTTTTTTTTTTTTTAAGTATGAAGACACTTTTACTACCCGAAATAATGCTCAGATTATCACGAATAGCATATGTTTCCGGTAGCAAAGTGGATGTAGTTGGTACTTTATTTAGGTCATTTTTCGAATTTTTCAAAATTGATCCTGTACGTTAGAAAAAACGATGAAAAAATGACGAAAAAACGGCAATCTATTAATCAATACCTACATTATCTGACTGAACTTCGCTCAGAATCGTTTTTTCGAATGCAATGGTTTAACATTGCATTTAAATTATAATTATAATCAAATACTATGATATGCACACCTATATCCCTGCGGCAGGAGTATCAGTTCTTTTTTTGTCATAAATCTCCTCCAGGAATATATTTTAGACAAGAAAACCACGTGATTTTAATAAGCTCTTTGGTAAAATATATGTCAAAGATAATACAATTTTATACTTTTCATAATCCAGTAATATAATATTTAAATCATAATAAATTAATAAATACAATATACAAAATAATATCCTGAACAGAATGTACCACACACGCATTATTGACTACGTATAGTTTATGAATTTATGGATAATGTTCGTATAAAACGTAAAAAAAATAATAATTAATACTTTTTTAAAAATTTCCATTGTAACACAGAATTTGAAATCCATAATATGATTTATTACACGTTGATTTAAAACGCGAAAGTGCACAATATTGCGTTCCATAAAAAATTTAAATTATTTTATTTTACGAAATATTATTAAAAAAAAAAAAAAAAAAAAACATAAATAATACTACAAAGTAAGGATATATAAAACAATGTTTAAATAATTTGAAAACTTTGATTTTTCTATAATATTATGAAAAAAAAATCTGGTTCTTAGGCCATGCTCACGGTTCACGGATAATACACACGGTGTATTTATTTATTTATTTATTTATTTTTTTTTGTGACATATCGACAGGAAAAAGATTGAATAATGAAATATGACCTAGTTCATTAAAACACAAAAAATAACTCCAAATGTAATTTTGAATTGATAATATTATTATATAAATTATTGATAACAAAGTATAAAATCGGAAACGAACAGTATTGATATCTATTTAAACATTTTTCTTTTCACTTTTTATATGAATTTGGCTACTTTGTTAATATTGATTGTAAAATAAATATTATTTTGTCTTTTTTTTTTTAATAATGTGTTATATTTTTATTAATTTTGGTACGAAGAATTTTGAATAAAATTCTGAAAAACAATGTATACTTAAAAAGACACGATATTATTATGAAACGATATTACATAACTTTGTAAATACGTTATAATAATATGATAAATGTCTTTGATACGACCAGACGTAAATACGTGTTATCATCAACTTGTTTTCTAAAGTCTAAACCACAAAGGTACGGCGTGTTTGTTTGGCCGTATGAGTCTACGTAGAATAACTTTTGAAGTCTCTTGCACAGAATTATACGGAAAACGGTACCGGATAATTATTAATAAACATAAGACGAAACGTGAAGAAATAAAGTAAACAGTTACGTTTTTATAACTTTAGCAACATAATACTTACACAGTGTCATATTTTATTAATAAAGTGTACTAAGTTACGAAACATTTCATGTTTTAGATATTTTTTCGTCGTTTACCCGATTTACCCGTACACGATATTATAATATCATAATTTGTAATATCAATGATTTTATAATATTACTTTAAACGTGGAATCGTTATATTAAAAAAAAAAAAAAAAAAACATTATTTCAATAATAAAATGATGGAATAAAATATTTAAAGGCTAAAGAAGTAAATAGTTACAATGTAAGAGTACGCTTTAATATTATTATAGTGTCTAAATAATATTCTCAGTAGTAAGTGGTTATACTTATTAAAATGTAATTTCTCATCATAGAGACAGCCTTAAGTTAAAATATGTAATTAATATGAAATTAAATCTAATTTATTTTCAAATAGATACCTACTATAAATGTGTTTGTATTATCGTAGTTTTGAACATCAAGCAAATATTTAAAACCATATAATTATATGGGTAAAAATTAAATTGCATATAATAGTCGAGTACAAAATTTATTGTATCATCCAAGTATAATGAAAACGCAGTTAAAATTTATTTCTTTTACGCGAATATTTATTTACTCGTATTTATTTATTTTTTTTTTTTTAATTTACGACTATTATAATAATATATTTTATACACGGAACAACTTTGGTTTGACTATAATAATATAATAAAATATTACATGCGACTTATGTATAATAAAAAAAAAAAAAAATTGAAAAATTACCTTAAGTCGATAATTACCTTATGTTCATTAAATTAAGAAATCAGACTATCAAAATAATTATCCTACAAATGTACCTACTCTGTAAACTGGTCATTTTCAAATTTCACAAAACTTAAAAAATAAAAAGTATTATTATTTCTCTAAGGGATGATTAAATTTTAAAAAAAGTAACGGAAGTAATAATATAATTCTTTATCTTACTAATTAATTTTTTTTTTTTTTTTTTTTTTAAAACAGCATTCAAAAAAATCTTAATTTCTCAATGAATAAATAGATCTGGGACACCCTGTATAGTAAAATATTAATATATCATTATACACTCGATTATACGAATAAAACTTTTGACTTACTTTTATACCGTCTATATTATATTATTATCATTTTTATTAATAGTAAAACGTTTAATGTTTTTTTTTTTTTTTTTTTTTTTTTTACCACTAAATTGTTGTTTTTATTTATAAATATTTTTAGTATGTTTTCACAATCGATTACAATATTTTTTAACTACGAAGTACGAGTACACTCCTGTATTGTAAATCATTGCTCATATTACGTATACGACTTTATACGATTTGTGTACGGTTTAACATTACATTACCGTTTATAATATTATGTTTCAATCGTATAATAACATAATAAAGACGTAAAACGTAAAAGATAATCGTGAAACGCCAAAAAGATTTACTAGTCTCAAACGTATAATATTCTGACATTCTGTTATTTTGCCTGGTAATTTTATTAGTAAATATTCATTTCTTACATTATTATAACTTAGCAAATACACTTTATACGATTCGATATTAATATTTTAAAAAAAAAAACACGAATAATATTTAGAAATATTATTTCCCACGAATACGAGGAGATGAAAGACGACCGAGAGACGACTGAGAGACTTTGATGTAAATGAAACCAAACGTCGGAAATATTAATTTAGTTTTATTTCATCGACAGTCGGGAGAAAACGATCAAACGTAAAACTATTAGAATATGATTACATTCTGACTAAAAACATTAAACAGGGTATCCCATTACCGTGTTTGAATATTTGTAAATAATATCATATCTAATACGTTTTTAAAATTTGATTTTTCCAATCAATTTTAATATAATATAAACAAGTCACATTTTTCATTCTTATAATTAATCATTTTTTTTTTTTTTGTTTACTTCAACATTTGACCGTATAAGATTTAACACTATTACTATTGTTTTGATTTTTCATTTAACTATTTTCCGTATATTATATCAAGATTATAAATTGGCTATTTCAAAATTGTAATTAATAGTCAAAAATATAATAATTACTAATGAAAATAATGTGTTTTATTATAGGTAATATACATAATAAGTATACAGATGAATTTCAAAAAGGAAATTTGAAAAAATTTGATTTTTTTATTATAAGTTGTTATTGATTCAAGTGGTTATAAAATATGGTATAAAATACGTAATCTATGCTTATGCCAATTTATTGTTTTCGTATATTATAGTATTTACCCGTCGAATAAATTAATTATAATTATTTGCATCACGTTTTAACGCGGTATTTCGGCGTCGCCGCTAAAACGATAAAGATTGTCAACGTAGACAATGTTATATAGGTAATCGTTTGTTTTAACAGTGTCGAGAAAGTAATTATACAGATTACAACGCAAAATTTTCAATAATATTATAAACTTTTGCAACCAAAACTCCTTAAGTTAATTTGTCGATTTCGGAACAGCTATAATCGAATATGTGAAACTTGGAGATAACAGATAATAATGAATTTCACGCCATTTTTTTTCTTTCTTTTTTTTTTTTTTTTCATCTCAAACTTTCAATATTTCAACAAAATTCGTCCCTCCGAGTTTCTGACAGTTAATTTAGAAGTTTTTTGAGTAAATAAATAACCTATATAATATTATTATACTCGTATTTATATTGTAATCGTATATCCAATTAAAATAAGGACAACAAATGCCAATAGCAATCATAAAACTAAATATGATTCCAATTTTTCCAAATAATAATATATTAATATATTTATGTATAAATCATATTACGTCGTAATTTACATTTTTATCACTTTATTATCAACTTCCTAGTTAAAAATAAATAAATAATAATTTTTATAATCGCGTTTAAATATTCGATCCAGTGTGAATCGCTTTGATATTCAGTTGTCGTTAGGAATTTGTTTGACAATTCCAAATATCGTATTTCATATAAGTATAACGTCTAAAAATAAACGAATGTATGACATAAAAACCTATCGTCAAAACGTGTCAATTAAACAGTTACTGGTGACTACACTGAAGTACTAAATCCAATGAAGTTCAACTTGTTAAAGTTAACAAAAATTTAGTACCTATTTAAAAATACAATTCAATTGTTTTTCCTTGTTCCTATAGGTTAAATTGAAAACAGTACCTTAACTTATACCGTGTCAATTATTTAACTACCTAACACGTAATTTATTTATTATATTATAATAATATATAAGATTGTTTAAATCGAAATGCTCAGGTGACTTTTAATATTAAACGTATATTATCAATTTCCGACTACAGTACGAACAGAGAATAATATTTTATCATATTTATCATTATCACATTTTTTATCAACCATAATAATATATCAAAGTGTAAAGTGGAAAAATAAAAAATTGCGAATTCTGTTTGTATTAACTGTTTATTATAATATTATTGCGTATACTTTAATAGAATTTTTAATTAAATTTTATTTTATTGAACCGTCTGACTACCCACTAAAAACTTGGATACACTTGTATTATATAATATATAAAATTAGTTAAATTTCTAAACTTAATTTTTCTTAAATAATCAACAAATGTGTGCTACAAATTTTTCAATAATTACTTTTTAAGTTATCGAAGTAGAATAATAAAAAATATGTATCCAATCACTAGCAGTTTTCTAAATGAAGACGCAATAATAAAATTAA
Source organism: Tetraneura akinire (assembly GCA_021307375.1). Lineage (NCBI taxonomy): Eukaryota > Metazoa > Arthropoda > Insecta > Hemiptera > Aphididae > Tetraneura > Tetraneura akinire. Next base: position 22,470,289 of record JAIUCT010000007.1, on the reverse strand, counting down.
ATTACGAATAATATGAATATTAATATAATTCCAGAAAATTTAGTGTAATTATATTTAAAAATGTATTTTTAACTATACATTTAATTATATTACTATACTCAAAGGTTTCAATTTATTTTTAAATTTAATCAGAGATTTATTTTAAAAGTCGAAATATCATATTTAAACTAATATTTATACACCGTAATCCGTAACAACTAAACGCACCACAGGGAATATATGTAATTTTTAACACAATAAGCTAAAAAATTTTAATTAAAAAACGCTAAATCACCGTCCAATGACGTTTAAAAACGATTATTGAATTAATAGAAAAAATTCTAATCTCTATAGTTAATAAAAAAATAAATAAAATAAAAATTTATTGGATATTCTATTATTTGTATTTATTTTTTATTCGGATATTTTCACCAAGAGCAGTTGGGAATATATTATATAAAGAACTTCTGTAGTACTTTTTCTCTAAAATTTAAAATTTAAAATTTAATTACGCCACCACGGACCCGTTCGTTATTATAATAATATTTTAGATGAATTTAGATATTGATATTATTGGAAATATTATTAAATTTTAAAGTGAATAATAGAAAATTATTCTACTAACATTAAATACATTATGCTAAGAAGTGAAAATGTTAATATATTAAAATATATTTCATATTTCACTTTACACGATACCATCATTCTGGTTGTCACAATAATTAAACTATTATTTTTCACACGCACGTCATACGAGTATTATACGAGTACCAATTATACATTTAACACATCCAGTCAAGATGAAAAGGTCACAAGAAAGAGTTAAATATCTTACAAATTACAATGTGCATATTATTTTATAATAACCATTATCATGGAACAATATGAAATTTTATAACACTACGTACGTACGTGTGTGTGTGTATATTATGTAAATATATAAGTGGCACACAAATTTAATTGAAAATTTGTCAAACGAATAATTCGCGATTGTCAAAATAATTTTCATTAAAATTTCATCGTGTTGTTACAACACGAACAAAATAAAACTACACAAATTTAGAATAATTTAAAATATCAAATAATATTTATTGTTTTTAATCATTATAATTCAAGTAAAATTTAATAATCAAATCTGTTGTAGAAATTAGATAATATTATGTAATTTAGATATAAAATGCACGTATAAAATAGTTAACAAAAAATAATAATAATAATAATAATAAAACAAACAAAATAATAATAATAAAAAAAAAAAGAAATATTGTATAGGTAACACTCAAAATATTTAAATGTTGTTCAGATTTTTTAATATTATTAAAATATAAATGAAACAATAAAATATTAATATTTTAAATACAATGAAATTTATTTCTAATTAATTTACATTATCAAATAATATCATTTATAATATATTTAATAGTTTTTACAATAAATAAAATAATAAATTAGAACGCCTTATCACATTGACTTTAAATAAAATACACATAACATTTTTGTAATTTTTTTAGACTTGAGAGGGTAATCTTCTAGACATTGACAACCTATAAAACATTACTTTTTTTTTTGTCATCAATAAACAAGAACCATAATATAGTTACGGCTTTAATTTATATAATATACCATAATAATCATAATAATAATTTATACCTGACACTATCGGTCCTCGTGTTCGGTGACCAATCCTTGGAATAGGTAAATCTACGACTACCGCTAGTTCTCAGATTTCTGGCGTCATTCCATCGAATGAAATGATGTTTAAATGTATTCTTTACTTCTGAATTTACGAAGCAGTATAAAATCGCCACCATGAAGCCCTGTACATAACATCCAAAATGAGAATTTAAATATAACATTTTAGTTTTTTTTTTTATATTAAATAGTTATCAAATAATACGGATACATATTTTATTATAAAATTAATAATTATCACGCGAAATCAAAATATAAAATACTAATACAATAATTATTTTTGAAAAACATAAAAATAATGATGCTTACCTGCATGGACAAAAGTGTGGCTTTGCAATAAGAATAATAGTCTGAAAAAGTGCTATTTTCTGTAGGATTGGCTATAGTCAGTATGTAAGTGACACCCAACAATGGTATAAGAACTAAGAGAGCTTTACTGGCCTTGCGATATTGTTGAGTTTCTGCCGAGTTCGCCGATCTTAGCTTAGTTATCAATACCTGGAGAGTTCAAAAATATATTTTTATATTTAACAATAATCTCAGTTACAAGTAACAAGTCTCTTCTAATACTGCAATTATTGAACAGTAATTGGATCTACTTTTAAGTATAAGAGATATGAAAGTAATTTTACCTTTAAATGAAAATATACTAAAACTTAGAAAAAGAAAAAAATCTTCAAAATTTCTAGTTGTACAAAATTCGATTTTTTTATCTCCCACGTTAATAGTTTATAGTTAAATTTTGCAACATTCAGTTTGTTTTAACAAAATAACAAAATAACAAAATAACAAAATAACAAAATAATAAAATTATAATTTAAAATCAGGATGCAGACACTCTAAAGAAGACTTCTTATAGAAAAATAATAATTTAAATCGGACGAGTAATATTTCGGAAAGTGAATTTTACAACGTCGCCTAGCTAGAAATTTTTTTAACGATTTTTGACTAGGTATATCATTAAGTATAATATTGGTTATGCGAGCATTTAATTCCAAACCGTGTAAATAACGTTTTAAATTTACATCTCATTCAATATCCACTTCCATTCCTCTTATGTCTATAATTTTTAAAACCAATGTAAATTAACAAAGTACAAATATAATTATTAATTATTATGAAAACCTATTTTTTTAAATTTATAAATAAACCTACACTAAATTACTATCAACAGAATACTATATATATATTATAAATAAATTAAAACGAGATAAAATAAATCAACTTACCCACATAATTTTCGAGAGGAAAATCAAATTTACTATCAATACCAAAATTGCTGGCCCTTGATAAATCCAGTCGTGCACGGGGTGTGATGTCATCCATGTACACGAATCGCTTCTACCCTGCAATGGAAATACAATAGGTACGTGCTTAGTGTTTCGTCGATGCAACGAACATTTTTTTTTTTTTTTTTATCAAGTAGCAAATAATCGAGATGGACAAAATATTTCAATAAGAATCGATCATAATAGTTACATTGAAAAACTATATAATATATAATTTCTTTTTCCTATAGACACGAGAAATGAAATACCAAAGTTTAATATTTCTAACTTATCTTCACTGAAGCGAACTGTGCATTCACGAACTCCTTCAAATTCCTTTACGTTATTATCATCGTGAAATAAAATAATTTTTTTCCTAGTCTGTTGGAGAGATAATTTAAAATTTATATTATTATTTTTTCTATTCATAAGTCATAGGTATATATATTATATATATGTATTTGTACACTAAACTTTTTATTCGCGCGAAAAAAAATTTACGAAGAAAAAAATTTTGTTTTTAGTTTAAATTATATTAAGAAAAAATATAAAGATACTCTACATTAATTTAATTACCACATGTTAAATTTTTAACTTAAGTCGGCATTTTTTTAAAATTTCTTCAACGGTCGTATATTTACTCGTATATTTCGTATAATTCGATTTTCAATTAAATGAAAGTTCGCAGAAAACATTATTCCGATTTTAGATTGTAATTAAACCGAAAAATATATTAGTTTTACATTGATGGTGAGTTTTTTCTTCTTTTTTTTTTTTAGTTTTGCATGAGAATATTTTTTTTTGGACAGAAAAAAAGTCCGATTAGTAATTACGATAAATGCTAAATGGATTATGCTTTCGGTAGAAAATTTTATCTGGGTGGTCACTATTTATATAAGTAGTGTTTCTAATTTTCAAATAGTTTAATCATACAATAAAATGAATAACTAAAATAGCTGGAGAATGATATAATTCGAGGAAATTATAAATTTTAAAATTTTATAATCAATTCAAGTGACAAGAAAATTGTATGGAATCTTCGTACAAATATTTTACATACACCACATACTAGACACACATTATTAAATTTTGGAATGGTTATTTTGAATTTTCAGTTTAAATATAGGTTATATTTTATTAAATGTATCGAATTATTGATAATAATTTATTATCAGTCTCTCAGATTAAATCGATTAAAATCACTTTTAGTAATACAACACAATATATTATTTGAAACAATAAAACAATAAATAAATAATAATGAATGTATTTAAATAACAGAAATACACTTAATTTTAACAATGAAAAATAATTATAATTTTAAATATATATTTATATATTGCATTAGTTCTTGAAAAAATTAAAATTAATTCTTTTAAAAAAATATTACAAACTTAAATAAATATTCAAATATCAAATATCATGCTAATTATGTATTAATTTTGTGATTTGGGTTTTTAATCAAATATGATAAAAATATTCCCAAATGCTCAATTTTATTTTAAACAACAAATATAATAGAAAACTATTAAAGAAAATGTCAAACCGTATGAAAATAGTAAAAAAAAAATATTTGGAAGTTATTATTATTAAGCTATATTTTTCTGCTTCAGTAGTTAAAAATCAAAAGCTTCCATTAGATTACGATAATTTCATAGGTACCTACCTACTTAAAATTTTATTAAAATTATTTTATGTTACTTACTGCTTTTTCAAATAACGTGATTGCCTGAGCAACACCCCAAACCATGGTTATTATAAACGGGACACCTATAAAAAAAAATATATATTTATTATATATTTATATATATCTAATTATAAACTTAAAATTTACTAATATTAAAAATGGAAATAACTTTTATTTCACTACAAAATATTAACGTTCTTATAATTATTAATTAATATTAATAAATAAGACATTATTCATTAATAATTTTAACATAATTTAGCTAATAACGTTTAAAAAATTTTTAAAATTTTTTAAAAGTTTTGAATTTCTGTCTTATTCAATAAGACACGTGCATACATGGTTGCATAAATAATATTAATACAATGTGTATTCCATTTGATATACAAAATTTATATTACTTTAATTTTTTTAAACGACTGTTAGATAGTATTTAAAAATAATCCTACTGTAATTATAAGTTATTTTTCATTTAAATATTTCTTAATTTATATGATTGAGTTCATACATACCTAATTAATTAAACTAAACAATAATACCCGAATTCCAAAGAAAATTTGAATTCAATTATTTTTAGAAAATATAATCAAATAAATTATATTTCAACGTATCGGGTATATATATTTGTTTTAATGTAAATATGTAATATAAATTAAATTAAATGATTTTAATTACTAATTATTTTAATAATTAGTAATTAATTAATTGATCAATTAAATGTCTGGAAGTATTCTTCTTTCGATTTATAATATAACGCGAGAGCGAAACGAATTCTTAATATTATTATAATAATTTAAAATCTTTACATTTTTTTGTATTAAATTTTCTTTTTTAATATAAAATTAGTACCTTTTATTAAAATATTGAAGAACATTGATTATATTTTTATTATATTATAAATGATATTTCTCATTGATCGAATATTTGAATAGATAAAAACTACAAACCGTTTATTTTTTTTTCGAACGAAAATATAAAATAAAATAAACGTAAAAAAAAACTTATGGATTCAGTCAACATTAAAAATCATAAAAAAAAGTACGTATAGGTTACCTAAAATCTGTAATCCTAGTGTAATAGATATCTCTTTTATTGGAAATATTCGTGTCCAGTCCGTTATAATTTTTATCTATACCGTATGAGTGTATACTCGGCAATATCCTCAAAAAAGTAGTTTTCCCTTAACAAGACTTATTATCATTATTATTATTAAATTTTATTATCTAAACATTACACACGCCGACCTCGATCGTATTCCATTCTACCGAACATCATTTAACAGTCACAAATAACCGCGAATGTCTTCATTAATGTTAATTCATACTTACAATCACATATAACTACCGAAAATCACGATTTATATAATGAATAATACGTTTCGACGTAGATGGACTTCAATGGTTTGCGATAACTATTAATTTAAATAAGTTCTGATAGATACGTGAACAACATAACCATATACACAGACACAGGGCAGAATAATTTAAACTTAACAATCAGACGACAGAATATTTATAACGGTTACGAAGCCTGCAACAGAGTAGGTACGAGAAAAATCATGTTTATAAAAAATATTTCGAAATGTTATATGTCTTTTTTCAAATTTTCACATGCTCTGTACATAAAATAATTTGTTTTTTCAACGGTTAATTTCGATAAAAATTTCATTTAACGCGTAAAATATTCAATTATAAGTAGGTAGGTATATTTAAATGCGTATTTACCAAAATTCAGTAAAGCAATTAAAATATCTAAAACTAAACGAATATTATGTATATTATAATATTATTTTGTATTTACTAAAGTATAATTTAAAATTTCTTCAACTTTATTAATCATCATTTTATCAATCTAATTTCCATGCTAATAATTTGAAACGTTATTTTTAACATCAGTAGAAAATAAACAAAGTTATAGATACTTCTACAAAAATGTTGTGCTTGGAAAAATTAAAAAAAAAAAATTTTATACAACCAAATTAACCTAATTAGGTAATTTTATAATTATTTGTATTTTGTAGGCATATTATGATATTATTATATTAAATTACTTTAAGATTTGAGCAAAGCGAAAAATTTGTTGGTTTTTACAATGTGCGTATTTTTTTAATCTTTATTTATGTTTTTATGTATGAAGACACTTTATCGACCCGAATTAATACTACGATTTTCACAAATAACACATGTTTCCGGTTGGAAAGTGGATGTTATTGGTACTTTATTAAGTCATTTTTCGAATTTCTCAAAGTGGCCCTATGCGATAGCAAAAACGACCAAAAAATTATGAAAAAACGGCATTTTTCACGAAAACTGAAATTTTAACAATTTCGATTTCTAAATTTCACGATAACTTAGGCAATTTTAAACTTAGAGAATTGAAAGTTTTTATCTTGACATAGGTATTATATATATGTGATATATATGATTAGTTAATTATTCTACAAAATATAGAACATTTAATATTTCCTAAAATTCTCGTTTTTATTTATATAATGTATGATAAAATTGACAATTGAGTTTTAGGACTAAACATTTTACTGAATTACCTATACTCTCATTTTACATAACATGATACCAGAACATTAGAAAAATCTCAAGAACCAATTTTTTTTATACCTGTTTAAACTTTATATTATGTTTAGTGTAATCTAAAGTCTAAGAATCCATATTATAATTATTCTTCTTATTATTTCTCAATACTTTGACATTAATACTAAAGACAAACAATATTCAAAAACTTTCGAAATTTTATTGAAGCATACTTACATATTGGTTAACGTAGTTCCGAAATATTAGAAAAATCTCATGTGTCAATTTTCAATGAATGTTTAAAATTGAAATTTTAAATCGATATTTAAAGTATTTATATGGATTCTTCTTATTATATTTCAATATTTTACAATAATATTAAATACAATTTTGAAAATTTTTGAAATTTATATCGAAACTCAAATAAATATTACTTAACTTAATTCCAAATATGAATATTATATTTTCGATATCCTTTTTTTTTTTTAGCTGTTTAAAAGATAAAGAGAAAAGCTGATACTACTGTGGAAGGGATACAGATCTAAAATCTGATTACATTTGAAAAACGATTCTGAGTGAATTACTGTCAGATTTGGGTATTAAGTGACTCATTTAAGGCTTTTATGGACATTTAAATTGAACATAAAAACTGATAAATGTAAAAATTTTAATCAATATACCTATATATTATCTAATAACTTCGCTTAAAATCGTATTTCCGAATGTAATGATTTATCGTAATTAAAATTTTAATCAAAATTCAACACTTTTCACTTTAGACATTTCACAGCACTTATTTTTTTAAATTTATAAGTTATGAATAAAATTTAATACAACTAATTATAATTTTAAATTATATGAAATTTCATGGAAGTCAATAATTTAAAGGATATATTTTTTTTTATAAAAAAAAAAAAAAAAAATGTGAGAATTCAACTATAATATATAACTTTTTAACTACTTTTTTCTTTTACTAAAGAACCTATATAATGACTTCATACGTCATACTACATGATTTGTAATTATTAAAATCTTTATGATATTAAAATTTATTTTATCTATATTAATTTAACATAACTTAATTCCTAGAAAATATAATATAGCATTGCCATTTATTTGACAAAATTAAAAAATTACAAATTTATAACCGTTTAACTACGATGTTTTTTTATAAAATATTTGTATTCGATACAAAATATTAATGTTTAATAAAATGCGAAGTAATACACTAAAAAAAAAATAAATTTAAATAATTAAAAAGAGGAAAACAATTTTTTTTAAATATCCCTTAAATTATTTAGACATAAAAAGCCTGAATAATATTATGATGTGTGCAATTTATGTATATTTAAACAAAATAAAATCCAAATGCATAAAAAAATTTCTTTTATTTAATCATTTATAAAGGTCGTTCACTAGTGAGCTCGTTTCATCGTGGTATTCAGCTCGAAGGCATCAGCGGGTTTGGTGATATATTCGGTCTAGTTATTTTTTTATACTAGTTGACTATGTGAAAAAATTTTAAAAACTGAATGGCAGTGTAGCTTATTCTTATTTCCACAGTCTTGAGCCCGGAGTCCATAGTTGAAGATGTTGACTAGACTGCTGCTGTAAATGGAATGAATAATTTCGGTCGATCGCTCGCCTTTTATGCTATTTTTAAATATGACGAGCTTCTCTGATTGGTCGTCCAATCACAGCTCTTTATTAAGTGCTTGGTGTGTTCGTGCATGCGCGTCCATGATTGGAGTATATCTTTCTACTGTACCGCCTAGTAAACCTCTGTAATTTTTCTTATCTCTCAGAAGAGCCGTTTTGGTTTACACTCCGTAACATCCAGTTATGTTTTTTAATTAATTTTAAAATCATATTTTCCTCGAATCCATCTATTTAGCTATGTTTGTTATTCCACAAAATTTAACAATTAAAATTCGAGCAGCTGTCATTTTCATTCCACAAATATCACACCAAATATTAAAAATATTTAAAAAAAATATGATGTGGACGTAGTCTCATCGAGAAAGAATAAAATTATGAGTCTATTAGGCAACACAAAAGACAAAATAATTGAAACCGAAAAATCAGGAATATATCAAATTTACTGGGTAGATTGCGATAAATGTTATATTGACCAAACAAGAAGAAACATAGATATAAAATATTCATCAGAAGCATGAAAAATCAGGAAACTGATAAGTCTCCTATATGAGACACTTTTAAGAATTTAATCATAATATTAACACAATCAAATTATTAAAACATGTAATTAAGAATTAAATATAAGAAAAGCTATAGAAATGTCAAAAAATAATAATAATCTGTTAAATTGGGATTTAAATCCATTGCAAAATAACTTGTTAAAACTATTACCATAATAAATAATAAAATGGATAAATAAACCAACATGACATTCATCGAGTGATGACGTCATGAGCGGGAAACGCACACTATTATAAGGGAAATTATTAATGTATACTCCGATAACAGTCAGTCTGTGTTTTGAACTGAAGATGTTACCGAAATACGTATTTGCTTGAATATAAGTAATTTTTTTTATGGATTTGGATTTGATTTTGTTTAAATAATTTATCCACAACTACTAAACAATATATTTATTTAAACAAATAATACAGTACATAGATTAATGGTTTAGTAATTCATTGCAACATATGATATTCAAATAAGATCATTAAAATGAAAGTACTTGTAATCCTCCATCGCGTAGTCGCTATATACTATCAAATGATATCCGTTTCATTTATAAACTAAGTATTTATCTACGTAATTATTATACGTAACTCGTTTTTAACAACAACCGAAACTAAATCGTTTATTTAAAATAACATAAACAGTAGGTATATAAAATTTCCAGATCTCGACGTTACTTCGAATCTGACTGTAATTCATAATATTATTATCATTCAAACAATAACACCAGGAAACGTAAAACGAAGGATTAACTTTATGTTTTATGGTGTACTAAAATATTGAAATCGTCTTTTCCGTACAATTAACTATGCACATAAAGCAATATTCCTTATTCGCAATTAAAAACAACACTATAACATCATAATATTGTAATTTCTATTATTATTCGAAACTCTAAACATAATTTATTATTCAGGATAGTAATTGTTTTTTTTTTAAAAAAAAATAACTGTTAGATCTTAGATAATGTCGTTTCTTACAATCATGATAACTCATTTTCTAAGAATAAAATAAAATTTGTCAATATACGTATGATATTATATAGACTCTATAGGTACAAAATGTTATTTTTTTTTTTTTTTTTTACAAAATCGATATTTCTAAAAATATTATAGTTAAAACGAATCATTTTTCCTGGCATATTATGTTAAATATTATTACTTTACAAGATAATCATCAAAACATTTATATTATGTTATCAACAAATTAATCTTTAAAATATCACATTTTTCAAAATGAAAAAATAATTATTTGTAATCAGTTTTATAATCTCGATAATCACGGTTAACACAATATTTTTAGTAATAATAAAAACACATTATACATAAATTATGTATTTCGAATGAAAGACAACTATCCCTAAATAATTCATAAATTAAAACTTTAAAACTATCAAAATGTTTCGTAATGTAAATGTAAATTTTTAATTTCGACGTTTTACTACTACGATAATATTAGAATACAATATATTCTAATTCCTAGTAAATACTTTGAAATAAATTTGATGAGGTTTATTCGGATTTTTTCCGAACTCACTTGGATCGACAATTCTTAAGATAAATATTAAAAATGTAAATGTATTGATGTACCTAATCTAAAATCGTATGTGAATTAATTGGTTTTAAATTTTAATATTAGATTAAACATAGTTATAAAAGCTTTTAATGAAAATATCGTACTTTTCTAGCGTTTATTTTCCACAAATTATTTTATTTGCTACTCCAATAACATCCATTTAAGAAACGGATTACACATAAATTAATTATTACAATGTAACTATGTAAAACACGAAGATAAATATGATTTAATATACTAATTAATGGAAGTGGTTGTAAAATAATATAAATTACAATGAGCCCCTTTCATTTTAAACAATATAGTGGAAAGAATATAAAAGTACAATTATTTAGTTATTCATAATATTAATTACTTATATTGTATATTATTTTAATATTTTCTAATTGAAATGTTTATTTATTACAAATTATTATTGTGAAATCATAATGGAACTTGACAGTAATAAGCCGATTCCGTAGGGAAATATACGACTTTTTAATTATACATTGTTTTACTAAATACTTATAGTTAGGTACTTTAATATTCTGAAAATCATACTATAACAAAGAGATATTATTTCAGAGAATATAATTATTAATTAATAAAACCTAAGTATAGCGTATAGGTATATTAAAGTTTGTTTAAACGTCACAAGACAAGCAAATACTATAATAATTAAGAAATAATATTTATTATAAATATACCTACAAAAATAATTTAAAAAGCATGGTTATAAAACTTATGACACGAATTGTATAAAGAATCGATGTAAAATTATTATTCTCTATGATTTTTAACAAATTAACCCTCACTTACTCTAAGTATATTATAATGAACACAATTCTATTATTATTCTAATTAAAATCATGTAATCGTATCCATTATTATTCATTTCAGCCTCTCGTCTGTTAAAACTTTGACTTAACAAAACCATTTTTTAATTAAATTTTGTGGCAGAAACAACATTATATTTAAATGTATAATACCTAAGAAAATTAATTCTTTAAAACTATCCTATAGAAAAATCTGGTAATTGCACTAGCATTTTTTTTTTTTTTTTTTTTTTTTTTTTGAATTCTGTCGAAGAATAATGATTAATAAATATGATTAAAAAGAACAATTATTAAAAAGATTGATCGTTAAATATTAAATAATATCCAAATGACTAATAAAACATATAAGCACTTTTATTATAATTATAAATAATTATAAAACTATTTAAATTTCAGTTTGTTATTGTTTGGGAGAGAGTTTTCTCAAATCGGTTTAATTGTTTATGACAAACGTGCGGTAGGCCGATACGTGATAACTTATCTTACTCGAATAAACACATAAACTCTATTACAAAAACTTTTTTTATATATTTATAATAATTTTGAATATTAATAAATGACGATTAGACATACACACAATAATTAATACATAATATACGAAGAATAAGCGGAATCGATTGCTGCGAAGGGATAAAATGAAACGGCACCATCGGGTACATCGGGTATTATTTCCGTCGCGTTATCCGATTGGCAGACATGATTTATTTATACATTTAGGTATATATTATAGTTTTATCGACAACAGTAATTATTCAATACATATTTACCTATAATGTTATACAGTAGGTTTTTTAGTCAACATATTATTGTCTTTTGTTGGCAAATTAAAGGATTTTTTTTTTTTTTTTTGATAAAATATAAATATATATTTTAAGTCATATGGGCGTATGGCATCTATAATAGTAATAGTTGTAATGTTGTAAAAAAATATTTGAAACGGTATTACGTCTGTAAATTATAATCAACGAGGACGCCGTTAAAGAAAATAGGATTTCAGATAAACGATTTAACAGTACCAAATAATCTACAATATAAAGAATACGCGTATAGTACGTTATTGGACCTATATTACTTTACAATATTTATAACGTATGTACATTATTCGAGTGTAAAAAAGTTAATTAGATTTCGACATAATTTCAGTATCAAAAATGACACATCTAATTTAATTATATTAAAAATGATTAGTAATTCAATTATCGAAATTATAAATAGGTACATTATTGAAAAAGCTTTTATCAATTCCATTCGAATGATTACTTTAACACAAAAGAGTATGTACGTAGGTACGTTATATCAAATTAATATGCCCATTAATTATTATAATATTAATTTTCTTCCCGGCATTTTGTATTAATTGGGAATGTAATACGACTTTAAAATAAATCCTTAATTATAATATTATAAGTTATGACTTATGACCAATATTTACATTGATTTATAAAATATACCAAAAATTTTAATTTTCTTTCTTTTTCTTTTTCTTTTTTTAAAATAGTTAATATGACTCAATACGAGTACAGTATCGTAATATTACATATTATACGGTAGACACAATTTAAGATCAAACGTAAAATTAAAAACGCAATAAATAAATATGTATTATACACTTACCCCAGCCGATAAACATGTATACGCGAAGCTTGATATTTTCTCTGGTGAAAGTTTCTACCACTAATATGTACAGGTACAAGCCTAAAAGAATTATTATATAAAATTTATCAAATACGTTTTAAAAATATGCAAATTTATATTAATAAATTTCTACCTTCGACGAACATCCAGAAAAAATTTGTTAAAACAAAATAATGTAGGGCCAACGAGAAGAACACGCAAACGCCATTAGTAACGTTCACCCATTCCTAAAACATAATAAAAAAATGTATAAAATTAATGCAGTTCATTATCTTAAACAATATGACCACTAAAATTTAATACAAAAATGAACAGGTAATGATATAAATAAAATAATAACTATCGATATTTAATATTGTATATTTTATGGATATTCAAATAATATAATCAAACATTTTGGTCCTATGGAAAAACAGAAACTATACATTTCACTTAATTATCAATTGAAATGAAAATAGTATAACTTAATTTTATTAAAAAGGTTAAAAAGATAATTTTAAAACAAAAAAGTTCTTTTTTTTTTTATACAATACCAATGTGAAACGCAAAGAATTTAATGACATTAATATTAATAATTAATTACAATATAATTCTTGTAAAAATATAATTATATACAAAATTTAGTTTATTTTAAAGTATTAGCTATTAAAATTGTGAAAATTATTCTAAAAACTGTCTTAAACTTTCTTTTTCTTCTCGTATTATTGTTATTTTGAATACAAAATTAACGCTTTAAAATATCTAGTTTCAACAAATACTTAAATATTACTCAAATATAATAATAATTTAACGATTTTAATATAACCATTGAAATTCTAAATATTTACTATTTTAATATTACAATAAGTTTGTAAATGAAATACTATAATATAATATGATACATTAAATTATGACACATGTGGTTAATCTAACAACAAAAATGTGAACAAATATTAAAATTTTATCTTGATATTGAAATAACATAATAAAATAAGTAGGTATCTATAGATTTGATAATGAATCTCAGTAAAAGTTTTTACGAAAAAACTAACCCAACGAATTAAAGAAGTTTTGCAATTTTGAAAAAAAATCACACAATACCCAAAATAACAAAAATACTCAACAAATTCAATAAGCAATAAATAATATTATTACGACTGGACAATTATAATAATATTCCAAATAGTTATTTCTATCGATACTTCCGTAATATCTAAAATTATTCAAGTACAATGCTGTAAATGAAATGTCCAGAGAATGATATAATTAACTAAAACTTGGTTTTTATTTCCTATCTAATAAAAAAAAGTTACATCACTTCAAAACGGTAGAAAATCGTGCAAAGAATATCCACTTTTGAAGTAAAATTAAAATATTATATGGTTAATTTTAGCTTTAATTATAGCCACTAGCTGAAATTTAAATTTTAAATATATAATTAATGCTTATATCGGATACCCGAAAGTTTAAATTAAGTGTTTAAACTAAACAGGAGCTATCTCAAAATATCAAATTGTACACGACAATACTTTTAAACTTTAATCAGTTACTTAAATCTAATCAGTATTTATATAAAAAATATAAACTTTTTTTTATAAATTATAATAATATTATATCTATAGAATTCGTGCTTTAAATTATTCATTTCCCGAATAATTCCGAATAAAATTTTAATTATTTTTATAAACTATACTAACTACTACAATATAATATTCTATATGAGAATATGTGCGTCCGTCCATAAATTTTAATTTTATCAAATATTATAATATTGGTACACTTTGTTCTATACGTCAATGGTCAATATCATATGTTCAAATTTCAAATGACAAAAATATTATATACATAAAACTTTTCAGACATTTTTTCCCCTCTCTTCAACTGAAAAACGTGATCAGTATATTATGTACAAGTACAATATTATTATGCAAATAATAACAATATAGTATTTGTATACAAAACTGATAAATTTCTGAAGACAAATTTTTTTTAAAAAAAAAAAAAAAAAAACATTACATACATTTGTGGTAAAATCATTCAGTAAAAATATATTGTGAGATAAGATATATCATGTTTTAAAGTAGTAACTAATAAAAATAATAATTTAGGCTCGAATAAAAGAAAACAACCTTCATTGAAAAAGTACTATTGTATTATTTAAAATATCCTTGTGTGTATACTCGTATGTAGTCGACCAGACCGCTTATTATGAGTGTAATTTTAAATAGGTTTTATTATGTTTAAGGTCTGTAATATTTTTCAAAATCTAGTTTATTTCAAGTATTCATTATTACACTTAAAAATTATAATGCAAATTAATTTTTATTATTACGTATTTATTATACTCGCCCTAAAATTAGAGATAATACTTGATTTTTTTCAACGAAGAATAATATTAAATATAAATGTTAAAAATTAAAAAAAAAGGTCGTAAATTTCTGATGAAATAAAAATAATGGAGATTTTTTGTAAATTTTTTTATTCGGCGGAAGTATAATATTTCGTACGTCATTTTTGTATCATTTATCTAACTAATTATTATTATTTTTTTTAATCCAGACAACTTTTAGTTAAAAAATACCACATTGAGATAAAAACCGAATATTATAATAAACCTAAATAATTTTTAATTATATTTATTCGCTTACCTGTATTGTTGATATCATCACGATCCATGTGAAATCTGATAATATGTAAGAGCACATCAGATTAGTGTGTATTGTGTTTCTTAAGCACCGTAAATCTCTGAAAAATATTTTAAGTGTAATTTTAATTCAAGAGTACTCTTTAGGTTATATGGTAATTTTTCAAAGTAGGTACTTCTAAAGCTTCGTAATATTCTTGCTAATCTTGTTCATATATTATAACGTATTTCATTTATATTATTCGTAAACTTATCAGCCATATAGGTACACAGAAAAAAACTAGAGATTTCATAAATTATTATTATATTATAACTTTTCGTTATTTAAAACTATATTTTAATATACTCGTATTGTGTTCTTAGAGAATTATTATCATACTCAGCAATTTTCGTTTATAGTTAATTATAAAACATTAAAGCCCGGCTGAGTGCACAAGTTATATCTAGTCGATATTATTTTATTACTTTCTTAAATATTATTATTTAAATAAATTGATTAATTATATCACTTTAACTAAATAAATTATAAAATATTGTGCTTTATGTTTATTTAAATTTATCTTGTCCTATTCTAATCTCCATTCTCCATTTTTTTTTCATAGAGATTTTTAGTAAAATGAATAATCCTGATAGTGTTTATACGTATAGGCATAAGGATACTTTTTTTTTATTTCTCAATATTTTTCTTAATAATAATTAATAAAATTGTCAATTTTAGGATTAAACTTTGAAAATTTTATTGAAACATAATCCCATATTGATTAACATAGATCCAAAATATTGTGTAATTTGAATGTCTCAATTTTTTTTAATATCTGTTTAAGATGAAATTTTTAATGGAATCTATAAACTATTTTAGGTATTTATATTACTCCTTATTTTTTTTTATCAATTCTATAATAAAATTTTATAACATTGTGTATATTACAATTATAATTAAATATTTTACGATAAGTCAGAAAATATTAAACTTGGAGACTTAAAAATTTGATTTGTTGTTTTATACATTTCATACGTGATAAATTTTTGGAACTCTTATGTTGATATCTAAATTTAAATGAGTATGAATTTGAATAAAGATGTGAAAATTTCAATCGATAACTATTACCTAATTTATAAACAATACTTATATTATCTGACTGAACTTTGCTCAGAATCGTTTTTTTTCGAATCATTGCATTCAAATTTCAATCAAAATGCAAAACTAAGTCCACTCTACACTCTACACTCACATAAGTATCAACTCTTCTTTTCTTTTTAATATTTATGTTTCATAAATAGATTCGACAAAATTAAACATTTGAATGTTACTATAGTCTATATTGTTTAAATCGCTTATAATATAATGCTAATGTCTACAGTTCTTAAAATATAAACGTACTTAGAGTACATAAATTTATTTATACATAATACGGAACAATTTAACAAAGCATACAAGTTATTCTTTGTAAATGTTGTAAAATGTATTAATAGTAATATTTATTATTATAATAAGTCTTAGAACATACTTGAAGTAAACAAATATGGAAACAGCTGCCACCAACGCCACCAATGATATGGTATAGCCAGCGTAGTAAAAATACGAGGTATATATAACCGATGGGTCTGGGTACATATTTTGTTCTAAAGGTCGGCATTTCATATAGTCCGAAGAGTTTTCCCAAACTCCGTCGGCTTTACAATATCGGCTAGCGTTTTCTGTAAAAAAAGAAAGAGAAATTTTATTATTACTCAATTGACACCGATTTATCAAATTTATTTCTAACAATCATGAATGAAACTTGTTTAATTGATTAAAACACAATTACGTTTTTCACGTTGTAAACGTTAATATTGTTTATTATAATAATATGTAATCTTGTTTTTTACAAATATACGAATATACATTTCATAAAATATAATATGAAAAATATAAAATTATAGGTTATTTTTAATTAATTATAACCTCGTCATTAATGAAATTGTTGTGATAAATTTAAAAATTATTGCATAAAGTAGGTATAACTGTACTTACATAATACTATTATAATACGGCTTAAGGCTATGAGCATTAGTAATAATTGTTTATTATTTCGATGGAATTAAAAAATGCATTTATAATTATATGTTTTATAAAATAATAATTGTATGTGCAAAGTGAAACTTTAAGGGTATATGTTAATAATTTATTATTTTATTCCATTCAAAATCACATAAGAATTGAAGATAAAACCCCATAATTTTATAGAATGTAATTAACATTAAAAATAATGTACGAGATAAGAAGCAAATTATTTTAAATGCATACTAAAGAAAACAATAATACGATGAGGTTTGAAACTTATATTATATTCGAAATAAATTAAACGTAATTTACCATTTTCTATAAATAATTATACCTAATTATAAATTTGTATAAACTCGACAATATTTGATATTGTCAACGAACTTATTAAGTTCATAGTTGTCTATGATTTTTTAATTACAGAAATTTTAATGACAATTTCTTATTATTATAAATTATAATTTAATGTTATCAAAAATAGTAAACACAGAACATATTTGTGATGATAACCGTCAACCGATTTACTAAATAGTCGACTTAATCGTGGCCAAAAAATTTTTGGCACACATAAACGTTTATATATATATGAAATGTTATTATCGTTATTTTAATATATAATATGTTCTTGCGAACGAGTCATAATAATAAGTACCTACTGCTACTTTGTATGTATATAGTTTCATCACTACCCAGCAAAACAGATAATAATTCGATAACTATAGATAGTATATAAACTAATTTTATACATAATAATTAGGAATTATGATTGGGATTAAACTTTACCAAAACAAACATCGAACAATATTCCTTTAAAACATAACGTTTGATGATTATCTGAAATATGACGACAAACATCAAATTACAATATTATAAAAGGTAAAAATATACTCTGAGTGACGAGGAACAGGATAACATTTAAAAAATATACGTTTGCAAACATTAAACATCCGCATGATGGCATAAAATTTATAGAATGAAAAAATAAATAAAAAAATAAATCCTAGGTCTAATAACTATAAATAACGATAATATTATTTAGGTATTATATTTTAATCAATTTTAATCGGATTAAAAATACGTTTTTCCTCTAAAATATCGATCGCGTTATTATTATTTCTGGAGTGAAAAACTTGCGGGACGCCAATGTAATACAAATTACTCATATTATACAGGTATATACACTAATATTGTTATTATTATTATTTTTTTTTAATTATATTTATTTAATACTTCGGGAAAATATTTTATAACCATCGTTTAAAATGAATTATTCATTTTGTAAATTATAATTTTTTGTCGAAAAGTATCAAATTTTTAAATACCTAAGTAGTCAATAAAAAAATAATACTGTGCAGATTGTAGCTATATAATACTTGTACCACTAAAATAACAAAATTACTCTTTAATTATATTAAATAATAATTACATATTATGATATTATACGTTTTAAATAATAATTATCTAATAATCTCATAATATATTTTAAACACTTCATTAGGCTTAATAAATATAATTTATTTTTTAAATGAACATAAATTAAATTATATTTTAAAATTATATCAGCTATAATTGTATAGTTAGTATAAACTGTGCATATATTATAATAATTATGCTGAAAAACAGTAATAATAATACAAAAATAGCCTGCACAAATTACAGAGATAATAATAAAATAATTAATTTACATAAAAAACAATAAATAATACTTCATTTCATCGTATAATTTATTTTTAAATCTTATTATTTTAATTATACATTGAAAAATTATATTATTTTAGTTGAAATATGACAAACGATAAATTTGCAGAAGAACAAAAAGAAATTTCAAAAATGTGTATGAATTTTCACTAACGTTCACTAATACTGTTATTTTCTTATTTCATAATTTATATAAACAACATAATATAAAAATATTTTCTTATAACTTATAACCGTTTCAAATTAAAATGACCGTATGAAAATAGTTCGTTTCAAATTATATAAAATCACGTTGCAAGACTTCCCTGGATCGATTAACAAAATATTTATAATAGGTATTCCACTTATATGATAATAATTATTTATTTATAACCTAACCTAACCTCTCTAAAGTAAGTTCTAATGACCGTAGGTATATTATACCTTGGCAATTTTACCACAGCAAAAAATTTCAGGAATTCAACGCATTCATAATATATATAATATATATAAAATATACTCGTATATAATTTTCATCCCCCAGACAGTATTGTCTCCTCAACTATTCCCCATTGTTGTTATTATGTAAAAAATATGCTCCATATAATTTAACACAATTTAATATTACTATCCAAGAATTTGAGGAATTTTTTTCATAATAATATTGAATATAATATTATGGGATAGTCGTATACCCGAGTGGTCTGAAGAGTAAACACACGTTATCGATCATATTATGCAAGATCCAAAACCGTTATTTACGGGTAGCCATTAATTTTTTGCTATGATATCTGGACTCTAAAATAAGCCACTTGCAATAATTATTATTTAAACAACTTATTTTAACTAAGACATCTGTTCTGGTTAATCGAAAACCATCTTCGACCCATTAAAAGTGTGACTTCGTCAGCCGATTTATGACGTCATATTTTGTTGGAAAAAAAAATTAAATTTTATAATTTTCTATTATCTTTATTAGGTAATAATATAATATCCTATTTTCACTATAATTGTTTGTCAATACGGTAAATTCATATATAAAATACAAATAGACATTATTACTATACCATAATAATTAAAAATAATATCAAAAATATTATAATAAAAGTTTCATAATTAATATAATATGACGTGATTATATTAGTTAGGATTATTTGTTTGATCGACTTTGGTTAGGACGTTGGGTATCCTAAATAAATAATAATAATTAATAACTAATAATTATCCAAAGTTTAACATTAAATATAAATACGTTGTTATGAAAAGGTCGATTTCCCCAGCATCACCGACCATTGTAAATTGTTTTATCAAACCCAGTGCTTTCGATTATGCTATGTTTGTGCTGGATTGTGCCATCCATCCCGTCATTTATGCTATGTCCCTTCGTACGTTACGACAAAAAAATTAATTATTAATATATATAATATGACATCAACTTGCGAAGCGAGATTTTACGTCATACAAAACTCCTGACTATCCACAACAGTTTCAGGGTTACACAAATAGGTATTACGTTGGTATTTTTTAGTCCCTTGGGGCGAAGCCCCATCCTAACGAAAAGTACTGCGAAACGGCGCTCAAATAAGTGAGCGGAGCCGATAGTCGAAGCGTACACTTGAAAACTATAAACTATAGCACACCGGCGGGACAGACAACACAATCTAACACAAACCTAGCACAATCGAAGTTTGATAAAAAAAAAATTTCAATGGATCTAATATAAAATTTAAAATTAAATTATTAATGAATTAAACGTAATATAATATCGATAGGTAGTAAATATATTAATAATTTATAACTTATAATTTTAATATTTTGTTGACAACAGTCAATGGTCGATTAAAAAAATAATGAACATTGTTCACGGATCAAATAGATAGAAAATAGTAAAAATATTTAAATGTGGATGTGAAATATTAAATTTTCAGTTATCGATATTAATATAAATTATTGTAATGTCTATTTCATTGGCTCATAGCAAATACTTTTGCGATTTATTCAATTTTCCTTAATACCAATCAGAATTATTATTATTATACGTTTTAGTGTGTCTCTGACGAGTGCTTAAAAAATCAATGACCTGTTGCTGTTGGATTACGAATTCATATTGTCATATCATATTCTATACATTCGTTGGACCTTAAATTTATTGCACAGTTCGTAGTAAAAAATTATGTTATAAAATGACTTGTAATATATTTTTATTTTTAATTAAAAAAAAACTCTATTTGTGAAGAGTTGAACCATATTTTCTTCTTTTTCATACGAATTTATCTCTGAGAATAATATTATAACAGTGTACAGAATACGAACACAATATTTTGTATGTAGTTATTGATTTCAATTTTAGCTAATAAAAATAATTATTACAAAATTATGATAAAACTCATTATACTACCTATGTTAATACGAGTATTAATATTTATGGTATTTTAGTAAAATAGTAATATAATAGTACAATAATAACATTTAAAAATCTCCACGAAAAATAGGTCCTAATTATTTATTAATTATAATTTAATTTATAATTTATATAATATAATTTAAAATCAGATTATTTAAATAAATATGATATTTATCGAATGATTAAGATCTACGTAGATCCATAGTTAAATTCATAAGTATAACTTGATAGTTGATAATATGTATACTTACTTCTAAAAGAAAATTATATATTATAGTACCCATCTAAATATTTTAAGTATAATCAAAAATGATTAAATAATTATACAACTATTATTCAACTTATAATTTTAAAATGGCAATACTTATTACGTAATATAATTATTCATATTATTCCACTAAACAAATGTATTTAAAAAAAAAAATAACAATACAAATTACTTAACAAAACTCGAAGCTCAAGACATAAGTATAATAGGACATATATAATTAAAAAATAAAAAATCCTTAAATAATGAAGACAATATAGTTTTCTAAAATCCCCTTAAAAAATGGTTAATGCACTATAATAATCACTAGCATTAAGTTTAAATAAAAACGTAACATGATTAAAAACATAAATATTACTGCAGTCAAATAAAATTTATAATAAAATTTAATACATTCGAATATACGTTTTATGTAATTTAATACTGCATTAGTCACAATAATATAAAATATTAGTTACTTACGTGATGTATCATATTGAACTCCATTTAGTTGATTGAAACATGATTGATAAACTACAGTGTCTGGTTTTGAAGTTTTCCAACACAACAACTGGTCCCAGTGACTAGGACACCAACCAGGATTAGGCGTTTTATCAACTAAACAAGTCTAAATATTTACCAATAATATAAATTAATTAAAAATTAATAAAAACTTATTTATGAAACACTAAAAAACGCTTACATATTATTATAAACATTTATAATAATATTAGTAAATTTGATAGACTAATTTTAAAAATACTCTCGATTAAAATATATTTTTAAATGATATAAAGATTAAAGATATGTTTTAGAAATAACAGATAAAAATACTCGTACCTAATATATTTTAATAGGTAATTTTCATTACGTTTAATTGTGCCCATCATACACTCCATTCCATTTTCACAAATCTAGCAACTTTTGCAAACGACACCATTATAAATTCAAGCAATCGAGAATTTAATACTGCCTCTGGTAACATCTAATATTATTACTAAACTTCAAATCTGGTAATCAACGGAGAATAAAAATTAATGAAAATAAACAATTTCACATCACTTTACCCTACGTCTTAAAGATAGTCCTCTAATAACTTTTAATAATGAAATAATTCCATTAAAAAAACCAAAGTATTTATCTTGATTAACGTTTAACTTGAGCCACTCATATTAAAACTAAGGAAATATCAGTAAAATTAAAAGAAAAAATATGCTCAGTTCAAAAAACTCCCTTGAAAATAAAATTCTTCTCTATACAAACAACTTATTTGTCTTATAAATAAATCCTTGTAAATTAAAGTAATGTCGCTCAATACCCCATTATATCAAGTAAACCAGCTATTTGTTATTATTTATATTTTAATTAAAGATTTCAAAATTTATTTTTTAAATTAAAAAAGAAAAAATGAAGAAAAACGTTTAATTGACAATTATATAATAATATATGAGAGACTACGTACATTATTATTTTAAAAAAAAATTTCAAAAATGAAATTAATTGAGGGCTATCCTGTATAAAAATAAAGTACGCTTTAAACTTAAAGACTGTTTGAAATTAAAATCCAAACTAATATTTACAAATTATAATATCGAAAAGTATAATTAAAATTAAGAATTTACGATGGACTTTCATATTTCCTGCTACAAAAATAATGATGTTAAAATGCTTAACATTATATTATATTTTGTAAGTATGTTCGCATTTTTTTTTTTTAGTTAATAATATTATCTTAATATAAACACAATGACATAATGTTGCACAAACGTAACACATATTATACCCAAATATAATAAAAATATTTCTAAACATTTCTTACTATAAATTTATAAAAAAATATTTATATATTAGTATAATATAATAAGTA
>JAIUCT010000007.1:22409284-22436040 GCA_021307375.1 Tetraneura akinire | reverse complement strand
AATTATATGACTATTAGATATTATTTTTATTTCGAGCATAACAAAAATAGTTTATATTATTGTATATTATAGTATACCTTGTCAATTTATTATCTATCTATCACAATATGTAATAAGAATATAATAATAGATTAGTAGAATAAATTGGTTATAGGTAGGTTATAGGTAAATTTAAATTAGGTAGGCACAGTTAATTTTATAGAGTCTATTTAGTACTTATTATAAAAAAATCTATAAAATGCTCAAATAGTATATTAGGTATTATTTATTATTATATTTAAAAGCTAATATAACACTATGGTTTTATGGTCTATTGTCCATGTCATCTATTTTTCTATATTACATTTAAAACAATTATTAAAATAACTACCTATTTAAAGTATAATTTATGACTTTAATTTAAAAATATTTAAATTATATTGTACTATAATGCATTGAAATTACACAATTATTTAGAACTAGTTTTTAATATTAATGTGACATAGTAGCGTTATATCTATTTTAATATTATACAATAAAACAAAATCAAAAAATAAATGCCTAATACTAATTTTCATTAAATGTTTAAACTATTTTATGTGGTACTCTTATAATATAATATTAATTATTTGAAAAATATAACTACTGATCTCTTTATACTAAAACATTAAATGTGTCTAATTACATAAATTTAAATTGCCTTTTATATAATAAGTAATTATGTAACAATACTAATTTACTAATATTCTATTAGGTAGTTAATTTATTACTTTCCAGATTAATTAATCTTCCCAGCAAGTAGTTATTTAAGTCTTATTTCTATTTATTTTGTAATAAGTACTATATTAATATATTATAGTAAAATCTTAAAATTAAATTATATTTATACAGACATTTCTATCATTGCCTTTCGTACAAGTATATATTGTATGTAACATTAAAAATTTTAATATAATATTGTATAATATATAAAGTATAGGAATTAGGAGAGATGCATTATTAAGAGTATAATAAGTTGAGGGATGAATTGTGTTAACTAAATAAAGTAATGGGATGGCATCCCCCTGTAACCCCCCAACCAATTCAACTACTGGGTATATTATAATAATCTGATGTATAAACATTTATTTTCTAAATAATTTATGCAATAAGTACTAATTATTACTAAAACAATAACTATTATTATTATTAAATTTCTATTTCCAATAAGCTAGAAAGTAATATAAGCCAAAACAAATAGAATAATATTTGATGATACATCAGTTATTATTTTTGTGTGTTACTTTCATTATCAGTTTTAGTTAAATTCAGTTTTTTTGGAAATACTGGAGAATTACGCCGTGATTTGTTTTCATCTGGTGCTAAATGTTCTGGTGATGATGATTTGCTTTTAGATTTAAAGTGCATTTTAGTTGCTAAATGTCTAAATCTATAGTAATAAAATATGATTATTTTATTTTATTTATAAGTATTAACTTGGGTATTAACCATTATGAACTTACCGAACAGGTACATCATTGCCTTCTTTATCATCAAAAACACCTTGAAATAAGAATGCTAATGGCCAACTTATCCATGAACTCCTAAAAATGTAGTAGTTAATATTATTATATTAATTATAATAAGACATCAAATATTATAACTAAAATTATAATTTTAATAAAACAGTTATATTATTATTTTAATAATAAATTACGCTGGTTGTGTCATTGTATCCTCTGTATCACTTGTAACCGTTAACAAATCATGAATTTCATCATCCATTGAACTTAAATGTGTGTGTCTACGAGATCCTGGTGATGATCTGGCAATTTTTGGATTATATATTTTAGGATCACTGACCATTCGTACAAAGAATGATCTTCTATAAGCCAAATCATCTTTTTTACGTTCAGCCAATTCAAATACTTCATCTACTTGTTCCTAAAATATATATTTTGTTTCTACTTTTAAATTTAATTTAAAAAAAAAATAAATATAAATCTATGAAACTATGTAACTATCTAACCAAACTATTTTTTTCTTTGTCGATGACTTTTGAATTACATATTTCAATTTTTGTAATATAATTAGTAATTAGTAATTACCTATGTAGGTATAAACAAGTCACATTTTTTTTATGTAGGTACGTACCTAAAATAATTTTATTTTCATATTAAATAAAATTTAGAAATAAATAATCGTATTGTTCAAACCTATGGTTAAATGAAAACTGATAAAAATGAAGTTTTAGTCAATTAAACATCAACATCAAACAATGAACAGTAAATGTTACATATTAATTATATTCCATACTCGATTCAATGACTATACCATTTTTGATTAATTAGGAATTATTAAAATAATTAAATTATATCGATTTAATTGATAATCAACAAATTATAATATAGTTCATATTGTAACAAAAGTGAAAAAACATAATAGAAAATAATAAAAATATATGTTATGGAATATAATAAAATAATTTATTTCATTAATTTCTATAAAATATATAAGTATTTTATTTAAGTTTTAAAAATGCATACATAAGGATATACTTTGTAGAAATTAATAATTCAACTAAATATACAAATACCCATTAATTTTCTATTATAAAATTTTAATTATTATGAAAACATTTTTTTGATTTGATTTTAAGAACTCAAAAAAAAAATATATATATATATAATGAAAAATGTGACTTGTTTATATATTAGTAGGTAGCAAAAATTAAATTTTAAAAATATATAATAGTTTAAAAGTTATTGACTGGAACAAACCTAAGTAAGACACTCAATATATATTAGATACGAGGGTATATATTATAATATTATATTATATTATACTACACTCTTTATTTTGAAATTGAAATAGTGTAGTACTTTAATTAAATATTATTAAAAATATATGTTAATATTAAGTCTTAGAATAATTATTGTAGGTAGGTACTACAATAATGTTTATATTGTGATGATTAATTTTCAAACTAAATTTATAAAAATAAATTATTTTATAATGTGAAACAGTAAATTAATTTGTATTCTCTTTAAGAATTAATTAAATAATACTATATTAATATATTTACTGACCTCTCGTTTTTCTGTGAGTTCTTCTTCTTTGTACAAAACTGATATTGCAGTATCTTTTATAATCTTCCAAGCATAATCTAAATTTGAAATAGTTTAGATTAGAATTCTTAAATGCGTTTGTACCTATATTTTTAAATAAATTTTATTCTAATAATTAATGTCTATAATGTTTTATAGTTTTTACTTCTTATACATACATTTATTAATGTTAAGTATCTAAGTACTAATTTAAATTGTATTATATTTATTGATTTAATCAATCACTACGAATATATTCCTAGTTAGAACAAATAATTTTGGGTTTTAAACCATATGTAATGAACTAATAACTTATAAGTATAACATATAATAAATATTTTTAAGATTTATTATGAAATTGATTAACAAGTTGTTATATTGTTGTAATAATAAATTTCACTTTAATATTACAATAATATTTAATAAATTATTTACAATTTTGACTAGTAAAATATAAAATAGTTTAATAAGAAAATGTTATAAATATTTGAAGAAGTTTACATATAATTGGATTATACTATATTACATTGAGTATACCTAATTCAATAATTATTTATATTTTAAGAGAGCATAATTTTTAAATTAATGAAAACATTTCGGAGAAGGATTAACTTAAACTCTTGACTTCTTATTGATATGTCGTTGACTACTAATTATTTGTATTTTACTTCCTTTTATAGTTAAATAAATTATATCTATTTACTTTTATTTTTCTTGTTACTCTCTAAATGTATATATTAATGTTTATAAATAAAAATGTTAATTTATTTTCTATTATATTACCAATATCATCTTCTGTAGCATGTTCTGCCACTACGCAAAACCTGATGACGTACTTCTCATGTACTAAAGCTGGCACCATGTGAAGTTTTCCCGATTCATTAATGGTTTCTAAGAGCTTTTTATTTAGTTTATTTGTTGGATCGTCTTTCAAACGAAAACAGACCAAACCCATCTACTTTTATAAAAGAAAGAAAATTATTTAAAAAATATTATGTCTACATATTATCAAAATGTTAAAAAAATGAATTTTGTGTACGTGTTAAGACGTAGTATTTTACCTTTACGTCGTTTAAAATCTCATACTTATTATCGCTTCTAACCAATCTTTCAAATCGTTTTGCCAATTGACAATGGTGTCTTATATACTTCTGAAGTCCAGTGATTCCATACGTCCGCAACACAAACCATAATTTGAGTGATCTATGATTTAATATATAATGTTTGTTTCGTGCATATAATAAAATTGAACACGATAAAATACGATAATAATATTTTCGAGCAGACTACCTGAAACGTCTGCTAAGTGGTATACCCCAATGTCTATAATCGACGGCTCCAGCGTAACCGTGTTGCAAATAGAGAGGATCGACCACCAGAGCACACGTTAACTTAAAACGATCTTTCACCCAAAGACACGAACAATCAAAATTCGTCAATAACCACTTGTTCGTGTTCAGATTAAAAGATTCTGCGTACTGAACGCCGTTCATTAATGTTCGAAACTCCGGGCATATAAACGCGCTTCCCGCATAAGCTGCGTCGACGTGCAACCAAACGGTTTCGAATTGTTGACATACTTGACCGATTTCGGATATATTGTCGAACGAGCAACAGGACGTCGTCCCTAATGTGGTGGAAACAAAAAATGGTATTAATCCCATTGCTTCGTCTTGCTCCATTACCTGCAAAATCATTGCAAAATCATTGCCTTCATTGAAATTTTATAAAACATTATAAAATATACCTATGTTGGTCTATAATATAAAATAACTAATTTATATCAATATATAATATAATATGCCACATATATAAAATCGCATGATAAGAATGACATAAAAAGTACACTTTATACTATAATTTTGTTTAAAAAAAAAATGGGAAGATTGTCTCTTTAACATTAAGTCGTGTTTGGTAAATTTAATTTTGAGCGACTAAGTAACATAGATCTACGTCGATTTCTATTATCAACCAACTTGTCTCAACGTAGCTCCTCTCAAACTATTATTTTCGTCGGGTTCAAGAATACGCAATTTGACAAATGCCATCATGGCACCTTTTTCTACGCACGAATGCGATTCTTTTGAACAGTAAGCCATAAGTTTCGATAATAAAACGCCTTCTTCAACGAATGGATGGAGTTTCCTCAATCGCTTGATTGCTTGTGCCCGAGCTGCTAGCATACACACAAATATACATTCACTTGCTGAACTCTTAAACAGACACACGGCAATTTTATAATTTTCATCGTGAATGTTTGTGAATTCAATTTAAATGTATATCAAATATATTATGTACCTGAAGTACCCCGCCGCCTTTACCATTTGATATTTCATTTGCGCAAGCATTGTTTCTCGAAGATTCAACTGTCTTGGATGTTTCTTCGGCAAATGTTAAAAATTCTTCTGGTAATCCAATGGCCTTACCGAGCCAATCCAAAACTATAGTTTCCAATTCTGTACACGATGGACTTGCGGCCTTTTATATAAAAAATGTTATTAATTTATTAAATACCAAATTATATATATATATATTATATATATGTGGTTGATGATCGCTCACCCACGAAAACCCTATACAAGCTATAGAATCTGATAACATGTCAGCTAAAATTGAGGGATACGAATTTCCAGAAGGAAAATAAGCGTGAAATCTTGGATGTTGCCAATGAGTTACCTACAAAAAATAATTTGTTCTTTAAAATAATAACTTTTTATTAAATAAATAAATATATCAACTAATAGGTATTTTTATATTATGATTTGATTTAAAATTATACAAATATTATATTAATATTTATAAGATATACATATTATACGAGTATAATATGTATTGTTAATAGGTACTTACTCCTGGCATAATAATGTTTTCAACATCTTCCATTATAGAACTGAATGATTCCGGCTGTACCGGAGCTTCTAGTGGAATTTTATTTTTCAACCATCCCGGGCTTACAGTAGGAGTCACTCTTCTATGTTTTATTGTTTCTAAGTACTCGCATATATAGTCCACCATTTCCTTACCATGCTTTCGAAATTGTTCAGTGTCCATTATATATAAATGTTAACCTAATAATAATATAATATACAGACACAGCACAGGTAATCAGAATATTGTGTTACAAAAACAATGAAAGTAAAATTAAAAACGAATACGTATGTAATCCCACCAGTTTGATTATGATACACACACATATAGACGAATTTAATTAACAATATATTAAACAATTAACTTATTATCATCCAAACGCACTTGATTTCGCTGAAGATGCTAGTTAATTGATTTTTCCAGAGAATAATGATAATCTACGATGTCATGTGCATGAGAGTAACATAAGATTGACGGCAGCCACTTAAAGTCAACAACAGAATTTTTGCCTTTTTATACATTCATTTTTTTTTTTCATTTCTTATTAAAGAGATGTTTTCTTCGAAAATGGAAGGGTATATTTCGAGCTATATTTTAATTAACTCTGGATGTATTTGTATACTTGACAACTTGAACTGACACGAAACTTATAATGAATAAATCAAATTAATATACGAAAAAATCTATATTAAATTATTTAAATTGAATACTTCATTGGATAAGTTTTGTACCCAACCATAATTATCATCAAGTGAATAATACGCGTATATAGATACAATACATATATTACTATAATATAGTTGTTTTTATTACTAATATTTTTGAAATCAATTCTATACTTATTATATAAAATTATAAACCTATAATAGTCGGTTATATTTCGTTAAGTTATACTTTCTTATATTATTATAGCTTTTAGTTCTTTAAGACACATCTTATAAGCGAACAACAGTTTCGGTACAATGAATATTATGAAGAATAAATAATTAATAATCAATTTCATATCATTATTAGGTACATTATATTTTTTTTATATTAGTATAAAATAATCGCATTTGTATATATTGTATAGCCGTATAGGGGGGAAACTATCAAAATATTTACTATTATAGTTAGAATTAAAAAGTCCTATAAAAAAAATAATGCATTACGATTGTCGATAGTATATTTTACAATTATTATTTTTTTTTTTTTATTAATATATTCATATTATTTTAAATGAAGAAACTTGTGAACATTCGGACTTTAATATGATACTTATATAAAAAATAAAAGTTTTTTCTAAAACAACAAGTAATGACAAAATATTTACAGTAAAAAAATTTCTAAATCATTTTATTTTAAATTTTTAATCATATTATACGAGTTTTTGTTTTTATTAAAATATTTATATTGAAATTAATTTATATTAAAATTAATGCATAATATTATTATATACATTTAATAATATTATTTATTATAGGTACATTATAAAAAATCCGTAAAAATCATTTTTATTACCTAATCAGTACCGATATAGGTGTATTGTTTTATGTTAGATTTTGACCGAAACGAAGAATGTATTGGTTTTACAATGATGTGTGTTTTTTTTTTCTTTTGTTTTTTTGTTTTTTCTCTTTTTATATCTTAAAACACTATTACTACCCGAATATCTGAAATAATGCTCCGATTTTCACGAATAGAAATAGAATAATGTTTCCGGTTGGAAAGTGGATGTAGTTGGTTTATGTAGGTCATTTTTCGAATTTCTCAAAATTGACCCTATGAGATAGAAAAAAACTGCATTTTTCACGAAACCTGAAATTTCGACGAATTCGATTTCAATATTTCACAATAACTCGGGCTATATGTGGTAAAATTTTAAAACCGTTAAATTGATACTGGTATGCAAATCATAGTGTTTAATTTTAATTAAATTTTAAATGCAATGATAAACCATCGCATTCGAAAAAAAGTATTTTGAGCGAAGTTCTTTCAGATATGGGCATTTACATTGAACTTAGAGACTTAAAAATTGTGTAGGGTGTTCATTTATGTTGATATGAACCCTATATGTGTAATAAAATTTTGCGTTTTAAATATTTAATAAAAAAATATCAAAATTTTAATCAATACCTACATTATTTGACTGAACTTCGCTTAGAATCGTTTTTTCGAATGCGATGGTTTATCATTGTATTCAAATTAAACACTTAGATTTGCACACATGTATCCTTGCGGCAGCAGTATCAGCTATTCTTTTTTTATATATCAATATTTAAAATAGGTACTCTGTACTCCTGAACAATTTCCAAAATTTTTCACTTAAACTTTTTATTCTCAAACTACAATTTATGGATTAATTTAATATTTTTGTATAATGTATTCGTGGTTAAAATAATAAGATTATAATATTGTATTGTTAATAATGAAACGAAACAATGAAAGTTTCAATGATAGTTACAAGTTTGATGAAGTTATATCAATCTCATTTAAATAATTGTTTTTTAATATATATAAAAATTAGAATTGTTATTAATTAATAATATAAATGGTGTTTAATTGTTGTAAGTATCTATTTAAAAATTAAATACATTATTTTTTATTTCATTGTTGAATATAAATTTGAAAAATATTCTTTTTTATATAATTAACTTTAAAATAGTTAACAGAATTTCGAAATAACTCATCTATTTAAAAAGTCCAAAATATTTAGTTACCTACATAATATTACGTTTGTAGTATGTTTTGATAATATTTAATAGATATTAGGTATAGTAATATAATAATTGGCGAGTTATAATATTATATTATTATTTTGAAATTTCACAATTATTTATTAATTTTCAGAATTTCCTTACACGATTCAAAATAAATATTTCGAAAAATTACATATTAATTATTAAATTTATAAAATGTTTATTCGGATTTTATTACATGTGTTCAGATTCATGGCTTTGATAAACGTTCGAAATTATATAGAAATATGTAACAATTAACAATTGGTGTTTATTAAAACATATAATATTTTTATTTTATTATATTTAATTTAAAAAATAAAAAGATATATTTATTAAGATCTATTATGTTTCATATATTTTTAAAAATATATGTGTGTGTATGTGTATGTACTTACCTCGTATTTTGAGTAATGAATGCGGAACGTCCAAACGACTAGAGGTATAGAACAGTTGTGTGAAGGCATTCGAACGTCTGCCCGTGATGTAAAGCCAGTGGCAAACGTTTAAATCCAATATCTCATATTAGTATACGTCATTTTTGTATATAGTAATTTCAATTTTATGTCTTTTGAAAATTTAATACCATTTTTTATTTACATACTTTTATTATTATTATTATTAATTGTTTTTTATTTTATAAAAAGAAAATAATTACTTGTATATTATAATACTCACCGACTCATTTCATAATATTTTAAAACCATTGTCAACTTTATTTATTTTGAAACAAATAATTCATTACAGGTAATGCGTATCATCTATTAACGAAAATATAATTATTATTAATTTTGAGCATATAAATAAAAATCATTTATAGTTATGTAGGTATTAAATATAAATATACTCGTATAATTATAATTTATTTTTTTGTACGTTTCTTTATTTTTTATTGAAAACAGTCATGAAATATTCATATAATATAATAATTTTACAAGAAATATTTTTTATTTAAAAAAAATTTTACAATTAGGATTGTTATAGCCCTTCAGCGTACATTTCTAAGAAATGTAAAAACAGTTTTTTCATTACAATCCATGGTAGATGTTTTTAAATATGAAAAAACCTAATATCTTGTGTATCCAGAGAAAAGTTATTAAGTTCAGTGAGTGAACAGTACGATCAATAATATTATTTTATCATATTTAATATTTAAAATATTTAATTTTTGTAGTGGTTTTAAAATTATATTTGTACAAAATATTAAAATATTAATATTAATTACAATATTGTGTATGAAAATATTAACAAACAAGTTATATTATAACTCATTTGTGAGAAACACTGTGGTACCATACCCTCGTCATATGCGGAATAATAATTATAATAATATATTATATAATCCTCAATATAATAATATGTAATTTGTACAATGGATACTCTGTGTCATCGAAGTTTGCCATCAAAGGGTTGTAGAAAATTCTGCTTAAGTTTTCACAGTGCATTAACTCCTAACAAACTTCACTTTTATGTTAACTATTAGCTGTTTTCCATTTTCAACCAAAGATTACGTACGGCTTTATTATCTGCATAAGAAGGTATATGTTTTGAGGAAATTATATAAGGCCCTATGTGTGATGGATGTGTATGGTAGTTAGGTAACATTATTGGTATATATATATAATAGCTATGACATTGGTGCGTCTATCTTATTATTATTATTATTATCATCATCATCATTCAAATCAAATATATTTAAAATAATTTAGATTATTATCTTATTTGTGAAAACGTATTTTATATATCAGACCTTATCCTTAAGTATCCAGAAATTAAAGTGTTATTTTAATACACATTAATACATTATAATATTAGAATAAAAATATTAAAATTAAGTAGGTATACTATTTCGTATAGGTAAAAAAAAAAATTATTTTATATTACTATTTTAATGAATTATACGTACCTATAACTGAATTAAGTAGATACTTATGTAACGTATACTTTTGCAATAATTTGTATAATATGCCTATAGTTATATTTATACCCAGAAGATTTTACTTTCTAAGTGTCTCGCCCGGTTATAATAAGAATATTATTATCGTTATGCAAAACCAATATTTTTGGTTTCATCCCTTCGGCAGATTATATACGAGTATATTATATCACTATATAGCTGTGCATTATAAATATAGTGCCTTCTGCAATATATGAATTCGTTGTCTAAATATACCTACATAAAAATCTATATGGGTCAAGGTTATGGTCGGGGAGGAAAATCGTGAAGGAATGCTTGTGGACGTTTTCAAAATAATCTATATGTATTATACGTCCTCACACTGAAACGAGACATCGTACAGTAGTGACCGAAAATGGTGAATTAAGGGCCTGAAAAATCTTTCTTCCTCACAGGACAAACACCGTTGGTTATTTTTCATGCTCGTGAAACGATTTGATATTTATATTTATTTCATTAGGTTTGAAAAGAAATAATTATATGAAAATATGCCATAATAATCGTGGTTAAAAATATAATAACAATATTATAAAGATAAAAAAAAAAAAAAAAAAAAAAATCCGACAATAATAATATTCGCATACTCGCGTCGTATATTAATTAAATTCGAATGGAAGGCTAAAACGATTTTCACGCGAAAAGTTTCCGGCTCCGGGCCGAGGAGTTGTCGCATAATATAGAGGCTGATGGAAAATTATAATCGGTATATATATTATATATTAGTAGTCTGTCGAGAGTCGGATGCGGAATGTCGACTATGCGCGCAACGATTGCTCTGGAATTCTCTATTCTCATTTTATACACTCGAATATAAATATAAAAGTCCGTGTGACCATGTATAATAACCTGTGGGACGAGTAAATGCTCCTCAGTCATCTTCAACTCACCCCCGCGCACTTTTAACCGTATGCTTATAATATATACAGGGTGTCATACATGATCGTTTCCAAAAAATTTTATTTTTTTATTCCATTAATCAATTACTACCCCGACGTTTTATAAATATATACCTAAGGTGTATACTTTCGATGAGTAACGAACAAATTTAAGTTGACAAATTTAACGAGATTAAATTGTTTTTTAAATAATCATCAAACTACTAGTATTCTTTATAGATACCTACTCGTATTATAAATATTACATTAATACATTATTTATTATTGACAATCGATTAAATTTATCGTATAAGTAAGGACACAATGTAGAACGTATCAAAAATAAGCGAAATCGCTGCAAATATCAGATTAGCTACTATATTATACACAATATAGGTATTTTATACTAAATTTTTTATAAACAATATAATTTTTCGCTCAAAGCATTATTTTAGAATAAATATTACCAAGAATATAGATATTATGTGATCACAACTAAAAAAAAGAAAGTTAAAAGTCATGTCTAAAGTCCAAGATTCAGTAGCAACTCTCGAGGAACACCGCGTTTTTTCTTCATACTATATATTTTATTATTTCATAATATATCGATTCACATCGTTCACACGATTATTATATTAAATAAGATTTCTGTCATTCGTTCCACCGTATATTTCATATACTATTTTATTTATACGTATGATGATAAATAGTTCGGGTAACAATAACTGCAGAAATTCTGATTAAAGTTTGCTGGACGCAATTATTATATAATTGGTAAACATATGGTTTTGTTCATATTTCTAAAATCTAAATTAATAAATAATAACTATACTCGAATAAACTCATAATATGTCATACAAAGCCATTTAGATTTTAAAAAAATTTTAAATTATTGTTGTGTGCATATTTTAATTAACTAAATAGGTATAATAACATGAATACATGAGAGTAACAAACAACTTGGTTACAGTCTGAGTATGACTGTTACGAACTGTAAATTAATAAAATATCATATTTGTCTTACTAAAATTACAAATTATACAAATAAACTTTGCATAATTATTTTATTACATTTAATTTTTAATGACTTGAAGAAATTTATTATGTGACATAGGTACACTTAACATTTAAGTTGATTGTAACTTGGATAAGTGGAGTTTTGTCTTTGATCGTCTATACTTTAAACTCTAAATTACATATATTATC
The DNA here is from genome assembly GCA_021307375.1 of Tetraneura akinire. Lineage (NCBI taxonomy): Eukaryota > Metazoa > Arthropoda > Insecta > Hemiptera > Aphididae > Tetraneura > Tetraneura akinire. Next base: position 22,423,352 of record JAIUCT010000007.1, on the reverse strand, counting down.
AAAAGAAATATAAAACTTCATTTAAAAATAGTTTTGTCTTTGTTATTAATGAAAATAAAACACATTACTTGGAAATAAAATCTTTCAATCTAAGGAAAAATAATTAATTTTAAGATTTTGTATAAATATCAATTATCAATTTAAAAAGTTGTATTAAATTTATTAGAGCTTTGTCTCACTATGATCTTTATGTTATCGAATCCGAATGGGTTTTTTTTTTTTTAATCAATTCAAACAAGCCACATATAGAGTTAATCCATTTGTTTCATTTACAATTTGCCTATGATCATATGATTTTCATTTTCAGATTGATAGTATTTTTTTATACATTATAGTACTATACAATCTCTATTTATTAATAAAATGGTTTTTATATTATTATATTCATATTAATAATAATTTGCATTAGGCATGTTTATTAGTTTTTATTTATCTTAATATCATATTATCATGACATAACTAGGACATTAATGATTATTGTGATAGTACATATGTGTTATGTGCTTTATGTGTTACATTGCAAAATGCAAGTATTCACATATTTCTATTTCCAATATAAAAAACAGTATAACAAGGCTCATACAGTTAAATTTTTATTTTATTTGAATAAAATAAAGAATTAATAGTTAAAGAATTCCTTTGTGATTATCATTTGCTAAAGTATCATTAAAAAATTAATAACTTATTTTTCGTTATTAATAATATTATTTAAAGTTCAAATTTTTAGACCTTTTATAATAAAAAACATTTTTTCAATCATCAATCAACTTAAATCAATTTAATTATTTACTACTTAAATAATTAAATAATAACTAATTACTAAATTATAAATATAAGACAACAGTAGAATATTTAATAATTTTAAAATGTTATGTTTTCAATATTCACACACATTAAACTTGGGTTCCATTTAATATCTGTTATATTGGAGCCTCTAAAAGATATTACAACATCAGTTGCCAACTTGGTATTTATATTTTTTAATATTCCAAAAATCATATTTTATGTTTTGTTTCTATTATTTTATGTAATGAAATTAAAATAGTCCATTAAAACATATTATATGGCTTAAAAGACTAAAATCAACAATAATAATAATAAACTTTTTTTATACCTATTATTTATTGGATTTATTTAACAATTTAATACTTTAAATATATTAAATATCTATTTATATACTTTGCTTTTTAATTAATGTTTAAATTATTAGATTTTCTTAAATTAAATCACAGTCAATATTATATTTTTATATTATTAATTTGATCCACAAATTTAACTAAATAAAATAACAAAATATAAATCCTTTAAATTAAAAAGAAATACCTATATCAGTAACATACATTTATTTTAAGTATTTACTATTTATATTTTATAGTAAAATAATTTAATTTAATATTTATATTATTTTATAGTGGAAAATCCAAAACCAAAATGTATATATCAGGAAGAGCGTTGGACTCGTGCATTGATTACAATTGACAATTTACCAGACAGTTTTGAACATTTACAAGTCAACAATCATTCAAAAATTCGAAACATGCTTGGTTTTGCAATTAAAAGTTTTAATAAGTCCGATCACCTTGTATGTAGTGCTAGTGGCCCGTCAGTAAATAAAGCTATAACATGTGTCGAAATATTAAAACGACAAATGCCTGAACTGAAACAAGTCACTGGTATTGGATATAGAAAGTAAATAATAATTTGAGTTAAATTATTTAAAGTAAAAGACTTCAAAAATAAGACAAACTATAAAATTTATTAATTTAAGTATATTATAGTTTTTTAAGTATATATAAAAAAGCATTTTATAGTAATATCATTTTTTTTTTTTTTTAATATCCATTAGATTTATCTTATTTAAAATTATGATTTGTGGCACTATTACAAAAAATACATATATTAATACTAAATATTTAAATAATAATTTAATTAATAATTTGTATAACTAACAAATTGTATAATTATATTCTATATTATATGAAAGTCAAAATTTAATTATAATAACTTAAATTGTACATTTAAAGTGTAAGAATGGTCAAGGATGAAATTATTGATGGTAAAGTCTCTCAAACAATCACTACACGAAGATTACCTTCAATCCATATGCTTTTATCCAGAAATCATCTTCATCATAATTTACCTGGGTAAGCCTTTTGATAATCTAATAATTAGATTCTAATTTATTAATTTAATTGTTTTACTATAGTAAAATAATTACAGATATATGCATAAATAATTAATTTCTAATTATATTTCTTATATTGCTATTTTAAAAATTAAATTAAAAATATTTTAATTTTAGATACCAAGGAGCTGACAAGGTATCGGATCATGTTAATAGGCCAGTTTCTCGTAAGACATTTGATAAAAATGAATACCGTGGTACTAAGGAGAACAAAGTCATGGCTCTTTGATTGATGTTGATCCATCTTCTTCAGTTCGAACACCTTGCATAATTGCTTCAGACATGGGTACAATAAGATTTTCTTTGGCCATTAAGTTATATTTTATCACAAATTTTGTGAATCTCTGGCATAAATAAGTTTCATTCTGAAATATCATACAATTATTTATGTATTATAAATGTTTATTATAAAAATAATTGTCATTTGTAAAAATTACAATTGTATTTTTTTTTTTTTTTTTTTACCTCAAATTTATTATAAATGTTCTGATGATGATAATATGCATGAGAAAATATCCTATACACACGCCGACAAACAGATCCCAATTTTGCTACCGACGATTCCTTTATGTTAACCCTTAAAATAAAATTTTACAATATTAGAATAAATATAATGTATTGTTTTACTATAATTTCTAATTTTAAGTAATGAAAATAATTAATAAACTTTATTTTAGTTTTAAGAGTATTAGACTATGTTAATATTTTAGTTAGATATAAAACTGTTTAATGTGTTTATTATTACTAGTTAGCTATTCACTATACTTATTTAAATTTTTCAATATTTTAATATTAGCAACTTTTGAATATAATAAAATTTAATATTTAATATTTACTAGTATTTGAAGTAATTATTTTTAGTATTGTTATAAATATAATCAATTTATAACCAGTGCCACAAAAACCAGGTGTGTTGCGTGTGTTTAACACACGGGCCCACAACGCCAAACTTTGACATGGGGCCCAAAGCTCAATAATAAAAAAGTAAAAAAGTATTTAGAAAAAAAATGTAGTTCATTGTTTCCCGATGTAATACGTTTTTAATTTCTTTGTGATTGTATCGTGTATGTCATATAATATAATCTACATTTATTATAAATACCTAGTACCTACACTACCTATAATTTTATAACTTAATGAGGAGTTAAAGATATTAATATATAACTATATATAGTAATTTATATAATAATAATATAAACAGTAAACCATGGTTGTATGCAGTGATAGGAAAGTTCTTTTAAAAAGTGAACTAGTTCAAGTTCAAGTTCAATGCATTAAATATGAACTAGTTCAAGTTCACAATTATCGATTTGAACTAAAATTGTATTGTTTATAAATCATAATACATTAATACTATAATATAATTAATACACAATACAAAAACAAAATACAAATTGTAAATGCCCAAATAACAAATCTAATTTCTGAAATTTTTCGTTTCTTCGGTAAAAATTAAATTATACGAAATTTTTAGGTTTCATAAGTATAAAATATGACAATCAATGAACTTGTTTATGAACTAACTAAAAACGCTCTCGTTTATAACAAATAAGAACTTAATTCACGTTCAAGTTATTTTTTTTTTTTAAATATTACGCGTTCATATTCAGTTCACTCAAAATGAACGAGTTCACACGAGCGCGTTCATATGAACTCGTTCTTTCCCATCACTGATTGTATCTGATATTCACTTCTATTACATAAATTAATATAGATTATACACTATACTACAATCGTTGCCAGATAAATTGACAGCGGTGAACCAACCCATGGTTTTTCCTATTTGATAATTTTTTTAGTTCAAGTGTACCAAGATGGACTCAGTTGGCATTTGGTGAAGAACACTCAGTAAAAATTAAAAATAAAACATTAAAAAAAGTTATGTCCTACTAGATGGGAAGCACGCCACAATACATTATTTTCATTAAAACAAAGATTTATAGATGTTTTAAGAACTCTTTCTAATATACAATTAACAATTAACAAAACGGAAGAAATAAATATGGCTACATCTTTAAAAAAAAAAAAAATGGAATCTGCAGAATTTGTAATAATATGTGTATATGAGAACTGATTTTGAAAGCATTACAAATAGTATCAAAAAAGTTACAGTCAGATGACAGTCAGTAGATGTTAACTTACAAAAAGCTTCAAATCAATTAGAGATTACTATTTCCATAATAGAAAATTTGCGACAAGGATATGATCAAATAATAAAAAATGCTAAAGAGTTATGTAAAAAATGGAATATACCATTTAAATTGAATGAAAAGTATCAAAGAATTGCCAAAAAATATTTTGATGAAGTAGATGGCGATAGAAGGATCACAATAACTGAAGCTAATTTTAAAGTAATAGTTTTTTTATTCAGTAATAGATATCACATTATTGCAATTAAAAAAAAAGATTTAAAGGAATGAAAAATATATGTTAAGATTTTAATTTATTAATGCCAGATAAATTAACTTCAATGTCTGAAGAATTTATAATTAAGTCAGCATATAACTTTACATCTAAATATAATGATGATATTAGTACTGACTTCCTACGGCAATTACTTTCTATTAAAAGTTATTTATCTTCAAACTTTAAAAATTATAATCTTCAAAATATGACAATTAATGATTTAGCACAATTTATTATCAAAGATGACTTGACATCTATATTTCCAGATGTATTTATGGCTACTGTCATATTTATGACTATACCGGTTACATCAGCTTCTAGTGAACGATCCTTCTCAAAGCTCAAAATAATTAAAAATTATTTACGTAATGCAACTGGTCAGGATAGACGATAGACTGTCATATATTGCTATACTAAATATAGAACAATGGCAAACTGATATTATAGATGTAGAAACTATTATTGATAACTTGGCCAACAGAAAATCTAGAAAAATGAATTTTTTAAATTTAAATTGTATTGACATAATTTTTAATTAATAAAAATATTATATTAATTATAGATTATTTGTAATTTAAATAGATAAATAATTTCATTCAAGTTAAAAGTTATAATTTATAAAGGGCAATAAAAAATATGAATACTACAAATTATATACTTATACTATACGTATATAAGTATACGAGTATCGGAGTACGTAGGGTACATAAAAATTAAATATTTAATGTATAGTTTTGTTTTTTTTTAATTCATAGGGCTCAACAATTTATTTTACACGCGGGCCCAAAGTAGTCTAGTTGTGGCACTGTATTATAACAATATTATTTTAACCAAAATAAAAAAGTTAATATATTTATACATAAGAATACAAAGTGGAATGAATGATAGTAATGATCTATGTCTATATTTTTTTATATAAAACAGTAAAGTAATAAAAATGTATAAAATAGTAATAATATAAATATTCTTTTATTAATTTTGCAAATTAAATAGATCTATTATTAAGACCCTGTATTATAGGTACATAAAAATTAATAAATTATGTTATTACTTTTATTATAGTATGTGTATATATCATAATATAATACAATATAACCTATTACCTATACCATTGTAACTCGTGAAGTATAATAGCATTATGTATAGAAGTTCAGCTCCTACACGTGTATCAAATTAAAATTGATAATGCATCGTTGTGCAATGTATGTACTCTATATAGCAGGGATGTCCAACCTTATGTAATGACTGGGCCACATCATATGGGTAGAAGTTATTGTGGGCCACATACTTTTTAATAATTATACATAATTGAATTATAAAATGATGTTATATAATACAACAATACAGTTTTCTTTTATAATTTTACAATAGCGAATAATAAACAGAAATATTTTTACAAGTTAGTATTTAGTTTAGTATTAATATATAATTAATACTGTCAAGGAAAATAAAAGAACATCTATATATAAGTTACATCATCCTTGTATTGACATATGCATATGCCACATGGGCAACGATAAAAGATGATGATGAAAAACTACGTGTATTTGAAAGAAAAATTCTTAGAAAAATTTAGACAACAATACAGAACGGAAATGGAAAATAAGAGCTAACACCCAACTTTATCAGCTTTACAAAAGAGAAGATGTGTCCAATTTTCCAGAGGAACAAGGATAAAACGAGCAGGCCATGTATAGCAAGCCGATGGAAGTTTACTGAAATGAGCATTGACATATATGAAAAAGGGAAAGAGGTTAAAGGGAAGACCACGGAAAAGATGGAAAGACAGCGTCAAGGAATTATTAGAAGAAATTAGAATTTCAACAAATGAATTAGATGTTCTTTTGTAGAAATTAAATATTTTATAAGTAGAATGAACAGTGATAGTTCTAATGATACCTACTTAAAAAAAGAAAAATATAACCATTAGATAAGTTTTTTATATTTATTAGATGAATACCAGACCTTGATTTTAATATAATATGTAAACTATCATTTAATGGTCAATGGTCAATATAGTTCATTCACCTTATTTACTATACGAGGTTTATAAAGTCAACAAATTTTTAATATATTAGTTATATCTAAAATCCATGTAATAAATAAATTTTTAAATGACCAAAACTATAAAATTAGACAAAAATTATGTTGCATATTAATTAACCTAACATTATTCACTCACCACTTTAGATAAGCTTAAAACCACTATTGAACACTGTCATGGATAAAAGTTTTACCTGCTAGGAAAATATTTGTTGCTGTTTAATAAACAAGCTGCTCCATCTAAAGTATGACGAGTATAATCAATAGCTGGACATTCTTTAGGTGTTTTATGTGCCGCACATAAAAATATCCACTGCTCTGTTGATGTCATTTGACTGCAAGTATCAGGTAAACATTCATTTTGTAACTCTACTGCTAACCCGTTTAACTCCATACAAAACTGTCTACAAATAGAAGTTTTTATCAAAACGATGAAAGTTTTTAAATTATTATTTATTACCTAAGATGTTCATATTTCCAAACTCCTTCTTCTTGTGAGTCTGGCGGAGTTAATATGATATCGATATTACTCGGATCCTTACGAATTTGTTGCTGGATGAATTCCTGAACAGCCAATGTACTTTCCATTTCTTCGAACGGTTCGTCCGGCCATTTACGGAAACACTGCAAAATAAAGTCCAAACGTGAATTTTACGAATTTCAAAACAATATTTATACATTATTTAATTCTACTTCAGTTTTTGTTCCTGGTTTGTTGCGTTTTAATAATTTCTTCACGGATTCGCCCATTTTCATTTTCAGATTTCAGCATTCAAAGACTTAGTTAATAAAATGTTCGTTCGTCGAATAATATTAATTATTCATATTTATTCATTATTAAAAACCATAGTAAAAACAATTATACAATAATTAAAAATTAAATTAAAAATTGAAAATATTATTATAACATTATCAGTTTACATAAAACTTCACCCTCTTAACATTACCAATCAATACGTTATCGTCCGATAATGATGATAATGCGCAATGCGCAATGATAACAATATTACAATAACAGCAAATAATACTTTTTATGTATGAAAAAAAAAATCAATTTTCATTATTTATACACATAGGAATTATTTTGAAAAATAAAAATACCCAACTACTTTTAGTAAATTAACATTTTAATATTACATCATATTTGCATTCATGATTCCGTATTACAATTACCGTAGTAAATATTATTTCAGTTTTGTACCAGTGCGTTATAAGCGTAAAGCATATAAGAATCGAAATTTTTTAAATCCAATTTTTCTGAATAGTTATTAAACTATTAACAGTGGCGTGGTGAAGCGCGAAGGGATTTTTTAAAAGGCTAGATCTCTCAAATTAGAAAGGGTGAGTGGTGGGTGGTAGCAGGATACCCATGAAGATTACAGAATGCACTCGTATTTGGTATTTATAATAAGGTTATATTTTACCAATAATTATATGTATACACCTATTTAGATACTTTAAAAAATACTATATTAATGTCTTCTAACATTTGAATATAATAAAACGAACAGCTGAAAATGCTGTGGATGTGATACAGCCATACGCAGGTCTGAAGAGTAAAGAGGATAGTGTTGAATTTTGAATTTTGATTAAAATTTAAAATCAATGATAAAAAATTACATTCGAAAAATAATTTTAAGCAAAATTAGTCGAATAAATATAAGTCGAAAAATAAAAAATACAAATTGCGTTTTTTATAAGTATAAAAAAAAATCCCACCATAGAAAGTATACATTGGAAGGTATCAATTTTACTAATATTTAAATTTTAAAACTGAAGTATAATAATATTATTTTTTATTTTTTGTAAAATATTATAATGATCATAAAATATATTTACTTTTTTTCAATAAAATTTGTGTTGTATTCTTAATTCGTATGTTTTAAAAATGTCGATAAAAAATATAAAATCCATATTTCTATGTATATTTGATATTGTAATCGAAGGCAATTTATCGGTATTAAAAAATAGCTATAGATAGTATAATAGTTAGAGATTTAAAATGCATTTTTCATTCGTTGTATAATGAATTAATTTTCCACTCATTTTAGATTGTGCAAAGCGAAATATTTCAATTTGCTTTTACCATTATATTCTATAATAATAGTCAATAGTCATAATATGCTAATTATTATGACTCATAATGCATTTATATGATATTTATAGATTTATAGTATATTTATATTAAAGTAGTTTTTGTATTTTTATCTTCAGGCAATAAATTTTAACATTTAGATAACAACCTTCAGGACCACTAGACAGTCAATGTGATGCTGACGACGGATATAATATGTTTATTCGTTTAGAAACGTCTCGACATTCGACACATAAGCCATTTTTGTATAATATTATAATCGAACGACCAATATAATCAAATATATATTGTATCGTATCGTTTATTCATAACAAAAACCAAAATTTGCACAAAAATAAAAATAATTTATTTTACTTATATGTAATAATATTATAATATGTACAACAATTTTTTAATTTTATCAAAAATTAAAAAAAAAAAACAAATATACCTGTAGGTTGTATATAAAAAAAATGTGTTCATATGAACCAAAACGAGATTAATTATAAATATGTATAACTATTTATAACGAATATATTATAAATATCATTTAAGATCTACAAACTACAATGTGTAAAATATATAATAAATATTACAAAAAAAATATAACATGCAGGAAAAAAGGAAATATATAATTAGGTACAGGCGCGGATCCAATGGGGGGCGGTAGGGGCGACCGCCCCCCCCCCGTTGGCCGTATCACAAATTGTATTAATAAATGTAATATTTTATGATATCTTATGTAAATTTTTAATGTAGATATTGTAATATTATTCAGTCACAAATCATCTCATTTTATTTTAATCAAAACATGGATGAGGTCGAGAATATCGGAGGAACGACTAAATGGACTGGCATTATTACACGCTCATCGAGATGTCGAGATAAACCATGATGAAGTAATTGACATATTTGCTCAATCAGTAAACAGAAGATTGGACTTTGTCATATGATTTACAACTACTAATATTTTTGACATTTAAATTTGTATATAATATTTTATTGTGTAATTTTAAAAAGGTATTTGATAACACAAAAGTTATTTTAAATTGTAAATAATTCAATAAAGACCTTCAATTCAGTTTAAGAAAAAAGTATTCAATATAATTAATAAGCATTTATTGCATATTTATAATATATATACTCATATTTACCAGTAGGTAAATAGTAAATATACTTAGATATTTATAATCCGCCCCTCCCGTTAATGTAGGCTGGATCCGCGCCTGATTAGGTATTAATTCATATTATAATAAATGTTTATCTAAATAAATTCTTTGCGCTGCATCCCTTTTGGCATCTTTCAGTGTAGGTACTTCTTCGACCTGTTCGGGATAATAATATGTTATTATTTATTAAGTATTATATTTCGCATATTATTAAAATAATAAAATAATATATAATAATATATGGTACGTATATATTTTGAATTAAAATTTAATGCTATATTTACAAATAACTTAATTTTAATATAAAAAAATATAGGTACAAAGAAAACTAACTTTTAACAGGTAGGTACCTATAAGTTGTCAATCAAATCTTAATATATACGTTTTATAGGTATAAATTATATTATTTATAGGTTTTATCATTTATAGGTATAATAATAGAATAGCATTTATACGTACTTAATAATTTATTTATTTACGTATTTATACAGGTAATTGTGTATATTGCTAAAATTAGGGGAACCATCAACCTCGACTTGGTCGAAGGCAGGTTGAATGTGCGAAATTTCCACAACCTCGGCCACGATGACGGGTACATTGTCTGTAATTTCCAGCAAGTCACCGACCACCATGTCAATGTAAACCGTCTAAATGTTATAATTAAAGTATATATTATATTATATTATATTATCGTATATACTATATGTGATAGCAGTACATGTATATATAGATGTATAATGTATTATATTAAGGATACATTTATTCAAAATGTGACAAACTGCAGGGACGCCACTATCTACTCACATTTAAAATTATATAATTAGTAATTACTAATTACTTATCTATATTGCAATATGTCATCAAAAATATATTTTTTTATAAAACTGTATTATTTATATACTAAATATTAACTAATAATTAAACGTATTATTTAATTATTAGTTATTACCTATATATTCTGTTCTGCTATAAATATTAATTTTGAATTTCGCTACATACTACTAAACGATACGTTCGCTCAGACACTTTCGGTGCAAGTATGCGTCACAATTTGTACGTTTGGACTTTGGAAACAAACTTCTATTATTATTTATCGTATATTTTTTAAATTTATAATATAATATTTGGTATTGAATCCATGCCTTTACACTTTACCATCTTAGAAAATTTGCCTAGATTTTCATGCACTTTCTAAAAACGGTGAACATCATTCAACGTTGTTCTGTTTCAATTGTGTTCGCATCTAGTAATAGGAACGAAAAATAAATGGTTATATGTACTACGTTTTATAATTTATAATATATAGTATTTATTCATTTCCGGTGGATTAAAGGGATTAAAAGACTGGATAGTTGAGAACTCGAAGAAAATTTTCGTGTAAAACGATAAAAAAAAATCTTATCCGAGGAATGTTTATCGTACATCGATGGTGACGTCTGCCGTCTGACGAAATCATAAATCCATAATAATAAATATATGATGGGGAATTTGGAAAAAATTATTTCGTTAGAATATATAAGACATAACACATAACACACGGTAGAGACGCAGAGTTGGCGGGGATTAAAAAAAAAAAAAAATTAAGGAATAAAATTAATAAAATTTATCCGAAATCGAAACTCACTTCAATCCTTCTACACTGTTAAAGCCGGAATTTTGTTGTTTTACACGTCAGCCATTAATTAGCGACGACTATAACTATAAGATAATATATAAAATACATTGGATTAAAAAAAAAAAGCATCCTTGGAAATAATAATTTTATAATTTCTTTTTCTTTTTTTCTTTTTTTTAATACAAACTGTGTTTATATACATGTTATATACGTACTATTAAAGTTGTAAACGTGTTTTCCATCGTTGACTTACGCAGACTCCATTAATATTTAATTTTGATCGTTTGCGAATGATTAATATTGACAATCATTTTTTTAATACCTTCTTTTACAAAAGTCAAAAGAGGATTGACGACAAAACTCGATAAACATCGTCTCACCACACAACGTTTGTTTATAAACAAAATTTTTGCAGCCAGCATATAATAATTTTGAAAAAAAACTGTAATGTATAGCCGTAGCGCGATTTCTAGCCAGCATTATTTTGTTTTCAGGTAATCACGATAGATATATTTTATTATTATGTTATTTTTCATAATTATTTATATTTCTTTATTTTTATGTATTTTATTTAAATTTAATATTTATTCGTAGTTTCGAATATAATACTTTTTCGAAGATTTATAAATATTTTAGATATAAGTAGGTTTATTTCCATACAAGCCCGTATCCAGTGGGGGTTTTAGGGGTTCACCTCCCCCCCCCCCGAAATTTTTAAAGTAGTTTTATATTTATAATATAACAAAGACTAACTACAAAATTTATGTATAAATTGTATTTATACTTTTCCCAATTTCCCATCCCCCGAAACCCCCCCCCCCAAAAAAATTGATCCTGAATACGTGCTTGTTTCCATATTATAAAGATATTGTATTCATAAGAATATACAAATATTATCAAAACTATAATACACATTAATACTTTATAGTTTATACTTATATAATATATATAATAAAATACTACCTATTCTAAATTTCCCCCCAAAAAACCTCATCTAGTTAATTAAATATAGATTTTATTTTATTTATATAATATGTAACTGTAATAATGTCTATAGCATTTAACTTTGTATAATGAAATAACCAAAATAATTCAATCTTCTACCGTTACGTTATTTTTCTACAAAATATAGGACTTTGAATATTTCGTAAAATTCTTGTTTTTATCTCATTTTTATGTATATAATGTTTGATAAAATTGGCAATTTTTGGCATTAACGTCTGAAAATATTACTGAAGTATATCTACATGTTACTTAACTTCATATCAAAATATTAGAAAAATCCTTCGTTCCAATTTATTTTTATAGCTGTATAAAGTTGATATTTTTAGTTTTTTTTTTTTACGTTTGAAGACACTTTTACTACTAGAAATAATGATACGATTTTCACGAATAGAATATGTTTCCGGTTGGAAAGTGGACGTTGTTGGTACTTTATTTATGTAATATTTAAGAATTTCTCAAAATTAATCCTGTGCGTTAGAAAAAACGGTAATATATTAATCAATACCTACATTATTTGACTAAACTTACCTCGGAATCGTTTTTTTCAAATGCGATTATCATCACTCCTCACTCGTACAAGCATCGTACAAGCTAAAATGTTGTAAGTCTCTAAAGTTGTAAAGTAAATACGTAGTTAAAATTTGGTATATACTATGTACTTATCAATTAAAATTCAAAATTTCCTAAACCAAGAATAATAATTTAATAATTATTTCTAAATATTCTATATTTACATTTTATGGAAAACGCAATAAATTACGTCCATATTATAAATATCGGATACCTAAATGAAAATAAGCAAAATATAAAATTCGACATTTCATTTAGAATAATTAAGGACAGTCGTTTAATATTAAAATAAATTAATAATATAATAAATTTATATATAATTAATTATATAAAATAAATAATATAAATAAAAAAAAAAAAGCCAACGGCACGTAGTGTTCCCAAGCGGTCACCCATCCAAGTACTAACTACGCCCGACGTTGCTTAACTTCAGTGATCGGACGAGAACTGGTGTATTCAACGTGGTATGGTCGTTGGCGATAGGAATTAAAATTTATATAATATTTAATAATAAACATTTATCTTACGACGGATATCCATTAATCCGTTTACAAACATCACATTTGCGATTTCTGTGTTCATATTTAAATATTTTGTTTAATATTTTATTATTATAATCGAATGACCAATGTGTAGGTAATAATCGATTTATTAACAATATCATATCATATCTCACCGTATTATTCATAAGGTTATAAGGGAAACCAAATTTTTATTAAAAATAACAATAATTTATTTTACTCATATAGTCATATGTAATATATGTACTCATATAATAATATCATAATATGTACAATAATTTTTTCATTGTGCTGGTGATGCAGGGGTATTATTCAAGCGAGGGTTAATGACAATTTTAGTAAAAACATATGTGTGTATATAATATTATAGTAGTCACCCCACCAATTATTTATCTTACAGTATATAGACAAAAATACTAAACAATAAGTGTAAGAATTTTTATAAATTTATACTTTACTTGCATTTTACATTTTTACAAA
>JAIUCT010000007.1:22389616-22409274 GCA_021307375.1 Tetraneura akinire | reverse complement strand
TCGATTTATTAACAATATCATATCATATCTCACCGTATTATTCATAAGGTTATAACGGAAATAAAAATTTTTTCTAAAATAAAAAGTATTTATTTTACTTATATGTTATATGTAATAGTAATACAAGTCATTAATAATTTATTAATCTGTGCTAATACTTTGTTCACTACACACAACACACATGCTGGTTTGCTCCTTTCGAATTTTCCGGATATTATTTTAAATATAGATAGCCTATGGACATAATATTGATTTATTAATTAATTTTTATTCTGATTACAATACCTATTATTATAAATTGTAAATAATATATTTATATTCTAATAAAAATTGTCAAAATTGAACAGTATTAAATTATTTCTAAAACCGGGACACATAACCGTCCCGAAATTTTTTTTCGGTACACCGTCCGTTACACCTAGTCAAAAACCGGTGACAGTCCTGGTTTATCCGGGACATAGATCAACTATCTTTATGTGTTATATGTGTGGTAGAAACTAGATAATGTAATATTGTAATACGAGTGTCGAACTGAAGACTATTGAGTGATTATCACGAATTCTCGATTATTAAAGTCATTCGGATATGCTCATCACTATAATAATTGTGGTTTATTATAAAAATTAAGTACGAGTATGTTCAAATTTGAAATCCAACGTTTTAAACTTCAACAGTTCAATATAGGACGGGGTGGGGCGATTTTTCGAACATTGGACTGTGCTCTTCCTCTATGTCTATTTTTAATATCTCTGGCTGGGAAAGTGGGAAGTGGTAATTGGGATCGTCACATTTTAGACTTTAGTTTTACACGACTTTGAAAGTACCAATCGGCTATAATAGAAATGACGGAACCGGAATTTGCCATGTCCATGCGTTCGTTGTCGTTTTTCGTAAAATACAAAAAATGTATTTTTAAAACATAATAAAACAATATTATTACTATAAAAGTGCGTCTAGTGGTTTTTAATTGTTTTTTTTTGTCCATCGACAATGGTCATCGATTGACTAAAGTTGACCGTCGTGCATGAAAACCGCTTCGAGTAGGTCTAACAATCAAAATAAAATCTGCTGATACTTTTAAATGTTTAATGAATGTCTAATATTGCATCGTCATGTCGCAATGGGATTTGTCGTATTTTTCAATACACACCGAAAAGTTGATCCAAGTGCTGTACGAACGCACAAATTGCAGCTGCTCGGAGTCCGTATCGATGTTGTGCAGTCGAGTGGTGGCCAATTACAGGTATTATGTTAAGTACTTTAACGTTTATTTAAAACATTAGCCAGTATAGAATTTCATATTATAATATTTACAATTTACATTTCATTAAAATAAAATTGTTCCTTCAATAAAGTTGGGTTTAATGAATTTTTGAATTTTTATAAATAAAATAAAATAATATTAGGTACCTAACTTATGCTAGGCATTAACTGGACATTGTCACATTGAACTAAAGTGATAAAAGAGAGCGGTCGTTTAAATGGAAATGTTAAATAGATAATTAGATAAATTAAATTACAAATAAAATAATAATTTAAATGGATGTCAATTTATATATTTGTATTTTTATATTTATTATATATTATTTATAACTTGGAAAGGAACCTAAGTGATTTAAACATGTTGAGAGAAAAGCAAAAAAAAAAAAAAAAAAAAAATGTAGAGCAAAGAGTATGCGATTAAAGATATTATTAATATACTATATACCTATCTAAGTTATGTTTATGATGTTTATGAAATTATGTATTTATGAAATGTAAATAAGAATGTGGTTGAAATGTAATTATATGTAGGACAGTTTAAAAGTAGCAATTTGTTATTCTTATAATTGAAGAAGATCTAAAGAAATTTTACAAATAATTGATAATAAATAAACATATTATATTATCTACTTAGTGGTTTCTAAATTAAAAATTTATAATATAAAATACCTAATATATGATTTAATTATCGATATGCTAATTAATTAATTATTTATTGTTTAGATATCCTGAAACCCTAGAACTACCATTATTTATAGAAAACGATGTAGATGTAGAGGAAAATGAAAATGAAAATATTAGTGACGATGAATTTGATATATATTCAGATAAACGTAAATTAATGACTACAATTGAAAACGAATTAAATACTCCGTTAGTAATTTCATTTATTTATTTGTTTTTTTATAAATTATATATTAATATAGACTTAATGTTAGAATTTATTTATGTACCTAATGATGGAATTTATTTATGATTTTTAATAATCATTATAAATTATATAATTTATAATATGACATAATCTAATAGATCACCCCATACAAATATGACAGACGTGACACACAATCATGTCAATGATGTATATTATAAAATACTTTAGGTACCTATTATGTATAAAAGTTATTTTTTCTTTTAATTAAGAATTTATATCTATGATTTATTTTTGTTATTGACATAATTTTTTGCACCAACATATTTTATATCCAATGAAAAAGTTTAAACTTTATATATCTGTGTGCAGTGGCATAACTGGATGAAATATACCGGAGGTGTAAAATTTATTTAAATTGATTTAAAAAAAAAAAATTATATCGTGGATCATATTTAAACGGTATTACAGCGCGGCACAACCATGATAATGAAATCCCAGCCTTAAAGTATAATATTAGTGTTATAATATTCAAGAGGTGCAAAATAGTATGTTTGCACCTCTGAAAAAATATAAGGGGTGCAATTCACCTCGTGCACCCTCCACAAGTTACGCCACTGTGTGTGTGTGTGTATATTTATATATATTTTTGAGTTAATATAATTAATAAGTGATGACAGTATTTAACTCAATAGTATTTTACAAAAATATGTCTTATTTTATTATTAGTATATAGTTAGTAATATTAGGATATTTCATTAATAATGGTTAAGTGAAATTTTTGATGTTTATTATTACCTTTTTTTATGAATGTTATACCTAAATAATAAAATAAAGTGTTGATTGTTTAATTAATTCGTTTAATATTTATGTTTGTTGTAGACAATTATATGACACAGGAATACAACATATTAATGTAGTTCTTAAGGATATTGGTTATATTTGTAATGATGATAAAATGTACACAATGCAACCATCACAAATGTTTTATTACAAACATAATATAATTAGTTACAATGAAAAGCGATGTTATTTTTTACCCAAATCAGATGTTAGCATACCTATATAGTTTTTTTAAATAATCATTTTAAATATATTATAATTTATATAATTTATTATTTACTTTCAACATTTTATTTTAGAATGTAATGGATAGTCCTAATACTTTTGACACTTCAGAAACATCTAATAATCAATCACTAGAATTAAAGCTACAAAATAATGTAGATGAAAATCGAGTATGTATATTACTTTTACTATATTGTGATTTAATCTAATATTAACATTCATTGTATAAATATTAGTTTATTTTATTATGAAAATGATCAATTAATATATATATTTGTAATATATTTCTAATACATTAAATATAATAATAATAAAAAAAAAAAAAAAAATAAGTTGTTTCTGTTTTAGAATAGTTACTACCATGAGCAGTCAGTAAAACCAACTAATTTTGGATGTAATCGTAGAGAAAAAAGACATAAGCGTCAAAAATTGCAAACAGATAAATACTGGTCTAAAAGATATATGTTATTTTCTAAATATGATGATGGTATTTGGTTAGACAAAGGTGTTTACATTTTGTGTTTTACATTTTTTCTCTTTAATTTGTATAACCTTTATATATTTTTACAGAAAGCCTGTATTCTGTTTGTCCAGAAATATTAAGTTATCATATAGCAAAACGCTGTACATGTGATATAGCCTTAGACCCTTTTTGTGGTGCTGGTGGAAATATAATTCAGTTAGCATTGACATGCAAATTAGGTATTTTTTTTTTTATTATTATTATTTTATTAAAGGAAATAAATTTATATATATAAATCTATGTTATATATTATATTATATATAATATATTTATATTTTAATGGCAATTTTTCTTATTTAGTAATAGCAATTGATATTGATCCAGAAAAAATAAAATTTGCAAAACATAATGCTGAGATATATGGTGTTGCTGATAAAATAGAATTTATTGTTGGCGATTTTTTTACCATGTCTTCAATGTTGAAAGCAGATGTCGTATTTATGTCTCCTCCATGGGGAGGACCAAATTACTTGTTAAATGACAGTTTTAGCATATTATCCATGTGTGAACATCAACATTCTGCTGGTGGTTTTGGTATTTTTAATATTGTTAAAAATATTGCACCTAATATAGCATTTCATATGCCGAGAACTACTAATATATTTGAAGTATATTGCTTGATATTTAAAAGGCTTTGAGGTTTACACATTTTTATTTTTATTAAATAATATAATTACTTTTCAGTGTTTATGGATATCAAAAGACTTTGGAAGTGTTGAAGTCCAACAGAATATTATAAATGGAAAACTGAATTCAATCACAGCATTCTATGGAAACTTTACAGATATAACTGACAATGATTATTAAAACTAACCTTATATGTTTGATTAACAATGAAAACAATATTTTAGAAAATAAGCAATATTTTTTTTATAATATATATTTTTATGAAATTAAATATTTGTAATATCTTATTTATTCCTAGAAAATTTTTTCAGTTCAGATTATTTTTTAAATGAGTAATTTGGTTCATTTATATAAATTTAATTTACTGCATTTTTCAATTTATTTAAAATTTAAATGATGTTTACACTAAATATAATACTTTTGGTAAAAATGAATGTTTGTGTGCTTTGGTAAAATCTTGAGCATTTACATTGATAATAATCATGTTACATACCTAATTTTTTTTCTCTTAACATGAATATTTTTTCAGTTTTAATCAAAAACTAGAAAATCTTTTATAATTTATTAGTTTATTACATGTATATTTTAGTTCACATTCTCAATTCTCATTAATAATTCATTCATAATTATATAAGTATGTTTTATGTTCTATGTATGATTTATATTTTCATAATAAGCTTATAAAGTTTAAATATTTTATTTTTATACTATTAAAAGAATTAATTTTCAAATTATTATTTTGTCATCTTATTAAAATCAAATATTAATTAAATGCTTTAAAGTCTATAGTTTTTAGAAAAATGAGTAAAAATTCAATAATTATGTTATACTTTTATAATAAATGTATTCGTAAAATATAGGACAATTTTAATATAAATGTATAATTATATAAATATATTAGTTACTTTATTACAGGCGAATAATGTTTAGCCTATTTAATAAATATAAAAGTGTTTGAATTTTATTCACAGATTTTGTATCAAAAAATATTTGTCATTCCTTTTATATAGATGATTAATTGTTTTGTTATTGACAATTTATAAAGTTGTGTGATTTTGTTAATATATATTAATTCATACAATTTAAATACTTAATTTATACATCACCACTACTATTGCTATTAGTCGTTTGAAATTAATTTAGGCATTTTTTAAATGATCTTTCGACGTCCGCATATTGTAAGTTTAATAATATCGCCTTATTTAATATATAAAATATATGTGTTTGTAAGTTTGTATGAAATTTTGAAAGTAGTAATAAAGAACGAAAGTTTTTTATAAGTAACATTATAATCCTTTTTATACCTGAATCTCGGAAGGTAACGCTCTACCAACATACAAAAATATCATTTTACTCCAAAAATTTATTAATTAATATTATATGCCCAAATGAAAATAGATGTTGGTATTCATTTTATAATAATAACAATCATTATTTGCCCGCAGCTGGTTTATTTTAATATTGGTATATAAAATTAAATACTCGACAATAAAATTAAATGTCATACAAGAATGGGAATAATAACACGTGTCAATAATATACAAATAGGTACTTAATTTTATAGGTGTAATAAATAAAATTATATTAATAATAATATTATATTGACATATTGTATAATAATTACAAAATTATTTTAAGAATGCATTATTTTTATTACTTATAATGCAAAATCATATTCTTTTTAATTTATAATAATAACCCGGGCCATCGGGAAATAATAATTATTTCTTCATATAAATATAATTCATTATAGGTACTATATTGAATATTTTAATCATCAGATTTAATATAGGTAAACGAGTAATATATATATTAATTTCAATTGTTTTAAGTTTATTTTGCGCCCGGGGCACAGGCACCTTTCATCCCCCTCTTGCTACGGCCTTGTACATAACGTTAACTTAATAAGTTATTAAGTTTTATCTTTTATTAAATAAAAACAATTTAAATTTTTTATTATACCATCTGTTATAACCACCTTAAATTAAAGAAAAACTAATCAAGATTTATTCAAAATATTAATACCCTATATGACAATAAATAAATGCCCTCAGACTACAAAAATAAAAATAATATATTCAATTATTATACCTGCACATGATAAACATTCTGTTTCATACTTGCTCAAACATCTCCTTTAATTAATCCATCAGGATCAAAATTAATTTTTAACACATAACCTGCCAAAAATGAAATTTCACCTCTTTTAAGGTGTTTCTGATTATTTTTAAAATAATCAAATATAGCTGCCAAACTTAAAATACTTTTTTGAGCCATATTCAATATATAGTTTTATGTATATTCGATAAAAAAAATGTTGTACCAAAAGTAAACTAATAACCTATAATAACCATAACATTTTAATTATTTTCCTCACGCATAAATCCAATCGTTTTTAAAAATTAATAAACCCATAGGCCATAGTGTTTAAAAATAACTACGAGAATATTATTATATCTTTAGGTTTGAAAAGTATTTTCCCGCCAAATACATTTTCACTTTAAATTTAAAATTGTGGAAGAATTTTCTTTGAATTGAATCATTTATATATTTATTTCCACCAGGGGAACATAATTTATTTAAAACACCCGGTTAAAAATAAATACTTTATTCAAATATGATACTTTAAAATTGTTCCCCATGTATTTCTTATGGGGCGAAAAGT
Source organism: Tetraneura akinire (assembly GCA_021307375.1). NCBI lineage: Eukaryota > Metazoa > Arthropoda > Insecta > Hemiptera > Aphididae > Tetraneura > Tetraneura akinire. Next base: position 22,402,260 of record JAIUCT010000007.1, on the reverse strand, counting down.
TTGTTTGGGTTTTGGGTTTTGAGTAACTATGTAAAGTCCTTGGAATAACTTTATCACTAACGTAGCGTACTTAAACCATTATATAAGTTATATAAGTCATATAAGTCCACCTTAAAGAACAGTTTAGGATTTAGGTACAACCTAGTACTTTAGTAATAATGAGATGAACGTTTAAGAGAAACATCGTATGTTTGAACACTATAAATGTCTCAAAAACATTTCCATATTTTATTTTAATAATTTAATATTTCAAACTTCACTAATAATTTAGGTACCTAGTTACAGGTGTTATTTGGATTCTAATTAAGGTAATTAAGGGAAAATAATAAAATATGATTGGAAATTTATAAAAACATAACCTAAAATAAGATATGTAATTTTAATTTACTTCTAAATTTGCAATGTAAATAGGTAGTTTGTTTTGTCTTTTGTGTCGTTTTTGAGTCAGTGAGTGATTTGCGTTTTTTGCGTTTTACTTTAGTTCGTTCACCATTGGCGTTTTGTAAGTTATAAATTTATAATGTATTAATGTATCATTTTGAAAATTTATGACTTATATTATACATTTCGTCCGAGAACAGTGGAATGAACAACGAAGAAATTGGCAATGGACCTGACAAAAAAAACAACTGTTATTCAATCAGAAACGAATGTAACAAATACGAATCATGTAAGAAATCAAGTTTTATAGTATTTTGGAAAATATAGTAAATCGTTTTTCATTATTGTGTCTTGTGGAAATATTAGGCTGAACTCTAGCTACACCCAACCTAAACTGAACTCTTGGGGACAATTTCAGTATGTCCCAAAAGTCAAAGTTCAACTGGATATTGGTTTAGGTTTAGGTACCTAGGTAGTCCATGAAAGCTTTAATCAATTTTATTGTATTACCTATTCATTTTAATGTACAATTTTCATTTGATTTCTTTCTATAAATATAAATAATAGGTAAATTTAATAGTTTGTTTTGTAGATGTTCATAAATTTAAGTACTTACAGTAAGAATAGATTAAAATTGTTACATTGATTAATACATTTTACAAAGTTCCATAAGTTCTGCATTTATATTGAAACATTTTAATTATTAAAATAATGATTATAGCCTATAGGTTAATATTAATATCTATTTATAACACATATACTTGGAGGTTAGGTAATCATTTTATCGTCATCAGTATAAAGGAGTTATTAATTCATATTAATTCATTCTTCTTCTTCTTCTTCTTTCGTGACTTCGGCCTTTAAGACCATGTCGTCCAATAAATTTGCATCCAGTTTTCCCTATCCAATGATAACTCCTTCCAATTTATTTCTGGCCTCACTTTCTCTACATCTTCTTTTATTCTATCTTCCCATCTTAGTCTCAGCCTTCCAAGTGGTCTCTTCCCTTGTGGCGCATTCTCCAGTACCGATCTCAACAATGATTTTTCTTTATGCCAAAAATGACCTGCCCATTTAAGTCTTGTTTGGGTGACATCTTGTATTAATTATTCATTATAAATAAATTTATTTATTTTACAAAATTTTTAATTTAAAGTATTATTACAAGTGAAGGAAATCAATGTAGTGTTTTAAGCTTAGATTGTAATATTTAATATTATTACATTATATTGCCTTATAAAGTTATAATAATTGATTGAAACAAATGTCAGGTAGTAATTATTGTTTGAGATTATAAGTTTTAACCTTTATATTTTAATTTGTTTATAATTACAGGCTATACTAAATTCACCTGTGTCATCAAATATCAATGAGAGATGTAATAAAAAGAAACATTTAAACAGTTTACAGGAAAGTACTACCATATTAATTGTACAATAAAAAATTATATTATTTTTTATTTATTTTTATTTATAGGGTATGGAAATGGAAAATAAAATGCAGTCAGTTTTCAATAAGGTTACTTTAAAAAATGTAGATCATTTATCAAAAATAATTAAATCATTCAACTTTTACAACTTAGATAATCTTATACGCTGTGTAAATTTTATCGTAACTCAAGTATTATAATTTAAACCATTTAAAAGAGAAAATTTATTATAAAGAAATAATATTTGTTTATAGGCACTATGCGTTTCTCAATCTATTTCAGCATATGCAAGGCTATGTGTAGCTATAAAAAAAAGAAAAGCTCCTTGTGCATTTAATCAATTTAAAGTTGTTTCAACTATATCCTTTAAAGAAGTAATTATTCGTAAGTGTGAAGATATATTTGATATGGCTAATATAGAAATGGAAGAATTACAAGAACAAGAAAATAATGATAAGAAAGTAATATAAATTACTTATTAATTGATTTTGGATATAATGTTAATTTTAATTTTAATTTTAATTATGAATAAATATTGATTTTATTAACAATTATTTTAAAAAGTATTTTAATTAAAAACACTAAAAAAAAAAAAAATATTAATTTTGTGGTATAATTCTTATATGCCTAGTTACATATAATTTTATTGGATGTTCTATTTTAATATTTGATCATGGTTTTTAACAATTGTTATAGTTTTTTAATATATTGCCATATCAGGTAATGGTTTTATATCGGTAGTATATATTAATTAAAAATAAAATTAGTTAAAATTAGTATCAGTCCAACCATAAATTAAATATAGAATATAAATAATAAATGTTCATTAGTATAAAACTTATAAAATTTATAGTAGTGTGCCTATTGGCAATTTAATTCAATACAGCTATACTTAACTGGATTATTAGTATAAACATTAAACTTTAATAATTAATATATTAAGAGATGTAATTAATTATGCATTATATTTATTCTATGTTAATGTTCGATAAAAAAACTAAACTTCAACAACAAAAAAAAAAAAACTTAGTTAATCAAAGAGAAAATGTTGGCTAACTGCAAGTAAATATATATAATTATAATGATTATACTATAATTTATATTTTCTATATCCATTATTATTTTAGGTTTATATTGGAATTGTTTAATTTACAAATTTTGACATCTGAAGATATTATACATTTTTTGAGATTACTTTTAGAAAAATCTCACGAGGAATTTATAAAATGTGCATGTTACATAATTTTTACTATTGGTCCACAGATATATTTTGTAAGTAAATTATATTTAAAAAATAGATTTCATGTATAACATAATATGGATAGTTATCCATATTGATTAGTTAAACTTAATTTAAATTCTTGAAATATTGATAATTTTTTTTTTTTATTTTATTGGGTCATTTTTAATTTGACATATTTAACAGAAAGATACTTAACATTTATAAGCTGTGGTACAAACTGAATTAGTGTATAATATAATATATAAATAGTTATATTGAACTAACACTAAATATATAATTTTGTTTTTATCAAATAAAAATGAAATACATCCATATTCTATGTTAATTATTAGGGCTTGCTCGGATTTTAATACATTAAAAAATCAAAAACGCATTTATGACTTAAATACCTAAATAACATAAAAAAAATAAAAAAAATAAAGAAATGAATTAAGAAATGCTGTAAAAATTTTTTTTATTAATATATCCATTTGAAATATAGAATTTTTTAATTTTGAAAATAAAAAAACATTTATATTAAATTTTTGTCAACTATAGGTGGCTGTCTATCGGCATGATTACATGTTAAAGCAAAACAATGTAATCGTTCAATAAAGAAGTACCCAAATAAAATTGTATGTAATCAACTAATTGGTTTATGTGATATTAAGATATATTTTAAATTATTTTTATAATCAGACAATCCAGACTATTTGACATTAATATATTAGTAGTACAAAATAATACAAATATTTTATATTTTAGTATTATTTTTTTTAAGAAATGCACCAAAATATTTCGTTATTAGAATAGTGACATTTCAAACACAGTATCTAGTATCTTCACAGTATCTTCTAGTATCTTAGAAAGTATCATGTTAAGAATTAAAAAAAAAAAAAATGCAATTGCATTGAAATTTGAGCCCTAATTATTACATATGTATAATATTGATATTTGAATAATTGAATTTAAAATGATTAATATTAATGTATATTAAAACTATTTTTTGTATATATAATTATGAGTTAAATTAATAGTTTTTATTGCTGCAATTATTTTAGATTCTGAGTGGAGTGAGTGAAGAATGTATTGGTTTTACAATGTCATTAATTTTCTTTTTTTTTTTTTTTTTTTTATGTATGTAGACAATTTTTCTACACGAAATAATGCCCAAATTTACATGAATAGCATATGTTTATGACAGTTTTTATTATAGTTTGTATTTTTTTTTTTTGGTAATTTTTTGGATTTCTAAAAATTGACCTTATGCGAAAGAAAAAACGACCAAAAAATGAAAAACTGTATTTTTCAAGAAAACTGAAATTTCGACGAATTTGATTTTAATATTTTACGACAATTTTTAACTTAGAGACTTGAAATTTTTTTTTTAGATTTCACATAGGTACTATATATTATTATATGTGATAAAATTTTGGACTGTTATGTTAGTTTTTCTACAAAAATATATTCAACATATTTCTTAAAATTTTTGTTTTTACATATATAATGTTTGATAAAATTAACAATTTTGGGTTTTAAGGTATGAAAATTTTATAGAATATGATATCAAAATATTAGAAAAATGCCAAGTCTCAATTTTTCATAGCTATTTTTAACTATTTCATAGTTATTTTTATTATTTTTCATAGCATGCTGAATGCTGAATGCTGATATTTAAATGATATCTTAACGTACATCCAAAATATAAGAAAAATCTTAGTCACAATTTTTTTCTATAGGTGTTTAAGAATTGTGTTGAATTTTGATTAAAATTTGAATGCAATGATAAATCATTACATTCGGAAATATGATTTTGAGTGAAGGTCACCAGATAATATATCATTTATATATTGATTACAATTTTTACATTTATCAGTCTTTATGTTTAATATATATCTATAAACTCCTTAAATTAGTCATCTAAATACCAAAATCTGACAGTACTTCGCTGAGAATCGTTTTTTGAATGTAATGATTGCATTCAAAAATTTTAATCAAAATTCACTACTATCTTCTTTACATCTGTATCATTCCCTTGCGTTTTACAAATAAAAAATTATTACAATTAAAAACTTCTTATTATTTTTTAGAAGCATGATATTATTGAATTATCCAATCAGATAAAGGAAATAATTTCAAAAAAACTTACTTCTTCAACATTTAAATTTGATTTGGTTTATTACCAAATGGATCTATTTATAACGAAGATAAACCAGTTAAAATCGACAGAAAATCTATCGAGGAATAAAAGAAGACAAATGAATAAACAAATAAAAAAACAATGTGTTTTCATGAAATCTATTATTTTATAATTTATATTATTTTCAATTTTTTTTATTAATGTTCTATCTAAGAAAAAAAAGAAAATTTATAATCAAATTTATGTTTAGTGAAAATATATTATGTTATTAAAGAGTCAGAATATTTTGCATGCTATTGTATAAACAATAAACTAATTTTTTTTTAAAAAAATATTCTTATATTAATTATTATATCTATTAAAATTATATATACGTAATTTGTTTTATATTAAATATTTGACTAATAAATTGAAATATATTTATAATATTGTATTTAATTTTTTTTAAATGATACATTCTTATGTTTTATAATTAGAGACCGGAATTATATGCGCTAAAAAGGATTGAAATATGATGCAAATATGCATGATAAAAATGGCAAAATATGCTTCAATATGCACCATAACTTTTAATATATACACTATATGCATTACAAATTTGTTGGAAATTAAAAAAAAAAAATACATTTTTTTCAAATCTAAACTAGGTACATTTTTTATTAAGTAGGTATATATCTACATAATAAAATAAATACCGATTAAGAAAATCACAATTTTATTTATTAAAAAGTGTTTAAAATATGAACAAAAAAATATAATAGGTATAACAAATTTTAGTATATTTTAAAATATTAAAAGAACATAAGATCTTTTTCAATATTTTAAAAATAAAACCAAACACAAGAATAAAAAATAAATAAAAGTAAATTACATTATTTCCACTGGGTATTAAAATTTTAAATAAATTTATAAATTTGATACATACTCATATTATATAATAAATTATTAATAAATAGAACGAAATTTAATTAATTAAATAAAATAACAACACAACCATAAATATGTTAAACAAGAAAAAAATATTTTTCAATTATCAAATTTTTTCCGTGACAATTTCAAAATTAATTTTTCATGAACGTAATATGCATTTTTAAATATATAGAAGACAAAAAAGAGTAACCAAGTATAAAAGTCTATTAAATATGCTAATTATATGCTTTAATAACAAAATATATCTTAAGCCTTCAAATATGCATTAATATGCAAAATAAAATTTGGTCTATAAAATCAGTTAGATTTGAAACGTCCACATTTCAAACCCTCTATGTCGTGCATATACTCAGTATGAATATGCAATTGCATACAATTCCGGTCTCTATTTATAATATGTAATATAATTTTTACTTAATGATTTTAATTAAAATATAGTAGGTAAATATAATATAAAATAATTCTTTTAGGTAAAAAAATGTATTTCTAACCATATTGATTAAGAAATATATATTACAGAATATAATACATACAAAATATAGTATACACATACAAAATACTAAAATTAAACATTTATAAATATTTTTAATGTTACTTTACAGTTTTGGTATCTGTGTCATCATCTATGTGTTGATAAAGTTTTGCAAACAAATTGCCATTTCTTAGTTGAACGGATTTTGATCGGCCTGCAAATTGAGGCCGTGAGGATAGATTAAGTTTACGATTGTCATTTTCTTGAACAATTTGCAAATACATAATGCTATTTGGATCCACGACATTATTATGTACTAAATGTTTAACTCCCGTTTGCTGAGTTAAGGGTGGAGACATCGGTGAATCTGTAGTAGCGCGTATGACACTTGGTCTATCGGTTATAGATTTTTTAAACCGTATTAAAGTTTTCTCGATGATTTTCTCTTCGTCAGATTTACCCCGACATTCAAACAAACATTGTAATACTTTGCAGTGATTCTCTGTGTACAAGTTTGATTTTAAAAATGTTTCTAATTCTGCCCACATAGTTTTGTATTGGTCATCCTTTTTCATAATTTTCCGAGGACTTGATATACTGGGAGTAATAAGATGTTCGTTTTTGGTTTCAGCCGCTATTAAAGCATAAATATTTTGTTTACAATTTGTTACTTCTTGATCAGTAATGGTATCTTTAACCATTATTGATAACATTGGTTCTGTGTATTGTTTTATATTGCATATTATAGTAGATAAAGTTGTAAGAGGCCAATATGCAGTTTGTTTTTTCAACTTTTCTTTTGCTTCTTCAATGTAGTTTTTATCTGTTGGCTGTTTTCTTTTTGCTGGTTGTAGTAAATTTAACTTCATAAAATTACCAAAATCAGCTATTCTGTACTGAGCTACTTTTCCTCCGGGACTTTCACTAATGGGTGGAGGATCTTCGAGCACAGTGCGACCAGATGATACAGTGTGGATAAATATTTCACCATTATATGATTTCAAGACGTGTGATATGCTTTTGCCACCACCTTGTTTAATCATTTCAAGTAATACAGATCGACCATTTAGTAAAAATGTAATCAGACATGCACTAGGTCTGCTGTTTATATCGACTGGCGTGATTCGATGTAGCGTTGTACAGCTGTGAATATCTGGCAAATTATTATTTGCCCTTGGTGTACACCATTTTAATTTAATCGTCTCGTAGTCTGCTCCTTCTTTTTTTGCAACAACTGCTTTGGCATCGGCTACATTGGCATTTATAATAGGCGTATGTGCAGTAGCTGCATGGTAAATTTCTACATCATAATTTGCTGAAGAACTTGCATTTTGTTCTTCTTTCATTGGAATACCAGTAACTGTAGTACTAGCTAAATTGTAGTGTATTAGTAACAGATTTGATATCTTAGTACCAATTTTTGATGCCGGGATTGAATGTACTTCTAAGTCTAGTAGTGGTGATATAGAATAAAGTGGACGATCAGTAACTTCACATGTAATGGAATCTGGATAGGTGTTAATGATTATTAATTGACAGTGGTGAATAGTCATTAAATTAGACTGAGGTATAATATGTTTGTTGACTTTAATTAGTTCATTATGAAACATTGACATAAGATTATCAATTGATGGATTGTCTCTGGCTGATGTAATAATTATTGTTCGGCATCTGAAATTATTAGAAAAATGTTAATACAATTAATATTTTGAAATTAATAAAATAATAACAATTAATAATAATAATAATAATATTAATAATAATTTATCACCTCGCCACGACACCCTATATAATTTAATAAATTATCATTATTGGATGTTTGTATAGGATTATTGCAAATACAGGTAAGAAACGCTATTATAAAAAAAAATTTTGTTAAAAAGAAGTAAATACCTAGGTATTATAATAAATTAATAAATTTAAAAAAATTAATTTATAATGATTATTACATTGGAAGGCAGTGGCTATTAATCCTATTTCATTCTTAATTCTTATACATAGTTTAAGCACATAATCTTATATGGGTAGTGTATAATATATATTATTTATTTCCGACAGTAGGTGTACGATTGTTAAATAACCTATAATTTTTAATGATACCGTGGCAAGACAGTATTTGTTTGATTCGCTGACTGCTTTGTGTGTTAACAATCAAATCTTTTTAGTTAAATAACTAGGTATTTATTTTCTTGTTAAATTAAAATTTATTGATAAATGTTTTTATTTAAGTTGCATATATTTATTACAATTAGGGTTTTAAATTTATTTAATTTTATTCACTATTAAAAATAAGTACCTACCTATTTAACTTTTTTTAAAAAAAAATTAGGTATACCTAATGTTTTATTAATTTAAATTTATTTAGTTAAATAAAAAACTTAAAATATATTAGGTAGGTACCTACAGACCTTGGTGGCCGAGAAGTCAGGTTTTTTCCAAACAAAATAATATTTAGATATGGTATAGATCAGGGGTCTTCAATCTTTTTATGCATTGGGCCACATATTATTTTTTAAAAATCTTTAGCCGCATTCATAGTAAAAAACATGTATTTTATACAAAAATTCAGTTTTATTATACCATTTTTTATGATTAGGTACATTTTAAATTACAAATTATTATTATTATTAAAACATATATAAATAAACATTTTTTATTTTATTAAAATATCAAAAAAATTTTACGATAGCGAAAGTTTAACCATTATAATTTTATAGAAATAGAAAATACACATGCTAAATTCCAAATGTGACCGTGGTTCATGGGATAAAGAATTAAAGACCACTGGTATAGATCATAGGTATAAAAAATAATCCGGAAAGAGTTGTGAAAAGTGGCCTATAAAATATATAAGCAAGAAGCATAGGGCTTATAGCATAGGACACGAGAAAATATTGGTACTTTATTAAAAAAAAAAAAAAACTATATCATATTAAAGTTATTTGAAAATGAGTAGAGCAATAATGTCTAGGATTAAATCTTAAAAACTATTTTAAATGTTGATAAGTATAACTTTTAAATTATGTTACAATAATCTTTAATATAAAATAATGAAATATGAATTATATGTATGAATATTAATATTCTGAACTGAAATCAAATGGAATAACCAATAAATGATTAAAATAATGCATAATAATATAACATTAAAACCATTAGTCAGTGTCCTGCACATGCCTATGGGATCCTATATATAAAAATATAAGTTTACTATACCTAATATTTTGTAACGTACTAATGTTTAATGTTGTTTATGTGTAAATCCACTGAAAATGATCAAATTACCATATTATAATTTATTATTATTATGTTATTTTATGGTTAATCACAACTGAAAGATTATTTTTTAAATTATTTAAATAAATTTAATGAAATTTATACTACCTACTTGAATTATCATAAATGATAAAATATTTTGCATTTAGTTCTATGAACAATATTATACCTATATAATTAGTTATTATTGTTAGGTTTATATTAAATAAAAAATATTTTACTTGTTTTGAATTTCAATATTATTCTTCTTGGTTCCTTGTTCTGTTTGTATTGTGCATTCGGACATCGATTCAGCAGCGAAACGAAAACCGTATACAATACTGTAATCACGGTTCGGATTGGGCACAAGTTTATTTGGTGGTCCTAACAAGGACAAATTATGAAGCATATGATTAACATTTTGTTGATTGGCAGCCCAAGAATTCAGACTTCGATATGCAGAGTCACTGCTAATGACGCGTATCAATTTGCCCTCAGGAAATAGATCCCATACGATACGGCAGTATTCCAGTACAGCTTCAATGCTGCACGTCCACATTGATTTGAATACGGATGCAAGCGGCATGGAACCTGACGGACGTTTGGTGAAGTCCATTTTTATGTGAGCATTGCTAGCCAAACCAAAGTATGGCGTGTGGTCCACCACAAATGTAGTTTTATGATTAGCCGGAAATAATTGATCCATAAGGCTCATTATATTTTTATATTCTGAAAATATAAAACAACTTTCATAATTTTTTTCTTTAAAATGTTTTATTAATTTATAACGTCATTAAATATAGCTAATATAACTAATTTTAATATAATAATATTGTTCACATTTAACAATGTATAAAAATTGTTTAGTTTTTGAAATGTATTATCATATTTTATCACTAACCTTATCTTGCCGGATTGATTAATCGGATCACTACTTTTTGTTCCACAATACTTTCATTCCAATGTACATTCGATCAAACTTCCAAAAATCAATTGTATTTTGTAATGCAAAATAACTAATAAAGTAATAAGTAAGTATTTGTTTATTTATAATAATTACCTTTTTTCAATTAAAACGTAATATTATTTACAACTGAAAACATGATAATATGCCATACGGGATACGGATTAAGGTATACGTTCGTTGTATTTGTTTTTTTTTTTTATTAAGTACAACTTGACTTTAATTATTATTACCAAATTTAATGCTAAACTTAATTTTTTACTAAAAATAAATTTTTGTTGAAAATATTTTTCTTTTGTATTGTTTATGCGAGTTTTTTTTTAATCATTTGTTTCATTGTAACATGACTTCCAGTAAAAGACAAAATACTTGTATAATTGTATATGCATTATAAATATACAAGAATAATATTTGACACGAGTGATAATATAATATTTATGATAACATTTTTTTTTTTTTGATAACAACAAAATGATAACAGCTGTGGTGCTCTAATCGACTGCGTATAGACAGACCCTACGTTCGTCGTTTGGAAATGAACAAAATTAAGAGGTAAATTATTGGGCAATCCTAATACGATCTCGGGGAAAAATTGATAACAATTATTGTTCGTCACATAAATAATTATTGTACAGGGTGGTCCCCGTATTATAGTTTTTAGTATATTTTGATTTAAATAATTGGTGTTTTGTCATGGGGTAAGGGATAGGACCTAATACCTATATCATTATAATAATGACATGTTTTGTATCAAAACTTTAATTTAATTTATTTTAAGAAATAATTTATTGAGATTGAGCCAAATAATAACTGTTACACCTTACACCTACCTACTCGATTTATTTTATAGGAATAATAATATATTTCGGCTATGTATAGTTTAGAATATTATTATGTGCTACAGGTATTTGGTTAGGTCTTAGGTTAGGAGTCACAGACTCACAGTGGTTGAAGTGAGGAAATGCGATTATCCCTTATTTAGTTCACACTATCCAATATTCATAATCTCACACTTATTACGCCTATACACTTGGGCATTGGTTATTATTTTCACAATACACCTACCTAATGCATCTCTCGTGAACTCGATTTTAAAATAAATAACATTTTATTAGAAGTTGTAGGTAATTCGTTTTACATTTAGTTGAAAAACAACGACGTAAACATATTTGTAAGATTTTGACGTTATCGTTAAAAGAACTAATATAATATTATAAATTGTAATAAATATAGATATAGGTACCTATCTAGAACCTAAGTGGTACCTAAACCAAAATACTAATACTTATTAGTAGGCTGCTGCCTAGGGGCCCTTGTCTATTTGGGGGCCTTTTTCAGCTCTTAAAAGAATAATTAAAAATTATTTTAGATCTAATATAGAAGATAAGAGACTTAATTGCTAATTAACTTTTTAGTTGCTGCCTTGGGCCCTGAGACTTTTAAGTTCGGCCCTGCTAATAAGAATTAGACACCTAGATGCTCGGTAAGTAATTTTAGGAAGAGTGTTGAGGAATTCTATTTTATAAAATTATAAATATCATGGAACTATGCATTATATAGATATAGAATATAGTTATAGTATATACCAATTAATATACAAGATACCTACTGTTTAAATCTAAAGGTACGGTTCCCTAAGCGGTTTAACCGCGGCGGTTGGCCGCAACGACTATCGCCGAATGACTGTTTACAGTAGTTTACTATGTATTTTCCATTATAATGGTTTCCTACACGCGGTTGAAACCATGCGCCGCTGCGGCCGATATTTACACTGCTCGAGAAGCCACGCCGCGGATCATAGCAAAAAAAAATATTAAAATGACATTTATTTCCTATTGAATTTCATTGGAG